>CAUYUJ010015917.1:70000-95000 GCA_963575745.1 Prorocentrum cordatum | reverse complement strand
GAGAGAGAGCGAGAGAAAAAAGAAACAAAACAAAATTGAAACAGAGAATGAGGTATAGTGATGAGGAGAAAGGGAACGAAAGAGAGAATGACAGAGAAAGAGAGAGAGAGACATAACATGAAGGAGAGAATGAGAGAGAGAGTGAGAGAGAGAGAGAGAACGAGGGCCAGAATCGGAGGAATGGAGCAGCACGAGCAGGAGGCAGCAGCGGGACACTGAGGCCCGCGCGGCCACGAGGCCGAACGGGGCCGCGGGGTCGGCCGGCTCGGGCGCGCCGCCGGCCGCCACCGCCTGCGGCGGCAGCGGGGGCTGCTCCTGCGGCGGCTGCGGCGTCTGCGGCTGCGGCGGCAGCGGCTGCGGCTGCGGCTGCGGCTGCGGCTGCTGCGGCGGCTGCGGCTGCGGCTGCGGCTGCGGCGCAGCCTGCGCCGCCGGCTGCTGCACGGTCGGCTGCTGCGCGGGCAGGGGCAGCGGCTGCTGCACCTGCGGGGCGCCCGCGAGGGCGGCCTGCTGCTGCAGCTGCTGCTGCGCCTGCTGCGCCTGCTGCATCTGCAGGAGCTGCTGCTGCCGCAGCTGCTGCAGCTGCTGCAGCTGCATGCTGGGGACCTGCTGCTGCACCTGGGCCTGCTGCACCTGGGCCTGCTGCAGAAGCTGCCACTGCTGCTGCGGCATGGAGAACTGCTGCGCCGGCCACACCTGCGGCTGCTGCTGCTGCTGCGGCTGGCCTGCTGGCCGGGTCGGCAGCGCTCTCTCTCGCCCCCCCCCTTCGTTCGCCTCCTCTTGCTCATGCTCCTCTCCATCCTGCTCCTGGTCCTCATGCTCCCCCCTCGTCCTCCTATTCCTCGTCCTCCTCTTGACTCCTGGTCCTCCTCATCCAGCGGCTGCGCCCCCTCTCTTTTGCTCATCCTGGTCTTCTTCGTCCTCATCCCTCCCAGTCCGACCCCGTCCACCTCGTCCTCCCTCTCCTCCTCCGTTCGCGACAACGCTGGATGCTGACTCGTCGTGTATGGAAGCGCCCGCCAGGGCAAAAGGACATATGCAACACTGTCATGGTTGCAGCATGCTAGAATGGAGACATAACGATACAGAGGTTATCATACACAGGCAACGCGGGAGTTGCAAGCAGAAGTGAGGGGACCTACAAAGTAGCGGTGCAACTCCAAGTGGTCAAGTGTGCACCAATGCCGACAGCCCGCGAAGCGACCTTCGACCACAGAACCGAAAGATGGCAAACATTGCAATTGAGAATCATCCTACACGTGTTCCAGCACCACTCCTCATCACGACACCAGTCAATCAGGTAGTGCACCGGCCCATCGCAAGTCTGACGTGGAGCGTGGGCTGGCGGGTGCATGCGTATACATATATACATACATAAGAAAAAGAGAGAGAGAGAGAGATAAAAAAAAAAAAGAGAGAGAGAGAGAGAGAAAGAGAGAGGAACGCGATTCGTGGACGATCGATTGCTTTGAATGAAACCCTTGGACACGTCGAAACGCCCCCCCCCCCTCGAAAAAAAGTTGGAAGCGCCTGGAAAGCCAAGGGGGCGCTGGTCGCTCAGGGGCCTCTCATAACCGCCCCCCCCTCCGAAGGGGAGGGGGGAGGGCTCGAACCAAAGGGGGGAGGAGGAGGAGGAGGAGGAGGAGGAGGAGGAGGAGGAGGAGGAGGAGGAGAAGGAGGAGGAGGAGGAGGAGGAGCCCCCGGCCTGCCGGCTGCACGGCCTGCCACTGCTGCTGCTGCTGCGGAGCCTGCCGCGCGGCGGGCACAAACTCGGGCGCGTCCGCCGGCAGGCTGCGCCTCGCGGCGGAGGAGGCCGCCGCGCCCCCAGGCACGAACTCCGCCGCGTTAACGTTCATGCCTTCGGGCGGAAGACTGACGACCTACCAGACCACCCCAACCCAACCCGAAGACCCGAATTTCGGGTTGGGGGGGGGTAAGGGTTCCACACGTGTTTTCTGGATGTTTCCCGACCCCCCCCCCCCACTGGAAATCGATGGTAAATCTGAGCCTTCGGGTTGGGTTGGGGTGGTGTGGTGGGTGGTGAAAGACGCGGACAGGGAGGAGGAAGAAGGCAAGAGGTAGGAGGTAGGAAGGAGGGAGCGCAGCCAACACCAATTTCCAGCGCCTGACGGAAGCACCGGACACGGATATCCCCGTACGTGCATCACTTGTCTGGCGAGCCGTCTCGCTGTGCATTTCTGACGATGGGCGGGTTTGGGGAACTGGGCGGGCCGACACGTGCTCAGAATCTGACCGCGAACGAACCCGCGATGCACCCCTTGGCGGCTCCCCTTTGAGGGCCCCACAATGCCATGCCTGCTACACTGCACACCCAGTAGGGCAGACGTCGACCTCGCAACACAAGCGTTTTGCCCGAGACACCACCACAACCGGAGCGCGAACGGCCTGTCGGTTCCCCCGTCGGGGGTCCAAGTGCAATGCCTGGCATATCGCGAGGACCAATCGGCTCTTACAAAATACGTTTCACCCCCCACACACACACACACACACACATACGCATACACTCGAAGCAAGCGAACCGCTCACGAACCACTCAGCAAGCGAACCGGTCACCCCATACGTTCCACCACCCCCCCCTTACACCCTCTAGGCCACGTGCCTCCTGCCTGGCTGGTCGCATCCCTGCCGCTGGGTGTCCAACTGCTGAGCCTGCTGCGTCGCGATTGCCCTGGGACCCTGAAAAAGAAACACTCAAGGGGCCCAAGAACACACAAATAAAAACACACAAATAAAAGAATCCCCCATGTTTTCCCATGTTTTCTGGGTTTTTGTCTTCCCCCCCACTTCCCATATTTTCCTATATTTTCCTGGGAATCGACGATTAATTGTGTCTGTGTGTTTTTCCCCCTCCTTAAACACTGATACTCCCTAAACAAGCGAACCGTTCAAAACATCCCCACACCTTGGGCTCAAACGGTAAACGGCATGCCTGCTACATCGTGCTGATCAAAGGTCGGCGAGCCGGAGTGTGAATGATGAGTATGTCTGGGCGTGAGTAAGTCTGAATCGGAGTCTGAGTTTGAGCGAGTTTGCGTGAGTGAGTCTGAGTGAGTGGGTATGACTGTGATGAATATGAGTGTGTGGTCTGTGTGTATGAGTCTGAGTATGACTGAGCTGAGTGAAAGTAGTTCCGAGTCTGAGTGTCAGTATGAGAGTGACTGCTAATGAGCTTGAGTGCGAGTGGTCCGAGTGTCAGAAGTCTGAAGCTGAATGGGAGATGAAGGAGGCGGGTGTGGTGAGTGAGGCGGCGACGGGAAACGAATGAAAAGAACCCCAGACCTCGGCTATAAGGGGAAAAAGCAAGCGTCAGAGCGCGCCGGTGAGGTGCTGATATAGTAACCGGATCGTCCGCCTCGGGCCGTTGCGTAGGAGAGACGAAGGAGACGAGAGAGGAAGGAGATAGTCGGACGGGGCTGGGAGGATAAATCCATCCCAGAGCGTTCTGGAACGCTTTCAGAGCGTGCTGGAACGCCCCGAGAAGGCCGCGACGCCTGATATATCCTCCAGAGCCATCCGGTCTCAGAGATTGTCGATATTTCCTCGCCCAAATTTATCCTCGTTCTGGCTTCGTCTTGTAAAGAGCTCGAGATGGCGGTGGAGGAGCAGCAGGGGGGGAAGAGGGACCGGGGTCAAGCAGGAAGAGGACGGGAGGGGAGCGGATGAGGCACATGGACGAGGGATGACGAAGGGACCCAGGGGCGCACAACTGGATAGACATGGATCCCCGGATCCCCCGTATGTTTCCATATTTTCTGGACTTCCGTCTTCCCCGCCACTTCCCATGTTTTCCATGTTTCCCGGGGGAATCGACGATTACTCGTGTCTGTGCCTTCTCCCCTCCTGAGACGAGAGAGAGAGAGAGAGAGAATCCCACCAACACTTCAGGGCGTGAGTGGTTTAGAGCGTTTCCTCTTCCAACCCTCCTTCCCCTTCGGGCAGGGCAATACACCTTTCCCTGCCCCCTACCCCTGGGTTTGGACCGGGGGGGGAGCGAGGCGCTGGAGCGTCCAAGAAAGCCTCGGCGAGGACGCCCAAATCACTGATGTTACTAGGGTTGTGGCCACATGTTGGCCTCCTGGTGGGGTTACTCTTCCGTCGCGGCCGCAGGCGCAGGCGCCGGCAGCAGGTAGAGCCGGCTTGGGCTGCGAAATCCTGGTGTGGTTACGCGGAGCGTCTGGAGTGGAGGGTGAAGGACGGAGGATGAAGAATCGATGAGCGCGGTGGCAGGGGGCCAGGATTAAGTCGGGCGTGTCCCCCTACGGGGGGATTTTGGGCGGAAAATGAAAAATACTACAAAAAATACTCAGAATAAAAAAAAAAAAAAACGTCCCCTGACTATTTTTGAACTATTTTTGAATATTCCCCCTGTAGAGGGACAGGCCCGACTTCGTAAGGCCAGGAGGGAGGAGGGGAGCGGGGGCGGAGGGCAGGGGCGGGTGCTGGGACGGAGCGACGGGGGGCGGAGGGGAGGAGGCGGAGGAGGAGGAGGGGCGGAGGGGGAGGGAGCAGGAGAAGGGAGGCGGAGGGGGAGGGAGCAGGAGGAGGGGGGAGGAGGGGGGGGAGGAGGAGGAGGAGGAGGAGGAGGAGGAGGAGGAGGAGGAGGAGGAGGAGGAGGAGGAGGAGGAGGAGGAGGAGGAGGAGGAGCAGCAGGAGCAGGAGGAGGAGGAGGAGGAGGAGGAGGCGGAGGGGGAGGGAGCAGGAGGAGGGGGCGGCGGGAGGGAGGGGGAGGAGGAGGAGGAGCACGAGGACGAGGACAAGCCGCGCTGGGTTGGCGTGGTGGCCTCCAGGGGACAGCTGCTTCGCCGCCGACCCGGAGCCGGCGCCGCCGCCCGACAGGGGCCAGCCCCCCGAAGCGCCCTGCTGCGAGGCACCCTGCTGGGAGACCTGCCCGATGCCCCGTCCGGCTCTCCGCTGACCGCCCACTCGTCCACTCCTCCTCTGTTCCTTTCCCTTGTAAATAGCTTCCCCCTGTCGCACATCGAGGCCAGATTTTCGGGCGGGCTGGGCGTTTCGCCTGAGACAACCTTGCCACTTATGACCCTGAGACTTACAAATTGGCAACAGCTTCAAAGATGGAGCGCGTGTTGTTCTTAAAATGTGGCTCTCGCCTGAGCGCCGCGCACATTCGTTTCAACCATTTGAAAGAGTTTGACGGATTGAGGGTGGGTCGTTGTCAAAATGTGGCTCTCGCCTCGGCGCCGCGCATATTCATGTCAAACATTTGCTAAAGAGCTTCACGCATTGAGGGCGGCTCCTTATCAAAATGTGGATATTGCCTTAGCGCCGCGCACACTCGTGTTTCAAATTTGCAAGAGTTTCACGGGTCCCTATGATCAGCGTACCAGCAATAATGTTATGGAAAGATTCACGACTGTGAGGGAGCAACAATTACGTTAGTTCGCGGTGTTGAAATCCATACAAAAAGGCGTTCAGGCACGGTTCCGGATCATCAAGACGCAGCAGTCAGGTTGATCCGTGGCGTTCGAATCCGGAGAATGATGCGAGTGGCGCTAAGGCGAGAGCCACATTTTGAAAACGAGCCGCCCGCAATCCGTGAAACGGTTGCAAAGTTTTGAAACGATCGTGCGCGGCGCTGAGGCAAGAGCCACATTTTGAAAACGAGCCGCCCCTCATCAGTGAAACTGTTGCCAATGTTCAAGATTCAGGATCGTGAGCAATGAGGAAGTCTCAAGCGAAACGCCTGGCCCGCCTTTAAAAAATGGCCTCGGGGTGCGACAAGGGGATGTTATGCATAAGGAAACAAATGGAGGAGGAGGAGAGGGAGTTGGAGAAGGAGGAGGAGGAGGAGCAGGAGGAGGAATAGGAGGAGAAGGACCAGTGTTATCCCAAGAGTCAATAACGATGTTGGAATAAATCCGAATTGCAGAAGTTTTACGGATTGACGGCGGGTCGTTTTCAAATGTGGTTATCGCATTAGCGCCGCGCACACTCGTTATAAACAATTGTTGCAAGTTGCAAGAGTTTCACGCATTGAGGGCGGAGCCTTTTCAACATGTGACTCTCGCCTCAGCGCCGCGTACATCCGTTGGGGAAAAATATTCACCGACTCACATGTTCGACGTACCAGAAATAGCGATTCGGAAGGACTCTCGACTGCGATGGGCGCAACAGTTAAAATGATTCGCGGTGTTGAAATCCCAACAATGGCGTTCTGGCACGATTCAGGGCCGTCAAGAGGCAACAGTCAGGTTGATCCGTGGCGCTGGAGCGCCGAGAACAATGTGTTGACATGCTTCAGGGTCTTCAAACGTCCTCTCTTCCTCCCCCTCTTTCTCCCCCTTTTCCTCCTCCTCCTCCTCCTCCTCCACCTCCTCCTCCTCATCATCCTCCAACTCCCTCTCCTCCTCCTCCTCCTCCTCCTCCTCCTCCTCCTCCTCCTCCTCCTCCTCCGTAGCCATTTTGGCTCAAGATGCCTGCACGTTGGGGGATCCGCGCCTCCGTGCCTGCAAGGATACCGCTGGTCCGCGGCAGCCTTCCATTGTCTCCGCCTGGTCAGCCCCAGGTGAGGAGCGCGCCACCCTTGTGGCGAGCCACTCGCGCGGCATGGCTCCTCCTCCTCGCGGCGGCGGCTCTGGCGCTGGCGCAGCGCGTGAGCCAGCTCGGGGGACAGGCTGGCGATGCCACCGCTGCCACTACGAGAACCTGGGCTGGCGCGCGAAGCGTCGGCGGGCGCGGTGCACGGGCCGTCGGCCGACCACTCGCGGTGTGCCTGCTCCTCGTGGTGTTCCTCCTCCACCGCGCGGGGCTTGGGCGAACTGACGAACGAACAACACGCACCCATGCCCACAGGGGCGTCGTTGGGAGGAGGACTGGCTATGGGTATGGGTGCGGGTTGTCGGACCCTGGGGAACGCTCCCGTTCGAGCGGGGACCCCCATCCGACAACGCGTACCCATAGCCCTCTCCGATCCCCCCATGGGTATGGGTGTGTGTTGTTGTTGGTTCGTCACGAACGGTGCTGGCCACTCCCGCCCGTGGCACATCGCGCGGAGGCCGAGGCGTGGAGTGGCCCATTTGGACGCCCGAAATGAGCACGGAAAGAATGGGTACAATGCCCAACAACAAATGTTGTCCCAAACCAACAGCGGCCACTGTTGGGCAGGCGGCCTTCAGTCTCAAATGGATACAGGCCGCGGCGGCGCGGACAGCGAGTCCAGTTCAAAATGAACAGGAACTGCTGTTGGGCATTGCACCCATTCTTTCCGTGCCCATCTCGTTCGTGCAGAGCCCAAGCTCTCGCCCGAGGCCCGCGCGAGCGCTTCCCGGCACTCGGCGATGCCGACTCCGAGCTGCTGTCCGTCACGCCGGCCGCCGGCGGCGCGCACGGAGGATATGGTGCACCCTGCTGCTCCAGCCCGGTGGGTCCGGCCGGATCCGGCGCTGCTGGCGGGAACGGTGGTAACCAGCCTCGAACTTAAAAGTAACTTATCCCTATCCCTAAGATGGGCGAGCAAAAAGCGAGGACAACCTCAAAAACTGAGGGAATCCTTAAGATCGGCATCGACGTGAGGTGATGTCAAACATAGGGATAGGGATATGTTTCAAACTGGTAAGGTGGGCCCCGTGGGTCGGGTGAGTCCTGTGGGTCCGGTTGGTCCGGTGGGTCTGGTGGGTCCGGTGGGTCTGATGGGTCCGGCGAGTCCGGTGGGTCCGGCGCCTCCTCTGTTGTTGGAGCCGGTGGGTCCCCAGGAAGCGCCAAGAGGCTTCGAAGAGGCACCCAAGAAGCCTCAGGAGGCTCTCAGGATCTCTCAAAATTGCCTTCAGAGGGCCCTGAGAACACTGCGAAGAGACCCGAAGAAGAATCCCTGAAGACTCTGACCCGGATAAGCGAAAGACCATCAGGATGAATATGGGCTCTAAGTGTGAACGGGCAAGGGAAGACAATGAACAACAAATGGATCTGAAGAAGAGAAAACGTGTTTTCAGTACGAACACGAGCGATCTCGTGAGACTCAGGAGAGTCTCGCCCTAAGCCAAAGTGGCTAGCAACCGTCGAACACGAAGGGAGAGGGAGAGAAGAGGGACAACAGGGGACCCCACAGGACCCCGGCGGGGACAGCGGACCCAACTTTACCGGGTTCGACCTCGTAACATACACCGGGTCGGGCAAGGAGGGTCGCGCCTGTAATCTGGTCGTGCACCGAGCCGCCGAGTCCTGGCGCGCACGAGCCTTCCTCGGCACGGGCGCCCCCCTCTCCTCCTCGTCCTCCTCCTCCTCCCTGTCTCCTTCCTCCTCCGAGGCTTCTTCACAGGTGGGCTCCTTGGGGCCTCCTGAACGACTCTCCTCCTCGTCTTCCTTCTTAATGTCCCTCGGTCACGCTCCTCGAGAATCTTTCCTGCCTTGGGCGGCCTCCTCCTCCCCGTTTCCTTCCTCGCCCCTTCTCCGAGCCTCCTCGATAAGAGCCTTTCGGCTAGCGCCGCGAGACCTTGACTTCAGGGAGATGTTCAAGGACCTTTCGTCCAAGCGCCCTCCTTCGTCCACTAGGCATAGTGCCCCGCGACAGAGGAGGCCATGGAGAGCGAAATTGGATTTGGAGGGATCAGAATGGGCAAGAGGGCCAGCAAGCATTCGACCGTGAGGGAGCCATCTCACTTGGGATCCTGTGGCGGCCAGGGAATCGTGGATCACCGCGAGTTCTATTGCGTTTCTCCTATCAGCACGGGATCCTGCGGCGCTCTTGGAAAGAGTATCAAACACGGACTTGGCGCCCACCACGGCTAGAGCCGCCGCCTGGTTTCTTAGTTGGCAACTGTTAGACATCACGACAGAGAATGGGGAAGCCTCCAGGTTCCAGCTGGGGCGACTCACGTCGCCGAACACGGCGCCCCCCCAAAGTACTTGCAACCGCTGGGCCTCAGCAATGGCCCCACTCAGGGCCAGAGTCTCGGCCGCCACCGTGGAACTGACCACTCTCTTAAGCCTCTGAGACCTCCAAGCTAACACCGACACCCGGGCCCGTTGGTTCGATCGTATCGACGCGCCGGCAGTCATAACCAACCAGGCTCCTTGGGAACCCCCTCGACTCGCGGACCCGGGCCCCGACGCGTCCGAAGCGGTGACCAAACAAAGAGAAAGAGGGACCAGGGCCCACACAGTAAGTTTCTGGGACGCCGTGGCTTTCAAATACTTGCAAACTCGAATAAGCGTGATAGCATCGCTGACCTTTGGCGTCGGCATGGCCCCCGCCAGCATCGACGCGCCGCCCGCGACATCAAGTCGAGATTCACGCGCCACCCACTGTACCTGGGCAACCACGGCTCGGTACGAGCGGATCTCTCCAGGGGTAAGACTGGCGCCCGGATCGGACCGCCGCGAGCGATCAAGAGGTAACACTGCCAATTGTTCTCGTATGTATTTCTCCTGGTCAACCACCACTCGATAGTGAAACTGTCTAATATGGCGCCCGGCAAAGTCTGACTCTCCCTCCTTCCATTTCCCAAACTTAAACCTGCTAGTGACCCGTTCCTTGAACTGGTCCATGAAAACTGGCTTTCCCGTGATGATGAGATCATCGACCTCAATCAGCACTAAGCCGCGAAGCGCGCCCACGTCCCTGCGGAGCCACAGGCACGGCTCCAGCAGTGACTTCACGAAACCCTCCCCCCTCAACCAGTCCGTCAGGGTGCGGCGCCAGAGCAACGGAGCATCGTTTAATCCGTACACGGGAGCCACGAGCTGGATAAGCTGATCGGGTCCCACAGGGAGACCCGAAACGGCTCCACGTAGATGGAGCCTCGGGGACGAGCGAGCTTCTGACTCTGACCAAAAGCGTTTTAACCATCGGCAATAGCCAGCGTCCAGCTAAACGAGGCGGCGACCTGAAGACACGTCATCACGCTTTCCGACTGGGGGGTGGGGGCGTAGACCTCTAACGACTCGCTATCGGGATCCTGGCGTCCATGAACGCACCAACGAGACTTGGGCTCCGGGCGGGCCCCGACTCCCTCAACTGGCTTCAGTCGGCGCACCATGCGAGACGAAAGAATCCCATCGGCAAACCTCCGGCGCACAGCCAGAGACTCCTCAGGCGCGAGGACGCGGACAGCTCCAGTGGCCAGCATCGCCTCCCACTCCTTAGCGCCCGCGAAAACAAATCGGGCTCGGTCCTCGGGACGCAGATCCTTCAATCGGACTTCGGCTCCTCGGGGGTTGATCTCAGGAGGGGTAGGCTTGCTGGGGCACGCGCTCGCGAACGAGAACTCGTTCGGGTCCTCCAGACCTGCGAGACGTGCGAAGAAAGATAGCACCTGTGGAGAGAGGCCCCACTCCCACCACTCGGCGAGCTCCTGAAGGAGCCTCTCGTCCTGGATGTGGTCAGGAAGGGCCCAGACGTCGTCACTCCCGCTGGCTTCCGCCCCGTCCGCCACCCTCTCGTCCCGGACGAGCAGAACAAGGTCCCCGCCCAGGGACCGGTCCGGAGAGCGGCTCCGAGCGACGACGGGAGAGGGGGCTCTCTCGGGCTGTCGGCGAGCTCTGGGAACTGAAATGTCTCTCCCAGACCCGACCGGGCGGGAAGGCGGGAAGTCGACTCGCCCCATGGGAACATCCCCTGACGGAGCCTCTCGCTCAGTCGGAGGGGCCGAGCGGACTTCCACGCTCTCTCGCGCGTCGGGCGACGGAGCCAGGGCCTCCCCGTGGGAAGCAGCGCCTGTCGCGGGCTCGCTGCCGCCGCTGGCTGCCTCAGTTGATGGCCGAGCCGCCGATACTTCGATCGCTGCGACCCGTTCTTTCACAGAGGGGGGGGAGAGTCCATGCTCTTTTATCGGGGTAAGACGGGGTTTCTTGCCGCCCTGGCCCTCCAGGGCCTCTCCTGGGAACCTCGCCTCGCCTCTGGACCCTCGGGGTCCAGGCCCTCGGGAAACGGCCTCCGACGAGGCGGGCCCGGGAGACTCCGAGGGGGTCGCGACCGCGGAACTTCCGGAGGAGGAAGGGGGCCTGGTGTCTTCCGAAGGCCTCCTGAGAGGCGGACCCGGGACCGAAACGGAGCTCAGACGCCTCGTGGAGGCCCTCTCGGCAGGGTCGGAGCCTCGACCGTTCTCGGGGCCATCGTCGGCTTCAGGGGGAGGGGGGCCCTCGGCGGCGACATCGACGGCCCCAACACGCTTCCCAGGGGCTCGAATATCCCCCCTCAAACGATCGAAAGCCGGACTGTCCAGCAACTCAGCACCCAGGGACTCGGCCCGCGTGGCCAGACGGACCTGCTCGGCCGTGCACTTCAAAAGTTTGGCCCTCATCGCAACCCAAACGGCCCCCCCGGCTTCGGAACCTCCGGAGCCCGCGGCCTGATAGATAACGACTCCGGGGCCAGTCCAACGATCCCTCTGCAGGGAGTGGCTCCGGCTAGACGCCGTGAGTCGTCGGAAGACGCACACCCAATCGCCAGGGCGAAACTGGCGCTGCTGGCGAGGTCTGGCCCTGGCGGCCTCAGCAATCCTAGACCGGGCGTCTAAAGAAGCGAGCGCGCGACGGGCTTCCTCGCGCACTCGATGCTGCCGAGCGAACTCCCCGGCGGCGGTGTCCAAGTCTATGGCGCGGGCAGAAACGTCCTCGGTTCCAATGAGATCGAGCGGACCGTCCGATAAAAGACTTCGGGGGATCCTGGGGCCCTGGCCAAAAACCAACTGAGAGGGGCTAAAGCCTCCACGATGAAACCCCCGACTGGTCGCCGCCACCACCTCAAAAAGAAGTAAATCGGTTTCTTCTCGGGAAACAGGGTTCGTGGACTGCGCCGCTTTAGACAAGGCATCCTTTGCAATCCCACCGTGTCTCTCGCACTTGCCATTCTGATGAGGCGAGTTGGCAGGAATCACGTGCTGCATAATCCCGAGGTGTTCACACCCCCTCGAGAAGATGGCTTCGAACTCACCCCCCCCCCCCCCCCCCCCCCCCCTCGTCGCAAATCAAAACCTCGGGGGCCCCGAAGGGCCGAATCCACCATCGAAGAAACGCCTGCCAACTTGATTTCGCCGTGTCATCCGGGAGCAAGGCGCACTGTTGGAATGAGGTCCCGTGGTCGATCAGGTTAATCACAGGCACGCTCTTCCCTTGGATGTCTAAATAGAAAAGATCGACCGCCAGCACCTTATTAAAAGCGTAGGTGTGAGGCAGATGGGCTTTGCGTCTCCAGCTGGCCCTCGAATGGGAGGCGCACTGGTCGCACTTAAAGACTTCCTTTACCTATCTGAGAACTTCCAGGCGCGCGCCTGCCACGCGCAGTGCTCGGAGGAAGTCCTCGTTCGAGGGATGACCTAAGTTGACGTGCAGCCGAGCGATCTCTTTCTGCGGGGAGACGTCTAGGGTCGAGGCTTCCTTATCGGGCCGGTTCTCGCTGAGGCTCGTTTTCGGACTCGGGACCAGAGATCGCCGGATCTCTTTCCTCGGAAGGAAAAGTCCAACTGCACTCGCCCTCTGAACTATCTCCTACAGCAAAAGACTCTAGCCTCTCGCTGGCTCTGCACAGCGCCCAGGCGCCGTCCTCGACGCCCGAGGCCAGGCTACTAATGAGGTCCGCCGGGAACTTCTCGGCTGCGGAAGTCCTGGCGCCGCCAAGGAGGGGCCCATGAAAGTGGCCCCCAGAGCATCTCCTCTGACAATGCGCTGACAGCTCCAGGGAACTTTTTCACTGGCTACATCTCCGAACGACACTGCAGAAGCGTGAGCGCGCGGAGGCTTAGGCGAGGAAGCTCAGCATCCCGAAGTTCTTGCACATGAGGCCGTCCCGCACGGCCCACACGATACCGGCACACAATCCGCGAAGGACAGCACCGAATGGATGATGTCGCACTCTAGCTCGTACTCTCCCCCATCTCATGAGCAACAGCGGCCTCGAACAAGTCCACCAGCTCAGCCACGTCGAAGTCCCCCTTCTCAGCCAAAGCCGCGTAAGCCCCGCGCAAGGGCTTCGAGGCCTGCTTCCACGACAGGCGGAACCGCGCCTCCACCTGCCTCCACTGCCGAACGGAGAGCTTCGACATACCCTTGAGGACGGCAACAACGCCCTTCAGCTGCAAACGGTCGTCGAGAGGAGACGACGCCGTACACGATACACTCGCAGGAGGAATAATGCCCGAAGCACACGAACTCCCTGCGGCGAAAATCTTGGGGTCGTACTCGCTGGAGTTGGCCACGCCACCAGCGTCAGGATAAAGTTTAGATTTAGCAACTTCTTGATGTAGATACTGAACAGAATCGCCGCGATCGTCTCCGAGAAGCTGTCGCACTTCGCCTCCTCCTCCGTCGGGATGCAAGTCACCAGCAGCATGAAGAAGGTCAGCTGCAGGAACTTTGGATTCTGGAAGCTCATGTTCTTGCCCCTCACGCTCGCCTTGATCCCCAGCGGCTTCTTGAGGAAAAATGTGAGCACCGTCCGACTGCTTACCCCCCAGGCCGTTCTCCACAAAGAACTCGAAGGGTTCGCCGCCATCGAAGCACTCGTGCTTGGAAAGGCACAGAGAGGCACGGTCATCAACAGCACCTGGCCCTCCCTGCACACCTCGGGCACTCAGATCGTAGAACTCGGTTAGTCCGCCGCCCTGGACTCCAGCTCGTAGACTCCCACGGTCTTGCCCTTCACGCTGCTCTTTCGCTCCTTCTTCTCCTTTTTCTCCTTCTTGTCCTTCACGAACTTCTTGTCCTTGGTACTGCGATTGCCGTGCTTCGCCCGCTCCTTGGGGAAAAGGCTGTGCTCCACCTCCGCGGTCGTGGGCGCCAATGCCAAGGTCGCGAAACTGTAGTACTGGCACCGCAGGTACTGGTACGAGACTGACGCATGAGGACCCAGTAGCACCTGGCCCATGGTGTCCGTTGGGAGACCAGGAACTGCCCACTTCACCGCCCACGTAGCAGGCGGCTGGTGTAGAGGTCGAAGGTCTCCAGGTGGAGGCTCCAACATTCCCGATGTCCCTGACGGCGCAAGTGAGGTTGACCTCGAGTCCAGCAGGAACTGAGACTTCGACTCGCGCGACAGCGGGGGGACCGCCATGGCTGCCAGGCATGCAAGAGCGATGAGCCAGCGAAACGCCCGAAAAGTTCGAGCCCCAAGCTCCTGGACCTGACCAGGAGTGAAATGCTGCCTTGAGCCCCCCCCCCAAAAAAAGAAAAAAAAACTCCCGGGAATTCGAAATGATCGCGGTGGGTTTCTTGGCGGGCCCTCGGTTGCCGACCGTCATGCCATATGTGCACTGGCCCAGCCTTGCGACACGCACGTCCAGATGCTCCGAAAGGACCCTGAGAGATTCCAGTTCCCAGGATGAGGCGGAGGAGGGATGCTCAAGAGCGAAGATCCTTCACATATCCAGTTGGTACTTAGCAAGCTGTGCGCACAAGTACATAGCCTGAAGACCCCTCTCCTCCTCCTCCTTCTCTCGATCGGGGTTCATCCTCCCCCAGTTGGAGGCTCGAGGCGCGCTAGAAGGCCTTGCACATCGGAGTCATCAGGATCGCGAGAGGCTCGTCCGTTCTGATCTGGCGCCACAGCTTCTCCTGGCCGTGGCTCGAGAGGAGATCGGTTCCCAGATGAAGATCGAAAGCAGGCGACACCTTGTGCCCGCGGCGGCTAAGCTCTCCCGAGACCTTAGCCGGACTAAAGACTTCTAGGGCCAGGGCACCCCCTCTCCTCCTCTCCTTTTCTTGAACCAGCTTCCGCCTGGAGCGGCGTCCCTTCCTGAGGCCGGCGCCGTCTAGGGCCCGGGCCGCAGCTTCTCGAACCTCACGGGGCACCGTCGGGGGCGCGACAGCGAGATCAAGGTACCCGTCTGAGGGCTGCCGCCGCGAAGCCGTCTTCCTCTACGATGTACACCTCCTCCTCTTCGTCTCCACCTTCCCTCCTCTCAACCTTCGGGTCCTCCGTCTCCTCGCTTCCTCCCTTGCACCTCACCTTCTCCCTAGCCTTCTTTTCGCACCACAGCGTTACCTCAAGCACAGGCTTCAGTGCTCCGGAGACGGCATGAGAGATCTCGCGGGCCCCCGAGGCGGCCCAGAGCCCGGAGAACAGAGTTTGAGACCTGGGACCCTTGATTTCGATCCATCGAATCCGGGGAAGAAGGAAAGAGGCGTCAACGCTGCCGCCACAGGCGACCGCCGCGAGAGCGGTAAAGAACTTCGGGGGGCTCTCTAAGCCCAGACGAGCGGGTTCCCATCGTTTTCGAGCACAGACTTCGGCAGGAGAAAGCGGCCGGGCCCAGTCGGACCCCAGGAAACCATGGATCCCGCGCGAAGTTTTCCGAAAGCACCCCTGGTCCGGGAATCGGTTCAAGCATGTGCCCAACTCCTTCAGAAAATACTTGTCCGGGGACCCCCTGGTGAGCCCACTTCGGGCCACCTCTTCTTGAAGGCTGGCCTCTAGATCGCTCACTCGCCTGAAGCGGCCTCCTTCAGCGGCTCGAGCGCGCCTCCCGGCACCCTGCCCTGCAGCATCGCCTGCGCGAGGGTGGCGATGCGCATGAAATCCTCGTCCTGGAGGCTCGCGGGGCGCGCGACCAGGTCGCGTACCGCGGTCTCGGCCCAGGCGCGCTGATCGGCCATCATCTGGCGGAAGTTGATGAAGGTGGACTCGCTCGATCGGCGCTGCGCCTCCATCACCAGGGTCATGTCGTGAAGAGCCCTCCGCATCTCTGGAACCGTCATCGGGCGCTCGCCGCTCTCATCGGAAGCCGCCTTCGGCGGAGACAGCCTCTCGAACCCCTTTGGCGGGGGCTTGACAGGCACGTACCCCTCGGCCACCTTGACCATCGGTATACCTCGGCCCTCCTGGCCCGGATAGGGGAACCTCTTCGGTGGCGGCGCGGCCGGAGGGTTCGCGACCCACGGGTCGGGCCCCTCCCAAGGGTGAATATTCGGCTTCAGCTTCTCCTTGCACTCCGCCCTCACAGCCTTCTGGCGGTCCTTCGTGAGCTTGGCAAGACGACGCTGCTCGAGCTCCTCGGGGGTGAAAGGCTTGTAGAACAGCTGGGCCTTGCACGCCATGCACTTGCCATACCTCCCGCGCTGGTTGGCTCCCTCCCACTTGGCATGGCCCGGGCGAGGGCAGGTGGCCGGATCCTCGCGCTCCTTGATCGCCGTCAGCATCACCGCGGCCGCCAGGATGGCCTGAAGACAAACTTGAACGTGCCAAAGCAGGCGGAGAGCCACCCTCCTCCATCGAATCTGCGGCGCCGTCAAGACCTGGTAGCCCTCGTGGAGCCACTGAACCTCGAGCTCCGAGAAGGCCTCCTTCTCGAGCATCGAGTCGAGGCCCGGGTCGGACTTCGCCTCTGGGAGCTCCTCCCACTCCTCGATCGACATGCCCGCGGCTCCCGTCTCGAGAGCATTGCGAGCTCCCTCGCGCAGGTGATTCAGGTCGAAGCCTACCTTCTTGATGAACCTGCCGTCCTTCCGAAGCTGGGCCGGCGACTTTCCACGAACCATCCTGAGCCACGTCCTGGTCTGTGGCGGCCTCCTGGCCAGACTGCTTCTCGCCAGAGGCGGGCTCCTCCTCGACCACTGCTTGGGCCGAAAACTCCGGAAAGGGGTCGGGCCCGCCCCCGCCAATGTTCTGAGGGGCCCGAGGCTCGGGGGCCGAGAGAGGAGAGGGAAGAGAAGCAGGCGGGCCACACGCTAGCAGTGATGCACCTACCCCCTCAGCCCTGCCCTCACCCCTGCGGCGGTCCTGAACCAGGAGGTGCTCCACGGGAATCTTCTCCTGGATCTCCGGGGCCAGGCGATAGCTGGAGGCCGGGCACTGCACCAAGTCAACGGACCTGTGGCCGGAGGGGCGCAGCTTAAGCTGCAGCTCGGACTTCCTCCCCGCGACCGAGACGGTCATCACGTCACGCTGTAAGTCGATCACTGCATTGAGCGCTGTCAGCAGGCGAGCCGGAAGCAGTGGCGGGCAGTGGGTCTCCAGCACCAGGAACTCGACCACCCCGCACCCGCCCAGAGATATCGGGACCCACGCCCTTCCGATGGGCGTCGTGCGCCCTCCGATCAGGGAGGCATAGACACCCTGGATCGGGCTCCAGTCGAAGTGGATCCTGAAGCCGTGCTGGGCGAGCGCCTCGTTCAGCTCCTCGGCCTCGCTCTCGCCGATGAGTGCCTGGGCCGCCGCGGTGTCCACGAGCGCGTGAGTGCTCAGGTGGCGGAGCGTAATGGCCGAGAAGGATCTCCCAAGAATATCCTGAATCCTGGATGCCCAGTCAGACTCTGAGTGCGCCTCGAAGTGCCACGAACCGAAAACACCTTCATCCTCGCCTTTCTCCTCTCCCTGCTCGCAGTAAGAGGCGTAGTTGAAGGCGTCGTCCTCATCATTGTTCACGAATGCGTATGTGAAGCCAGTCACTGGTCGGGGGGGGCCTTCTTCTCCTTGGCCAGCCGATCACTCTTGGAAAGGCACGGGTTCTTGCACTGATCGGCCCAGTGACCCCTCTCGCCACAGTTAGCACAACGGCTCCGTTTGCGCAGATCTCTGCCGCCCACTTTCCGAAATCCTGGCTTGGCAGCTTTTCGTCGATCGAAAAAGTCCCTGTCAACCTTCTTGGCCATCTTGAGCTTCCGAGACTCGACCCAGGCCCTCCGTTTTTCCTTCCCGAACTTCTCTTCCAGGACGGCCGCGAACACCCAGGGTTTCGTGCTCATCGAGGTCCTGGGTCTCTACTGCGTTCAGAAAGGTCTCCGCGTCGTCCTCGGGCAATGCGATGTCGTCCTCGGACTCGTCTTCTCGAAAGTCGGGCATCGCTTCGGCCGAGCTCGAGGTGTCTGCGGCAAACGTCTTCGGGACCGGGAGGCGCACAGCAGGAAGCACCACCTTCTCTGTCACATCGAGCTGCAGGAGGGCAGAGCGCATCGAGGCTGCGTCTAATCGGCCGCCCGCCAGCGTTATCATATTGATATTGTTTGGCGTGCTAAGATTGGCACCCTCCTCGAGGCATCTCGTTTTTACATTGTCGGGCAGCACTAGGCCTCGGGCTTCCGCGTCGGACAACTGATGATCTCGTCGTAGGATGTAATCCGTGATACTCTCGCCACGATGAATCCTGTAATCGAAGAGGGCCTGCGAAAGTGAGACCCGATCCCTGTCTCCTGGTCGTTCCCCGTTCAGTATGCACAAGTGTTTGATCAGATTTTCAATGCCCGCTTCAGTGTCCAGGGTCGCTCGTACCGACTTGAACTTGAGTTGAAGCTCGACGGGCAGAGATTCCACGAGTCGAGATGCTTGCGTGCTCGGGGAGTGTCCTGCGCGGCGAGACCAAGCCCTCAGATTTTCCGTATACAGTTCGAGGTGTTCCAGTCCCAGATACGCTGGTGGAGGTCCAAAATCGCGACTGCGCTGTTCCCCGGACGGGGACCATGCCCCGCCTGCCCAGTCGTTCCACCCCTGGTACCAGCTCCAGCTCTCGTCCCAGATCTCGGTGGGCTGCCACCAAGAGTCCCAGGGGGCTCGCCAGTCGTGATTCTCCCAAGAATCTCTCTGGTCCTCAACGGGCTCGGTCTGAACACCTGAATCTCTCGTCTCCTCCTCGTCTTCTTGCGCTGGCATGCCAGCGCGGGCTTCCCCCGTCCTTGAGACTCTCGGAGGCTGTGCTGTGAAACTGGTCGCCTCCTCTCTGGATCGCACGCTGCCACGCGCTCCGCTTACCACTGTGAACGTGCAAGGGGAGACAATGAACAACAGATGGATCTGAAGAAGAGAAAACGTGTTTTCAGTACGCCCCGAGAGCGATCTCGTAAGACTCAGGAGAGTCTCGCCCTAAGCCAAAGTGGCTAGCAACCGTCGAACACGAAGGGAGAGGGAGAGAAGAGGGACAACAGGGGACCCAACAGGACCCTGGCGGGGCCATAAGAGGGGCCAAGAGGGCGACCTCCATGACGGTTGAAAAGGGCCCCGATTAACAGAAAGATGGCTCCGAGAAGTCTAAGAGGGCCCCCAGACGGCTGAAGACGTCTCCAAAACAGCGCAAGAGGCGACGAAGAGCACTCTCAAGAGGGCACCCCCAGAGGCAAGCATCGTCACAGCTCCTTACAACAATTGGTATGTTTAGCAGATTCGTCTCTTGGGCTTTGACAACGTCCAGGACGGTCGAAGATGCCCTCAAGATCGCCCCAAGACGGCCTAAGAGTTTCCCAACAGAGCTCCAAGACGACACAGGGGAGCTCCAAGATGGCCCGAGGGGCTTCCAAGAAAGCCCAAGGGGGGGGGGTCCATCATCGCAAGCGTCAGCATCCCATCAGACTCAAAATCCGCATCCAGACCATCATCGCCATCATCATCGTGAAGGTCGCCATCAGCAACAATCACGCCATCAGCATCACCATTATCATGAGGTAAATAAACAGAAACACAGTGTTAAGCGTCATCGCCATTGTCCTCAACATCGTCACAATTAGCGTCATCAGTACCTGCATCGTCAACCGCATCACCACTTGCATGAGCAGGCACCTTCGCCATAGCAGTGCAGAAAACGATAAACACCCGCATAATCATGTCCATCACCGTCAACATGAGCACCGACCTCGTCATTCAGATGGCCCTCCTGATCTGTCGTCGTCAACAGCATCATTGTCATGAGTGCCAACACCAGCGACACACACATGAGCATCGTAAGTGACACCATTCCAATCAGCATTTACATCTGGATCCAACTCATCATAGTCATCATTATCGTGTACGCGGCCATCCGCAGCATCCACGTCATGATCGTATGCATCATCATGCATATAATTAACACAATTGTAACCACCATCACAATCAAAATCGTAACACCGAGTGTCATTAGCAGTACCTCCGTCGACAAGATCATCGCCACGATCGCCCAAACCTTCTCATCATCTTAAGCAGAAGCTTCGGCCACATAATCATAATAATCAGCAGCATCATCATGATCGTTATCATCGTTGTCACCATCGTCATCATCGGCATCACCACCACGAACACAAGACCTCCGGGGACATCCGGGGACCCCTTGGGGTTGGGAGCCAGGGCGGGAGCAAAACATACCATCAACAGCATCCGTGTTCCTTGCCACCACTACCCACGCGAGCAACATACGCATTTCCAAAATTCGCGCCGTCACCCTAATAAGCATCAACATCCATACTCAAACATTCGCATTCGGAAGATGACCTCTATAACACGTTTCTGTATCATCCAACTGTTCCCTTCTCTTCATCCTCACGAACTACATTGACTTTGTCGTCCTCCTCCTCGCTGTTCTTCCGGATGTAATCCATCGCCAAGCATCGCATCCCACGAAGAGCATTCACAAAGCTGGTGCGCACGAGCGCTCCACTGCACCCCCCACGGGTCTGGACAGTCTGGCCGGACTGGTGGATTCGGGAGCCTGGTGACTGCCGCAAAACTGGTCCGGTGAATCCGGTGAGTCCGGTGAGTCCGGTGAATCCGGTGGGTCCGGCGGGTCTGGCGGGCCCGGTGGGTCCGGTGGGTCTGGTAAGTCCGGTGGGTCCGGCGAGTCCGGTGAGTCGGGTGAGTCCGGCGAATCCGGCGCGCTTGGTGAGTCCAGTGAGTCTGGCGCGGCGGCTTGCGCAGCAGGGAGGACCATTCTGCACGCACGGCCTGCGGCAGTCGCGCTTCCTGCTCCAGCAGCAGTAGCTGGGCACGCTCACTGAGATCAAGACGGTCAAGTCTGCGCAGGTGGCGGCGGACGAAGCTTGCAAACGGCTACAGCAAGCCAGGAATGGACTACGAGAAGAAGAAGGTCGCGCAGCTACAGGTCGAGCTGGACGCCGCCGTCTACAGGGCGAAGGCCGCGCTCGCCAACGACACCGTCCCCAAGCAAGGTGCCGCGCCCACGCGCGACGTTGGCAAACCCATCGGCCACGCGAAGAAGCTCGAGGGCGTCGCGGGTGCGCCCTGGAGAACCCCAGCCCCCAGCTCAGCGAGGACCTGCTGGGCCCCCTCCTCGCGCTGCTGGCAGGAGCATTGGCAGCTCATTCTCCTGAACCAGTCGCAGCGGGCGGTGGCGCCGCGGGCGCCCCAACAAGCGGTTGCGGGGCTGCCGCTGGGACTGCCGCTGCGGGCGTCGCCGCGGGCGAAGGCTTCGACGTGGACCTCGAGCGGGGCCCGCTGGAGTTTGCCGCGCGCCGCCGCCTCGGACATCGGACCCCGAGAAGCGGAAGTTCGCCGAGGAGCCCCAGGCCCACCTCAAGCAGAAGCACGAGGCCGCGGTCGAGGCCAAGAAGCCGCGGCTGGGGTAGCCGCGCCCAGTGCTGGAACATCGCGTCGCTGAATATGAACTCACGTTCGAACGTCGACTGGTGCCTCATCGAGAAGCTGGCTGGCTGCGACGTCATCTTGTTTCAAGAAACTCGGCTAGGAAGAGCACGCATGACGGACGCTGAAGGCGGGCTTCGTCGCGAGGGACTTCGCGCTTGCGGCGCAGCCGCTGTGCCGTCGCTGGCTGGGGGGGCTGGCGACTGAGGGGCTGATCACGCGTGTGCGCAGCGAGCATGGGCTCGCCGCCATGCTGCGGTCACGCCCGTCAATCTTACGTGAGGGGCGCGCGCATGTGCTACATCACTCTGGGCCAATGCGCGGCGGCACCGTGCTGGCCAACATCTACCTACAGTCAGGCGTTGGTGTCGACGCGTTCAACGACCAGGCGCTGAAAGACCTGGCCTGCAGGCTGCCGGAGTATGGTCGCACGTAGGTGGTCTGGGGCGACTTCAACTGCACCAAGCAGGAGCTGGCGAAGTCGGGCGCGCCGAGGCTCTTCGATGCCGTCGTCGCGGACAATTTGGAGCCCACCTGCGCGCAGTCGAAGAAGACGACCGGTCTGTTCATCGCCTCGCGACGGCTCAAGGTGACCAACGTCCGGGTGGTCAGCGGGCAACCAGTCCACCCGCATATGCCCGTCATCTTGGAGCTGGAGGCCTCGCACCGAAGGCCATGGGTCAAGGTCGCGCAGGTGCCCAACCCTTTCCCTGCCCAGCGGCCCGCGGGCTGCGCTCGCCATGCGCACGGCGAGCGCTGGAGCGAGATCGGCCAGGAACTGCAAAGCTTGCTTGCTGGCGGGCAGGAGAGGGTGCTGGACAAGGTCGAGCGCGACAGCAGCATCAAGGGCCACCCCACCATTGCCCGGCAGCGGTTCCTCGACGCCGCCGAGAATGAGTGGATCGACACCTACCAGGTGGAGGAGGAAGAGCAAGGTCACGCACAAGGGGCGAGCTCGCCCTGCAGAGCCGCGGCGGCACCGTCGGCTTCCTGCGCCGGCGCCCGCTGGCCCCGAGTTTCTGCAGAGGTGACCTGGATGCACCGCGTGGCCAGCGAGCTGCTCGACATCGCCGCCGCGGAGCAGCCATGTGCGCGTTTCGACGCTCTTCGAGGTGTGCGCAGACTGCTAGACAGAGCCCCAGCCACTGCGAGGTCGACACCTTGTAACGGCGAGGTTCTGTCCTGCCCTCAGGCGTTGCCTCAAGCCGTCGCTTGGCGGATGCTGCTTAGCAACTTGCGTCTGTCCCTGCTGGGCCCTGTCGCGCCGCAGCTGCTGCACGCGGGCGCGCGCGCGGTCGCGCTCGAGATGGCGGATCGGGACATGGCGCAGCGGACCGCCCAGTTCCAGCAGCGGGCCGAGAAGCAGGCCGAAGGTGGAGGTGGCGGCCTTCACGCAGCATCCCGTCTGCCCATCGGCTTCGACCCGAGCCCCATCGGCGAAGCTGAGAACGACGACAGCCTCGGCGACTGCAGGCAGCTGTTCGAGCCCATGGACCTCGGGCAGCAGGCGACGCAGCTCGAGGTAGAGTGGAGTCGCTGGTGGAGGACACACTGCGAGCACATGCGCTTGCACTGGCCCTCGGACCTGGGCGAGAGGCCGCCGAGGCCCTCAGTCCAGGAGCTGCGCAACGTGCAGCGCTCCTTCAGGGCCACCACGGGCGCGTCCTTCTGCGCCGCGAGGCCGCGCCAGCTTGATGAGCTATGCGACGAGGCGCCGGAGGTCTTCATCGACATCCTCATGGCGATCGAGCGCGACGCCGCTTGGCCGCTCATGACCACCAAGATCGACTTCATCCAACAGGGACTGGGCGGAGCGAGGCCCATCGCCGCCATCATGATGCTCGCAAAGGTTCAGGCGCGACTTCGGCGCGGCCTCGCCCGCAACTGGGAGGAGGCAAACGATCGCCCATGCTGGCGGGCGACGGCTGGCCACAGCTGCGAGCGGGCCGCATGGCATCAAGCTGCGATCGGAGAGTGGGCCACGCAGCGGGGCGCTGACAGCGGCGACGCCGAGTCCTGGGTGGCGGTCGCCGCCTGCTCGACCTGCTCAAGGCGTTCGAGCAGGCGCGGCACCACTGGCTGCTCGACGCTGCCATCACCACTGGCTTCCCGCTGTGGCAGCTCAAGCTGACGCTCGAGCTATACTGCGCGCCGAGGGCCCTCTGCATGGGCATCGCTGCCTCGAGCGTAATCGAGGCGAGGCAGTCCATGCTGCCCGGTGGCGGCTTCGCGACCTCGCTGCTGAAACCCGTCCTGATCGGGCCGCTCGACCGCCTGGTCATCCAGCACCCGACCGCGTCGCTGGCGGTGGTCGTGGGCGACCTCATGCTCCATCGAGTTGGTGGGCTCGCGCGGGTGACAGAGGAGGTTGCTGAGGCAGCCGCCAAGGTCAAGACGCCACTCATGGACGCGGCGGCCAAGAAGCCAAGGGCGTCGGCGAACCTCCCAGCTGCTCGCCGTGGACTGGCTGCCCGTCTGCGCCGGCCGCTCGGCGCGATCTCGGTCAAGGGCGAGCGCAACTTGGGCGTTGACTTCTCGCGCGGCAAGCGCACCGCGCGCAAGGTGCGCCGGGGGAAGCCGACGCAGGCAGGGCTCCGCCAACGCCGCGTGGCAATCCTCAAGACAGGGGCAGGACGGGAGCAGGCTGCGCGCAAGGTCGCCAGGGCTGGCATCGAGCCCAGCGTAACCCACGCCGTCACCGTCACTGGCTGCGCCACCATGGAGCCGGACACGCTGCGGACGGAACCGTTCAAGGCGGCCGCGCCCAGCGTGGCTGGACGGTCGCGCGCGCTCGCCCTGATGCCGACGCCCATGCTCGACCCGACGATCAGAGCCACGCTCCTGCCCACCATGATGCTGCGGCGGGCGGCCTGGGAAATCTGGATTCCCCAGCACATCGTGGACTACGGCGTGACTTGCTGCCGGGCCCAAAGCTGGAGCCAGGTGCGCGGGCCCTCCAGCGCGGAGCGGCTCACCCACGATCGGGTCGGCTGGCAGGCGGTCAACGCCATCACCTGCCGCACGCACGAAGATGTCGACATCGATGCTTTCGAGCTGGCCCCATGGATCATCGGGCGCCCCCCATTGCGCGCTGCGCAAGCATGGCAGCGCCGCGAGGTCAGCAAGGGCGCTGGGCTCGGGCAACTGGCCAACGGCGGCGTCTTCGAGCCCCCGATGAAGATGGCCACCACTGGCGCCGTCGGCCGCAACGGCGTCTTCGGGACACAGCTGCAAGTCACGGGGGCCAAGGGCCAGGGTCCTGCGCGGCGAGCTGCCGCGCTGGCGCGCATGACGCTCGAGAGGAGGCTGAGGGCTTACACCACGTTCTGGATCCAGGACGTCTCTGTGCCCGACGAAGCTGGAGACAGAGCGCGCTGGCTGCGCCTGCGCGTGTCCTACGTGGCCGACCTGCTGATGCACGGCACGTGGGCGCCGCTCGTCAACGAGGCTGCTCGGACAATCGGCATCGACAACATGGGCGTGGTCAGGCTCAGGGCGGCGCGGGACTTCTGCGAGGCGGCGCGGATAGCACGGCGACGCATTCGGGCCAACTACCACGCCAACATGCACAGGCTGGCCCAGCCCGACGCGCAGGAGCGGGAGGAGCAGGTGGCGCGGCACGCGCGCTCCATGATCGAGGCGGAAGAGGAGTTCAGCGCTGTGCCCGGCAGGCCCGTTGCAGCCGCAGCCCGCGGGGCCTCCGCCGCGGCGCCAGCGCCGCCGCTGGCGGGCGCGATCTGCGCTGAGCTGTCGTCAGGA
>CAUYUJ010015917.1:57500-65000 GCA_963575745.1 Prorocentrum cordatum | reverse complement strand
CAATCGGGTTCCTTGACAACCGGTTTCCCATAAAATTCCTACGTTTCGATTTCCAATCGGGATCCTCTACAATCGATTCCCAAAAGGTTTCCTAACAACCCGTTTTCAATAGGATTCCTTTACAATCGGCTTCCAACCGGAAGTATTTTTTACAATCAGTGTCCAATTGGTTTTTTTTATTATCGGCTTCCAATCGGAATTCCTGCACAGTCGGGCCCCAATAAGATTCCGACGCAATCGACTTCCAAGAATAATTCCTTTCCAACCGGTTTCAAATGAGACTCCTGCACAATCGACTCCCAATAAGACTGCTACAAAATCGGTTTCCAATACGATTCCTTTGTAGTCGGTTTCTAATAGAAATTCCCTATACAATCGGTGTCCCATTGGTTTCCTCGACACTGGATCTCGAAAAAGAAACCTTTACAATCAATTTCCAAAAGGACTCCTATGCAAACAATTGCCAGTATAATCCCAATACATTCGATTCCTAATCGGGTACGTGGACAATCGATGTCCAATCAGGTTCCTTTACAATCGGTTTCCAATCGGATTCCTACGTTTCGATGTCCAATCGGGTTCCTGTACAATCGGCTTCCAAAACAGATTCCTATACCACCCATGTTCAATAGAACTCCTTCACGAACGGTTTCCAATGAAATCCTGCACAATATGTTTCCAATAAGATTCCGTCACAATCGGTTTCCAATAAGAACTCTCTCGCAATCGGCATACAATTGGAATTCCCATTCAAACGGTTTCTAATCGGATTTCCTATACAATCGGTTTCTAATAAGATTATTGCGTAGTCGGCTTCCAGAATGGAATTCCTACACAATTTGTTTTTAAACGAGGAATTCCTATACAATATGTCGTCAGTATGATTCGTTTACAACCAGCTTCCCAAAGGAATTCCTTCACAATCGATTTCCAAAATTCCTACACAATCATTGTTCGATTGGGATTCCTTTACACTTGGTTTCCAAAAAGATTCCTGCACAATCGGTGCCCTATATGATTTCCTACACAGTAGGTTTCCAGTAATGCTCCTATACAACGAGTTGCCAAGTATTCGCCGACGGGCGCTCGGGCGTTTTTTGGGCGCTTTTTGGCGCGATAGAGGAGTTGGCGGAGACAGGCGGGCATTGTCTGAGAGCGGCCACCGCCTCTCCCTTTGTGAACCTGCGCCAGGCCTCATCCTCCACCGAAGGGGCCGCCGTCTGTAGTTCAGGCCGCACAACGGCGCGTTGGCGGGCCAGCGAGTGCGCAGGGCAACGGGACACGCCCCGACGATCTCGAGCCTGAACGCCCGCGGCGGCGACTCGACATCGGGTCGGCCCCTGAGACTGCACCGATCTTACATGGGGGCAACAGACGCAGGTACGACGCGGGCGCCCTTGCGATGGCGGGGGGGCTGAGCGACTATCCCTGATTGATAATGACGATGTAATCTTTCTTGATTTTCAAGGTGGCCTCGCTGAGTTCGATTGTGCCTGCAATCATGGCAAGAGAGACCGCTGCTGGCAGCGCGGCGCGCTGGCCGCCTGGCTGAAGCAAAGATGCGCTAATTGTTTGTTATCCAGGGCCCGCGAATTACCACGAAGCACGGCGCGTCGGTGACGGTGGTAGTGCACATCGCCGATGACTGGAAACAAACACACACTTCGGGGTGGCGGGTGCGCAGCGGCGGGGCGGTGAGAGAGAGCTCGTGGGCAGGTGAAGTGTGAGAAGGAGCAATGGGGGAGAAAGTAAACGGCCTCGCTGACGCTGTTCCGACCTCAGAGGGGCGCGCTCGGGGGGGGGGCGCCCCAGGAGCAGCCCGACGCCCCAGCATGTAGTACACCAGGTTCACCACGCGTCCCCGTTCATCCTGGCGTGCATGACCGTCAGCCCGAGCTCACTGAAGAGGCACGCCTGGTCCCCGCGGCGGTGCCTCCAAGCCCACTCGTGAGCCCATTTCTCCAACGCCCCAGTGGAGAGACTGTCGATCGCGCGGAGCTGCGTCGGGATCCTGCGCTCGAGGTGCTTCCACAAACCATCCTGGAGCTCCGTGCCCCCGCAGCACGCGAGCACGCTGCCATCGGAGAGGGCCAACTTGCAGATCTTCACTCACTGCTTACGGCAATGCTTGACCCTGGTGTTGAGCGGCAGCCCCCTGTAACACCGGGCACCATCAGAGTGCCAGATGACCGCGTTGCCGCCGGCAGTGTGTTTGATCATGAGGTCCTCCGTCTCGGCGATGCTCTCGGGCCTGGTCTTCCCCCCTTTCGGCGTGGTGTACAAAGGGAGCGGGTATATCACCGTGGACTTTCGATCTCCGCGGCGGGACATGCCGAAGTAGCGGACATGGAGCAGCCGGCCATTGTTGAGCGTCACGGTGCGCAGAGTCGCAGCATCCACCTCGGAGGAGCAAGAGGAAGGGAGACGGCTGGGTTCGGATAAAAGGGAAAAGGCATGCGGGAGGAGACCTCGCACTGCCCAGAGAACACGACATCGCGCTGCTCCATCTTACTGCCGATAGCAATGACGTCGCGCAAGGCGTCAAAGACCTCCTCGCAAGTCCTGTGCGCCACTCCTGTCAGCTGCGCTGCGTCATCCTCATGTATCTGACATGTCAATTGCCCGCTTGCGAGCCACGCCAAGGCGGCGAGCTTCTTCATTGGGATCTCGTGGTCTGCCCAAGTCCCAAATGTTGCCCTGTTAAACTCGCGGCAACCGCGCCTGTAGCACTGCACCCCAGGGCGACGCTTGCCGCGGAAGTACGTCTTACCCAAGGGCCACTGGCAGCCTGCGCATTCCGCGTTGCGGAGGTCCTGGAGGAAACCGGTCTTCACGAGCATCCAGTAAGCGGCCGCGTCGTCCACGGCAAGTATCTCGTCAAACGTCCACCGCTCCGCCTTGGCAACCCGCCCGCGACGCACCGTATCAGCGCCTTTCTGCTCGGTCGGAGTGTAGAAAACGCCGGTGCGCTCCAGGGCCGCCCTCTTGCGCTTCCACGCTGCCCTCGCCTTGCGGGCCATCGCCAAACTCTTCTTCGACCGCTCCTGCGAACTCCGCTTGTTCCGCTTCTTCTGGCTGAACTTACGGAACTTGATCTTCACGGGAATGTTCGGAGTCGCTGCGGCGGGCCGGCGGATCGTGGCAGCGGCGGGCTTGCGCTTCGGAGTGCCGTGTGCGCCCACTGCAGCGCCGCGAACCATCGCTCAGGAAGTGGACGCGCGCCAGCCTGAGTGCGCGGGGGGCAGGAACTCGATCCGAAACGGCAACTGGAGTGGCAGACATGGGCTACACGGGGGCGCGTAGACGCCGCTGCGCACACGGCAGTCGAGCGCTGGAAAGGGCCAGGGGCGATCGCGGCATAATGGGACAGAATCCTTTTTTTCTAGCGGGCCCGACAGCTCGCGCATGATTGCAAGCACACGCACGGACGGCCAGGAGTAGGTGAGCGGGAGGAGGCGGGTGCAGGAGCGGACGCAACATTGCTGGTATCACGCGCGCAACTACTCCGAGAGCGGGGCGGCCTCAGGAGACCGAGGCGTCAGAGTTCATCTTCGGCTCCAAGCGTCTCTGAAACGTCTTGCTCATCCCGTCGTCCGTGCTGGCCCCTCCAACAGGCCCTTTGTCCGCCTGGTTTTCCTCGACCGTCTTGGTGCTGTTGGTAAACTTGTCCTTGAGGTCCTCGCCGCTGTAGTTCGGGCGAGCGGCCACCGCCTCTCCCTTTGTGAACCTGCGCCAGGCCTCATCCTCCACCGAAGGGGCCGCCATCGGTAGTTCAGGCCGCACAACGGCGCGTTGGCGGGTCAGCGAGTGCGCAGGGCGACGGGACACGCCCCGACGATCTCGAGCCTGAACGCCCGCGGCGGCGACTCGACATCGGGTCGGCCCCTGAGACTGCACCGATCTTACATGGGGGCAACAGACGCAGGTACGACAAGGGCGTCCTTGCGATGGCGGAGGGGCTGAGCGACTATCCCTGATTGATAATGACGATGTAATCTTTCTTGATTTTCAAGGTGGCCTCGCTGAGTTCGATTGTGCCTGCAACCATGGCAAGAGAGACCGCTGCTGGCAGCGCGGCGCGCTGGCCGCCTGGCTGAAGCAAAGATGCGCTAATTATTTGTTCTCCAGGGCCCGCGAATTACCACGAAGCACGGCGCGTCGGTGACGGTGGTAGCGCACATCGCCGATGACTGGAAACAAACACACACTTCGGGGAGGCGGGTGTGCAGCGGCGGGGCGGTGAGAGAGAGCTCGTGGGCAGGTGGAGTGTGAGAAGGAGCAATGGGGGAGAAAGTAAACGGCCTCGCTGACTCTGTTCCGACCTCAGAGGGGCGCGCTCGGGGGGGGGCGCCCCAGGGGCAGCCCGACGCTCCAGCATGTAGTACACCAGGTTGCAGCCCTGCGCATTGTCGAGGTAGTACTCCGCCTGCATCACCTGCACGAGCGCGGGGGCCGCGGGGTCAAAGAGCCCGAGCTCCCTGTTGCTGTACCGCAGGCCGTAGACGTGCCTCGGCGTGCCCGCGCGGGAGGGGTCCTCCAAGACCACGACCGAGCGGCCAGAGTGGACCTCCTCGAAAATGAGGTGCTCGTGCACGGGGACGAAGAAGGTCGTGGCGGAGTTGTTCCTCTGGGAGCTGTAGAGGGAGTTGTCGTTGACCTCTTGCATTGTCAGGACTGCCAGGTCCCCCGGAGAGAGGTCCGCCATCGTGGCGCCCATGCCCGCCCACCATGCCGCCGTCAGGAGGAAGTTGCCCTTGTCTGGCACGGGGGTCTGGAGGAGACAGATCTGGGACCCGCAGCCGTGCAGGACGGCAACGCCCAGACGATCGGGCGAAGTGCTCGGCCAGGATTGGATGGCGAATTCGACGCAGGAGGCCTCGTTCGCTGTGGCCACCGCCAGCCGCCCTGCACGAGTCACCGAACCCGTGCGCACCAGCATAGCAAATACAATCCGATTGCAATGTGACGCAATGCGATTGCAATGCAACCGATTGCACTGCAGAAGCGGCACATGCGATGAATTCGATTGCAATACAATGCAACGCAATCCGATTGCAATGCAATGCAATGCGATTGCAACGCAATGCGATTGGAATACAGTGAAATAGGGAGGGTCCAATAAGGCGGCTGTTGCAATGCGATTGCAACGCAGTGCATGCGACGTCTATGCATTGCGACTGAAAGGGGGGGACGGGAGGGAGGAGGGGGGAGGAGGGGACGGGAAGGGGGAGGAATGGAGTGTGGTGTTGGGGGGGGGGGGGCGCCCCCCCCCCCCAAAAAAAAAAAATCTTCTTGAAATTCAACTTGTTTTTTTTTTTGCTGGCGCCCCCCACCCCCCCCGAACCATGACGAACACCCCACTACAATCACCCCCCCCCTGGCGGCGGAGCGGGTGTCCACGCGCGGGAGGGCAGAGAGAGGGAGAGTGAGAGACTGAGACAGAGAAAGAGGGAGAGATAGAGAGAGAGAGAGACACGCGCGCGCGTACTCTTGACAAAAAAAACGCCCAAGAGCACTACCCAGGGGAGTCCGTTGCCAAGTATTCCTATACACTCGGTTTCCAATAGGATTCCTATCTAATCAATTTTCAATGGGATTCTTATACAAAAATGAGTTACTGCACAATCGGTCTCCAATCGGTTTCCAATAAACAATCGGTTTCCCATAGGATTCCAAAACAATCGGCTTCCAATATGATTCCCTTGCAGCCGGCTGCCAATACAAATTCCTATGCCATCGGTTTCCAATCGGAATTCCTACACAGTCGATTGCCCAGCGATAAGATTCCTGCACAGACAATGTCCAACATGAATTCCCTTGCTAATGGTTTCCCATGGGATTCCTATACAATCATTTTCCAAACATGGATTCCTTGACATTCGGTTCCCAATCAGCTTCCTGCACAATCGGTTTCAAACGGATTCCTTTACAATCGGTGTCCGAAGAGATTACTTGCCAATCGGTTTCCGATTCGATTATTTCACACTCGGTTTCCACTAGGACTCCTGTACAATCGGTTTCCAATAAGGCTCCTATACAGCCGGTGTCCGACAGGAACTCCTTGAAATGTGGTTTCCAATAAAGCTCCCTTGCAATCGGCTGCCAATCGGAATTCCGAAACAATCGGTTTCCATTAGAATTCCTTTACCATCGGTTTCCAACACATGCTCGCATCGCATTTCCCTCGCGAAAATGAGAGCCGCCCTCTCTCGCAGCGACGTCGGCGAGGGAGAGCATCGGGGTCAAATTAAAGGGGGGCGTAGTAGTAGTAGTAGTAGTAGTAGTAGTAGTAGTAGTAGTAGTAGTAGTAGTAGTAGTAGTAGTAGTAGTAGTAGTAGTCTGTCGTAGCAGTAGTAGTAGTAGTAGTAGTAGCAGTAGTAGTTAGTTGTAATAGTAGTAGTAGTAGTAGTAGTAGTAGTAGTAGTAGTAGTAGTAGTAATAGTAGTAGTAGTAGTAGTAGTAGTAGTGGTAGTAGCAGTAATAGTCACACGAGGATGTAGTAGTAGCAGTAGTAGTAGTAATACAAGTCGTAGTAAAAGTAGTAGTAGTAGTGGTAGTAGTAGTAGTAGTAGTAGTAGTAGTAGTAGTAGTAGTGGTAGTGGTAGCGGTAGTAGTAGTAGTAGTAGTAGTAGTAGTAGTAGTAGTAGTAGTAGTAGTAGTAGTAGTAGTGGTGGTGGGAGTAGCAGTAGTAGTAGTAGTAGTAGTAGTAGTAGCGGTTTCAATCGTTTTCGTAGTAGTATTAGTATGATTCGTTTCTTTGAAAAAATAAGTATCGTCGTTAACTGTCTTACTCTCTAAATCTCATTCGGTGCGTCTTTCTTGAATGTTTTGAACAGTAGCGTCCGTGCTCGTAGTCTTGGTAGAATTAGTATGCTTATTATTCTGAGTCGCACCGTAGTTCGTCTTTTCCATATTTTTGATATATGTAGTAAGATGTGTTGCCTGTTTCTTTTGAGTTATACGCTTGTTAATAATAACAATAGTTTCTTGTTCGTACTATTCGTATGCTGATTGCTATTTTTAGTATTACTATTCCTGTTGTTCCTCCTCCTGCGCCTCCTCTTCCTTCTAGCCATTGCGGCCCGAGCGTGGGCTTGGGCATCCGTGCGCGCGACTCGCAGTGGCGCAGCGCGCGGTAGCCATGATGGCGTGAAAATGAACAAGGTGTACGTCCCGATCTCCTGCGTGTCGGGCAAGCTGAGACGACTAATTCGCCCCTTCGTGGAGGAGCATTGGGCGTCCGTCATCCTCGTCAGCGATAGCGGCTTCGGGCTCGCAGGACAAGTGGGACACGAAAGTAGCCGGCCCCAAAACGCGGAAACCACCCAGTCGTGCTCATGGTGGGGCTTGCAAGCGGCGGCGTCTCCTCCCCGAGGGCCTGTGCACGAGCAGCGCAATGCCCACGGGGGATTTCTCCTAAAATGTGGATGGGGGGGTGCCTACGTCAAAGGACAGGCATAACAAGCGCATGAAGTTCGAGAGGGAGAAGAAGACCCACCG
>CAUYUJ010015917.1:0-52500 GCA_963575745.1 Prorocentrum cordatum | reverse complement strand
TCCCCTTAGGGCCACGAGCCTGGCCACGAAAACAAGCAAACCGATCGAGACATCCTCAAAATCTGGCCCACCTGGGGGGTGAAAATGAGCGCCTCGCTCGAGACATCCTCCAAATCTGCTCCGAAAGCGAAGGATGTTGGGCCCAGAAACAAGCAAACCGCCTGAGACATCCCCACAAAATGGCCGCGAACGAGCCCGTGCAAACACCCCTGGCGGCTCCCCTTAGGGCCACGAGCCTGGCCACCAAAACAAGCAAACCGATCGAGACATCCTCAAAATCTGGCCCACCTGGGGGGTGAAAATGAGCGCCTCGCTCGAGACATCCTCCAAATCTGCTCCGAAAGCGAAGGATGTTGGGCCCAGAAACAAGCAAACCGCCTGAGACATCCCCACAAAATGGCCGCGAACGAGCCCGTGCAAACACCCCTGGCGGCTCCCCTTAGGGGTGCTGAAACCAGCGCCCCGCCTGAGACATCCTCACAATCTGCTCTCCAAGCGAAGGATGTTGGGCCCAGAAACAAGCAAACCGCCTGAGACATCCCCACAAAATGGCCGCGAACGAGCCCGTGCAAACACCCCTGGCGGCTCCCCTTAGGGGTGCTGAAACCAGCGCCCCGCCTGAGACATCCTCACAATCTGCTCTCCAAGCGAAGTCTGAGTATGACTAATACTGTGTATGAGTAAGTCTGGGTATGAATGAGTCTGTGTATGAGTACGTCTGGGTGTGAGTAAGTCTGTGTATGAGTAAGTCTGTGTATGAGTATGTCTGAGTGTGAGTAAGTCTGAGTATGAGTAGGTCTGAGTATGAGTAAGTCTGAGTATGAGTAAGTCTGTGTATGAGTAAGTCTGAGTATGAGCAAGTCTGAGTATGAGTAAGTCCAACAGGAGGGGAGGAGGAAAGAGGAGGAGGAAGGAGGAGAGGGAGTAGGAGGCGTCCAAGTAATAACAAGACCCCCTCTTAGGATATGGGGAAATCTGTGTCCTGATAGGACGACCCTACGGGTGATAAGGAGGATGGGGGGGACGGGGGAGGCGGGCGATTTGAGATGGCTCTGGGTTCTTTGGCGGTGTCTTCAACTTTCCTATTGTCGTGCGCATCTGCCCATCTATCTATCGACCTATATATCTACATATCGATTTGGGACAACCTTCTATATGTATATATATGTGCATATATATATGCATATGTATATGTATGCCTATATATATATGCATATGTATATATATGAATGTATATGAATACATTCATATACATGTATAACTGTTGGTATGCATCTATATATATATACATGTATATGCATGTATATATATACGCATATATATATGTGTGTGTGTGTCGATACGCCTGTCTATATGTGTATATGTATGTCTATCTGTATATCTATAAATATATGTAGAGAGACCTATCAAAATATCTAGCTATGTGTCGTGCATCTCGCGCGCGCAACGCACGAAACGCTTTGCGGTATGTATGATTCGCATGCGATTCGCTAGCGCAGCGCTCGAAACGCTTCGCCATATTTACGATTCGCATGCGCTTCGCGCGCGCAGCGCGCGAAACGCTTCGCAATCTTTACGATTCGCATGTGTGTCGCGCGGGCTGCGCGCAACCATTGGGAAAAACGTCGGGACAACCATCGGGACAAACATCGGGACAACCATCGGGACAACCATCGGGACAACCATCGGGACAACCATCGGGACCACCAGCAGGACAACCATCGGGACAACCAACGGGACAATCATCGGGACAACCATCGGGACAACCATCGGGTCAACCATCGGGACAACCATCGGGACCACCAGCAGGACAACCATCGGGACAACCATCAGGACAACCATCGGGACAACCATCGGGACAACCATCGGGTCAACCATCGGGACAACCATCGGGACAACCATCGGGACACCAATCGGGACAACCATCGGAACAACCATCGGAACAAACATCGGGACAACCATCGGGACAACCATCGGGACGGCCATCGGGTCAACCATCGGGTCAACCATCGGGTCAACCATCGGGACAATCTTCGGGACAACCATCGGGACAACCATCGGGACAACCCATCGGGACAACCAGCGGGACAACCATCGGGACAACCATCGGGACAGACATCGGAACAACCATCGGGACAACCATCGGGGGGACAACCATCGGGACAACCATCGGGACAACCATCGGGACAACCATCGGGACCATCGGGACAACCATCGGGACAACCATCGGGACAACCATCGGGACAACCATCGGGACAACCATCGGGACAACCATCGGGACAACCATCGGGACAACCATCGGGCAACCACAACCATCGGGACAACCATCGGGGGACAACCATCGGGACAACCATCGGGCGGGACAACCATCGGGACAACCATCCAATCGGGGTCAACCATCGGGACAACCATCGGGGGCCATCGGGGGGTCGGGACAACCATCGGGACAACCATCGGGACAACCATCGGGACAACCATCGGGACAACCATCGGGACAACCATCGGGACAACCATCGGGACAACCATCGGGGACAACCATCGGGACAACCATCGGGACAACCATCGGGACAACCATCGGGACAACCATCGGGACAACCATCGGGACAACCATCGGGACAACCATCGGGACAACCATCGGGACAACCATCGGGACAACCATCGGGACAACCATCGGGACAACCATCGGACAACCATCGGGACAACCATCGGGACAACCATCGGGGCAACCATCGGGACAACCATCGGGACAACCATCGGGACAACCATCGGGACAACCAATCGGGGGACAACCATCGGGACAACCATCGGGACAACCATCGGGGGGGGCAACCATCGGGACAACCATCGGGGGTCATCGGGACAACCATCGGGACAACCATCGGGACAACCATCGGGACAACCATCGGGACCACCATCGGGCAACCATCGGGACAACCATCGGGACAACCATCGGGACAACCATCGGGACAACCATCGGGTCAACCATCGGGAAACCATCGGGACAACCATCGGGACAACCATCGGGACAACCATCGGGACAACCATCGGGACAACCATCGGGACAACCATCGGGACAACCATCGGGTCAACCATCGGGTCAACCATCGGGACAACCATCGAGACAACCATCGGGACAACCATCGGGACATTCATCGGGACAACCATCGGGACAACCATCGGGACAACCATCGGGACAACCATCGGGACAACCATCAGGACAATCACCAGGACAACCATCGGGACAACCATCGGGACAACCATCGGGACAACCACAACCATCAGGACAACTGCCGGGACAACCGGGGGACACGCCTGGCGCTCGGGGGGCGGCGGCTTTTTTGGCAATAGATGGCTTATGCTAAGGATGAGACTCGCGCAATTTCGCCTCGCCCGCGCGACACGAACCGAGACCGAAACCGATTTCCCGGTTGGGGTCACTTCCGTTCCAACCCCCTAACCCCCGACAAATAGAGAGAGAGAGAGAGAACAAAACAAATCAACTGCGGCGACAATGGGCGGGATGTTCCGTCGGGAGGGCGGGCGAGACATCGAATGCAGCCCTCACCCGATGATAAGACAAGGCTAGGAGAAAGAAGCAACAACCAACGACAACTGCGACAGCGACGAGGTAAACAGGCGGAACGTTCAGTCGGGCAAGCTGGCGGGACAGAAAATGTAGCCCTCACTCGTCTGTGGGGCGAAATTTAGGAAAAGGCGTAACAAAAACACACCGACGGCGGCAAAGACGACGAGGACGGGCGGAAGGGACCTTCAGTCGGGCGGGCGGGCGGGGCATCAAATACAACCCACACTCATTGATAGGACAAGGTTGGGAGAGAAGACACCGACGAAAACGACGATAAAGACAACGACGACGACGACGACGACGACGACGACAACAACGACGACGACGACGGCGGCGGCGGCGGCGACGACGACGACGAGCGGGCGGTAAGAAGTTAACCCTCACTCGCTGATAAAGCCAAACTGGGGGAAACGATCTCATTAAAACTACGACGTCCACTGGCGGGATGTTAAGCTCGGCGGGCGGGTGGGACGTCACATCGAGCCTGCACTCGTTGATAAAGACAAGAAATTGGGGAACAGACAAAGACACGATCAACTACGACGACGCACACGATGCCGACGACGATCGTCGTCGTCGTCGACGACGAAACCACCTCCATCCTCTACCGCAATAAACCCGCCATTTGCCTCGAGGCACGAAGTGGAGCATCCTCAAGTCCTCAAGAACGGTTTGTTGTCTGTACTTTGCAGTCGGGTATAGAGTTTGAGAGGGGTTGGGAGGCCCAACCAACAGTTTCGCCTTAGGCGAAGCCCAGCTCCAGCTCTGAAGTCATTTTGGTATCGATGGCAAATAGTACACCTCGCGCTGACGTGTAGTCAGATCTGGGCGGCCGCTTGAATACAAACGGCCGCGGACACACGCTCGTTACCTTTTCGCCTGTATCCCCAGCTCACTTTAGGAGTCGGGGGGGAAGGAGACAAAGCGTGAGCCCGCCGCTTTTTATACAGCAGGTACAGCAACTACTATGTACAAAAGGGCAGCAAAAAGGCCGGGCCGCAAGGAAGGTGGACCCGCGCGCAAGTTGCCTTGCCTGCACGTTACTGTGCATACGAGTACTCCTCAGGCGGCTGCAGACCGAAATGTCTGGCCGGCCCGATAAGGAGTATGACGCTCTAGGTCATGTTTGAAGGATTGGGTACCTCCCATGACCTGTAGGAGCATATCTCTGTCGATGCCCCCTTTGTGCGACCGTCCGCGGTCATATCGCGGGTGTCACAACCACTGAATCCGATGCACGATCCCTCGCTCAATTATCTGTCGTATCCAACTGATGTGTCCTAGAAGGGTACACATTGCCAGTTTCTTCAAGTCTTTGCTTGACAAGGACTTCAACACAGACTCAGCATACATGGTCAAAGTGACCTTGAAACTCAGGCCACCCAACCCAAGTATGTCTTTCAGCTGAGTGGGAGCTAACGCCCCTGCATGGAGCTCGTGCAGAGTCACCATCGTGACATAGCAGTCCTCCAAATTGTGGGTTGCTGCTAGTGTTTCTGCTGAATAGATGGAGCGGACCTGCAGGCGGCGAGACTTGCAGCACGCATCGATCAAGTGAACGACAGGCATGCCAGATGGCGTGTTTCCACACCATAGCAGGTTTGCCCCACGATTACCATAGCCTGCGGCATCGCCATCGGCATCTCCACTTAGGCGTCGATAACCTGAGTCGCTGTGCAGGTCCACCTCGCCCGCGGGAGTCATCGCTTGGTAGACGATCTCCCGAAGGCAGGTCTGCATGCCCCTGGTAGTCGCGCTCAGTCGTCGCACTTGTATGTTGGTCGTTTCTTGGACACGTTGTAGAGAGACAAGATATACCATCAACCACACCTGGGTGATTAATGCATACGCCAATGCGCCTCTGAGGCCGACGAGCACTTCTACGACCATCTTGGATGCTCGGGCGCCAGCGTCGGCTCCTGTAAGTTCAGGGTGATCCATAGGACGGAGCTGTTTGATATATTCGTCTTGATCCAACGTAACATTGCCGCCCTCATCCTCGGCGCAGCTCACAGCACAATTGGGGCACGTGTACTTGTCAAGTTTAAACCTACCAAAGGTGTCCTCCACACACTTGACGCACTTGTCAATGGTGTCCTCTGCGCCGGCCATATGAATGTCATCAACATGTTTGGCTGTGAGCAGGTTGCTGCCCGTCTCGAATTCATCGTCGTAAGACGTGGGTCTGAGACCGGAACCTCTCGTGGTTCTCTGAGCTATAATAAGAAAGCTCGAGGCGCGCCCTTGGTGCCAGTATCTGGCTTGAGGCACTGCAAGCATTGCTTCGACTCGTCGCAGCGCTCGAATCCTGGGAGAGTTCGACGCACCGTAGCCGATCCAGGCGGCAGAGTAAAGCAAGCCACACGTTCTTTCTCATCAGTTGCCTCAACAAGTTCCTGGTAGGCCAGCCCATCCAGGAAGGCCATGTTGATGTCGAGGGAAGCAATGACCCATTGCTTCTTGCACGCTGCCGCGCTTGCGAGCAGCCTCCGGCCTGACCGCCTGGCAGCCGCCGGCCACGCTTCCACGTCGAAGGCTTCAAGGTCCCTGAAGGCACCGGGCGCAGTCTGCCAACACGTTCCACATCGCCCCTCTCGTTCTTCACGAACCCCGATTTGCACAGATACCTCGAAGTCATGATGTTTGACGCTTTAGATATATATATATATAATTGCAGTTAAAAGCACTTGTTGTCAGTCCATGTCTTGAGTTCAGCGCATAGGGATTTCGATACTTTCTGGGCATTCGCCTGGATGTCAGCCGTCGCGAGGAGGTCTTCCTTGACGACCACAGCTCGCTTTGCAGCGGCGGCAATATATACTCGCACGGTGGTAACACGGTCGGCATCCAATAGCCTGCGCTGTGGTTCGGATAGGACTACCTTTGACATTTCTGCCGTAAAGCAGCGTCCTACCGATTGTCCGTTTGCGTCTGAATCCAGCCTGTAACTGCAATTTTGCGACCGCGGAGCAGCGTGGGACATGGAACGTCTCCTCGATGTCGGAGTCGCGTGGGCACCCCCACTTGGGCAGGTGCCCCCGCTGTTCTTCAGCTACAGCGATCAGCACACGGTCGTCTGGAATCATATGCGCGGGTACTGTGATGAGGTCCTCTAGTAGAATTGCCTCCAGTAGTTCCCTTTTCATCTTGCGGTTCTGTATACCACACTTCCAGGATATGTGCCTCGAGGTTCGCCTCCGACTCCTCGTATATCGTGGGAAGCCGTCCATCCTCCTGCGGCGGTTCGGCTTCTGGGGCTTCTCTCGCGGTTCCGTCCTGTGTCGGTATATCCGCCGATTCCTCAAATTATGGCACGTGCTGGTCAAAGCCCGCTTGAGGTTTGGTGGACATCAGGCACACGATGATTCTTGAACGTGAAGATCCAGTTATATCACGAATGTAAGAGCGGTATCCTCTGCTTCATAGTTGCGAAATCCTGAATACACATCGATGTCATAGTGGAGCAACGTGCAACTGTCAGCGTAAGCCACTGGAGCTAGCTCGTGGATACTCTTCGCTAACCTCACAGAAACTACATTCTCGATGCGGAAGAAATTTCTGAAAAAAAAAAAAATGCATTGTAAAGCCAGATGTACATTAGGAAATAGTCGGCTTGCACTTGCCATCTGAAGCGCCCCCTTCTTGGTGCATCGCCGCATTGACCTGAACGTAGCAGCTCCCCACTCGAAAGATGACTTGGCCCCTGTCGGGGTCATTTCTTACGACCGGGAACGGGCCGCCCCAGCCTGCCCAGTCGTCCTTCATGGTTGTCGGGCGATGGTAATCTACTGGATCTCCTGCATCGTAGTAGTGCTGACTGGTGATGGTTGTCCTAGTGCGCAAAGCACGATTGGTCTTGGCAACTGCAGTGGCCTGTGTGATACCTTCAATGCATACCTCGCGTATCATTTGTCTCGAGAATGGTTCGACGTTTCCGTCGGCTCTTCGTGATCCAGGATAGGCATGTCAGGAAGCATTGCCGGTTGCCGCCCAAACAGGGCGCTGCACGGAGACACCTCGCTATAAAAAAAACGCGCTGGCGGCGAACAAAACTTCATGCAGTAGTCGTGTGAACACATATATATGTCTAACCAGTCGAGTTCAGCGTCCATGACATGAAATAGATGGCGCAGTATGCCATTTCTGGATTCGATCGTCGCAGCACGTTGTCCACGCGCGCGCATCCTTCGTCCAGCGCCTTTTGCCTTAAGGACTGCTGTCGCAGTGTCGTTGTTGAGGGCGCCCTCTCCATCGGAGTAGAGAACCTTCGCAGGTCCAGACTGCATCCAGCACTGACGGTGCGCATCCAGGATACCGGTCATTGTCTTGTCCGGTATCTCCATTCCAGTAGCGTAGCGAATACCACGATCGATGATAAGAAACATGTTTCTGTTGTGGAACATGGGGCCACATTCAACTTCTTCGTTGAACTTGCCAGGCAGCGCAGCAGATGGCAGAACCGCATGCCCAGGCTCGCCAGCACGTGTCGCAGACACCTTTGATCAGTCTGCGTCTGACGCTGTCCAGACCTATCTTGGCTAAGATGAGTCATCTTAGGCTCTTTCGCATGGAACCAACGCAAATGTAGCTTCCGCAGCTCGCGTGTTACCACGCTTGGATCAAGGCTTCGAAGTTTTGCAAACTGATTTGCACGTCGAGCCTTGACCAGTCTGGAGGTCGCGGGCGCGCAGCAAGGTTAACCGCAGGTGGCGGTGGAGGTGGATGTCCTCCTTGCTGTCGGCCACGTCTGACTCTGACCTGCGACAGTCGGATGCGGCCCTTCGAACTACCCGCTCCACTCGAGGCAGGTTGCCCTGCAGCAGGTTCAGCAGCATGTCTGCCTACTGTAATGTCGTGGCCGCTGGCACCCGCTGTGGGTCCGGCCCTAGAGCCGGGTCTTGGTGCTCGTAGCCGCGCGTGGTGGTGCGGCTTGTGCCTCGGGTGGTGGTGCTGCTGTTTCAGCAAGAGCCGGCGGTGTCTGTCCGCGATTGTCGGAAAGTTCCCAAGGTTTGGCAAACTTTTGTTTGCCGGGTGCCCGCGCATGCCCAGGCTTGTTCCGGCCGTAGATCTTATTGCAGCTCGGACATTCCCAATGGTAGTCCTCCTTATCATACCACGTGCAATGCTTAGGGTTTCTGTAATGTGAAGGAGAGCGCACGTTAACATTATCCGCACACGCAAAACATCCGAACCCTCCCGAAGGCGGTCTCGTGAACGACCAGTCGGGTTGCCGAAGGATGCTTGGACCGCCCAAATCAAATCCCCACGTTGGTGACTAGCACGGTGGAAGAAGAAGGGTGGCCATGAAAGGGATCACGTTTTACATGGAATGGGTCGTGCGCGATCTGAGCTGCATCGACGAAAAGAGACTGCATCCTTACCATGGACAGTTTTTGGTACATACCGATGCATGTTGATGACGGCCAGCACATCGTCTTCGTTCCAAAAGAATAAGTAGAAAGCGGTGGTTGGCCATAATATCGGTCGGCTTTCGTACCAATACCCAATGGGAATCACGTAAGCCAGTAGTACATTGATCCATGTTCACGTTGCAAGTGCTCTTGTCTTTGGCAAGTGTGGTCCATGGCGGTATCCGATCCAACCAAGTACCCACTGGTTGTTCTTCAAAGTAAAAACGTCGAAGGCCGTTTTGACGTATGGCAACTTTCCCACATTACTTGATACGTGGAAGATCGTCTTTATGGTGTTCATGCCAAGTGTCATAGTTGACTTGGGAATTGAAATAGGAAGGTAGACCAGTCGTTCTGCTGCTGGGTTGTAGTATGATTACCTTCACGAAGCACACGTCTAGGTAACGCATCACTGCATCCTGGACATCCTTGTTTCCAAAGTCATCAGACGAGCGTTTGTCGAAGTTTCCTCCGGAAGGCAAACCTCGGCTGAATGCTAGCTGCGATATACCTCTACCTACTCAATACAATTCCAACATATCAACCTTGTCGCGTCGTCCATGGCATAACGTTGGGAGCATGGAGAATACATCTGCGCATGTTTCAGTAGGTCGCCGGTAACATGATGAAAAACCCCTCTGCATCATCGCGTTCCGTGTCGGAGTTAAGGGGGGCCTCGGTGCAATACGCACTACATCCGAGACCTTTGAAGTAATCACCGCAGTCGTCGTTGCCTTCTTCGACTACCTGGGGTATCTTGCGTGGTTCGATGCCCACTTTTTTGTCGGTTTTCTGTTTTTTCTTTTTGTTTGATTCGGGCATCCGTCGGTAGTGCTGTCTGTTGTTCAGTATCAGGTGAACTTAGAGCCGAAAATTCGGGAATAGAGGGGAGCATGCGGCCACGCTCAATCGAAGAGGGGGGGAGACGATCGTCATCGACGAACGCAACTCGCCTGGGGCGTGGTCGCTGGTCCTCTTGTCCAATGAGAACCGGTTCTGGCGGTTCCCAGTATAACCGAATATTTGTCACACCATTCGGTAACGGAGCATTTTCATTGTGCCCGATAGGCTGGCCCTGGATCTTGAAGTCTTGTATAATCCGATTGTCATCCAAGTTCACCGTTACCCGTCTTACGACATGGTCCCATTCAGGGCCGTCCTCTGGAGACTGAACGTACGTTCGAGCTCCTTTATCCAGTCGTGTGTGGATGATAAGGTATACAACACTCGTGTGGTTTCTTTGTTTTGTGTAAACCCATTTGATCAATCAATCTCGCGGTCATGATCGCCAATGTTTTGTTGCGCCAATCTGCCTTCTGAGCCTTCTGAGCGCCTTGGCCATACCAGTCCAATTCCTGCTCAGCAAGTTGGGCAGGTTTCCCTGCAGTTTGACACGTACATCTCCACAAGTTAGTTGGGATGAGCGTGTAGGTAGTTGCCACGTGCAGATATGATCTGTCAGGAAGTTTACTTGAACGGCCGTATTTCAAACCGAAATGGCAGCATCGCATACGCATGACCTGCAAATCTAGATCTTCAATGGCATCTCATATGGGATCCTGTTTCCAGAAATAACCTGGTGGCCCCAAGTACCATAGACATACGTAGAGCCCGAGCGTTAGTCATCAGATTTTGGATGCCGGGCGATGCCAGGATTTCTTGCGCGGGCCTCCAGGACGGTGCCGTCGCCCAAAAGGACCCCAACCAAAACGGGCCAATCAAAGCTCAGGAGGCCGCCCAGGCAGTCCAAGAGCGCCCAGAATCGCCGAAATCGCTCCAAGACGCCCAAGAAGGCCCCCAAACAGCCCAAGAGACCTCCGAAACGCCCCAAGAGGCCTTCAAGAGGCTTCCCAAGAGGGCCCCAAGAGGCCAAAATCATTGTGTTTCCATAGATATCTGAAGGGTTTGAGCGTTCTCGCCTTTTCGGTTTCCCGACGCTCCCAGACTGCCAAGATCGCCCCAGCAGGCCTCCAAGAGGGCTAAAAACAAAACCCAAGAGGCGCCCAAGAAAGCCAGGATAGAGGCGCCCAAACGGCCCAAGAGGCGCCCAGGAGGCCCCAAAGACGGCCCCAAAAAGGCGCCACTGATGGAGGACCCGACCAGACATTTCGAGCCCTCGGCCCCGAGGAGCCCCCAGGAGGCCCCCCCCAAAAAAAACCGAGAAACCGAAAAGGCCCCAGGAGGCCCCTAAGAGGCCCCAAGAGGCCCTCCACAGGCCCCCAAGAGGCCCCCAAGAGGCCCCAAAACTGTCCACTAAAGGCCCTCCGAGACCGCTCCGAGAATGCTCCAAGAAGCATCCCTGAGAACTCTAACCCACAACCCAAGAGCGGTGGCGGGATGAGCCGAGGGCCACTAGGCATGTTCCCTATCTATACAAGAATAAAGACTCTACCCCCCGTTCCGAATTACCGACACCCCCTTGGGACAATGCCATTTACAAATGATTATGCCCCATCGCTTTTTCGATCAAGTATGAACGCATACCATCCCAACCAGGCCGTTATCGCCCCCCCGTGCCTGTCAAATTATACGTCGTGCGCGCATTCCTCCAGCAAACATTACCGGCCACCGGGACCCCCTTGACGTACAAAACAAAACAAGAACAAAAAAAGATGCGCACGCGCGCGGCGTCGCGCGCGCACCCCGAAATCATTCAAGAACCCCGGGGGGTCAGGAGTTCAAGATCGAGATCCCCGAATACATGTGCACAAATATTGGGAATACTAAAACAGCATGCGCGCGCCCCCTTGCGATTTGCGATCCGAAATTGGGATCAAGTTGGTTTTCCAGTATTGCCACCACATGCGAACAAGCGGGTCTCCTGCGCGCTATCGAAACCATTCGAACGGCCTTGCGCGCTTGCTGGGGGAGGGCAACGATGCCTGCCAAATAGTTCCATGCGGGCCACCCGCGCGCCTCGGCCGCGCGCGCGTGTCGAAACTTCTTTCCCGAAAAAACTGTCATCATCGACGCGTGGACACCATCATCGTCATCGGCGTGACCAGCATCGGCGCCACCATTGGCCTTGCCGACGTCATCGTCATCATCGTCACGATCACCGCTACAATCATCATCAGCATCAGCATCATCATAAGCACCATGATCATCATCATCATCATCATCATCATCATCATCATCATCATCATCATCATCATCATCACCATCGAATCTGCCGTTGCCGACGTCACCATGATACTGCGCTGGCCAGAACCACTGACTCGCACTTAGTGCCCGCGCGCCAATGCGACCTGTAAGACGCGCTGAGAAATCCCAATCGGTGAGCGCCACATCGGCCGCGTCGGCTGCGCAAAACCAGCTGGCCGGTGTGCGCGCGGGCATGCCTGCGCCAGCGCGGCCGCAGGGATGCGCCAGCCAGCGCCAAGCACCCACCGCAATCGTCGCCGCATGAGTTTTGCAAACCAAGTTGCGGACAGGACGGGCAGTGGAGCTGACAACTCAAACTTCTTCCAAACTACTTGCACCGCGTAGGTTGCTTACGATAGACTGCGCCACAAATACTGCACAACCTAGCTTACACAACATAGATTGCACCACATCCATTCTCCTGTCTGAAAAAAGAATGGACTATACCACCTTCCCGTTCCAGGGCTTACCGCTATCCCCTCGAATAGCACAACTTACATGCGAGTATGCCCCATCGTTCATTTGCGTATGACCGCATACCACCACAGGGAGTCCGGTTCTCCCCCCATGCATGCCAAAGAAATCTATGCGCACACACCCCTTTATCCAAAAATCGTTTTGGCGGCCCCGTGCCAAAAAAAATCCACACGAACGCGTCGTCGCGCGCGCATGCCGAAATCCGTCAAAACCCGCAGGTTCCGTAAGGAATTCACGATCGAGATTCCCGAAAGCCTATGAAACCCAATGGTGTTTCAACATCTGTTCTCGGAAAGACGCGCGCCCTCTTGCGAATGTGTTGGGAAACTACAAGTTGTTCAACGGCCACGCGGGCCTCCCGCGCGCGCAAGTCGAAATCATTCGAACGCCCTTGCACGCTTGCGGGAGAAGCACGATCCCTGTCAAATGATACGACGCGGGCCACTCGCGCGAGCCCAAGCCAGGAGGGCGCATGCACCGACCCCAGGCCCAGGATCGGCCTGGCCAGGCTGTGTGCAGGTGTCTAGTCGGTGCCCTCCGACATGCCGTCGTCTGTACCGTCCTCTACTCTCGAGCGACCTCCTGCGGGCTTTAACTCGCCGCGGTGACAGCACCCCCGGATCACCACGTGTCCCTCGGGGCAGCGGCTCCCGAAAGCCCTCTGCATCTTCGGCACCCTCCGCTCCCGCTGGCCCGTGCCCGTCCAGAGACGCACTGGCGGGCTCGAGCCGTGACGACCTGCGCGCTGGCCTCAGACACCGCGTGAATCTTCGAACCACGAAGCACCTCAGGACGTTGATCTTCGAACCTCGATCCTCGATGCTCGAACTTCAACCCTCGTCCAAAGATCTCCGCCGAGCCGCAGCAGCGACGCGACAGACCTGGTTTCAGAGCGATCGCGACCTTGCTACGGTAGGTCGTGCGATGCCGGCGCGAGTTATAATTCTCGCCTCCTTCGGCGGGGTGCTGGGGCCCACGGACGAACTGGTTCTCCTGAAGATTAGATTAGATCAGAATCACCATTGGCACCATCTCTATCTGTCTCTGCCGTGCACTTGGGAACGGTCATACTATTCGAAATTCCTTCGATGCAGGGTTCTGGTGCGGTGAGCCTGCTCTAGCGGGACGCCTCGAAAGCTGGGCCTCGAGGTGACGGGACGTTGCCCTGCGGGACGATGCTTTTTGGCAACGACAGGGATACCAGCCTGCCACATCAGCGATCGTCTTGACAATCACTCGAATCAGCGCTGAAACACGCTGCGGTCACGTCTACCCTGCTGTACTGAGGAAGTGACATCACAATTCCAACAGCGCCGAGCAGGGCGCGGGGGAATACCATTCCCTTGATAAAGTCCAGTCCCGCTGAAGAATGGTGAAGGCGGCAGACGGATCCACGACCACTCACTGTTCATCAAAGCGGCGAGTCTGTGCACAACTCCCAATCGCCCCATGCAAACCCAGTCTGACCATCCTGATAGAACATGCCTACGATCGCCATCATCGCAGCGGGGATCCGGTGTAGAGCGCCCAGTCGCCCCACGCGGAGCCTGTCAAACCGTCCTGGAAAAACATTCCGATGATAGCCATCATGGCAAGGCGACCGTTGGCAATCTCCGCTGCCAGCTTCTTCTGCTTCTCCCCAGCGTCACTGGATGTCAGCACCTTGAAGCCGAAGTCGCCCGCGGCGGCAGCGGTGCCAGGGGACTGGTCCTGGGACAGCTCGCAGAACGCGCCGTACGCCACGATCTGCGCCCAGCCCGCCGCGGGAACCTTGGAGATCGCCCCGAGCCCATTCGGGATGTCCGCGAACTTCAGGCCAGCCGAAGGCGACAAGTAGCCGGGCAGCTTGCCGGTGATTTCGGGCGTGATGTAACCCATCGTCGCCAGCATGCTCACGCGGCCGTGCTTGAGCTCTGTCTGGCGCCTCCTGGCGAAGTTCTCTGTGCTACCATCCGCCGTGAACCCGGCAGGGTCCCAAAAGCCCACGGGGTCCTGCACGCCCAGCTCGCTCTCGAACGCGCGCAGCGGGGATCCGGTGTAGAGCGCCCAGTCGCCCCACGCGGAGCCGGTCAAACCGTCCTGGAAAAACATTCCGATGATAGCCATCATGGCAAGGCGACCATTGGCAATCTCCGCTGCCAACTTCTTCTGCTTCTCCCCAGCGTCACTGGACGTCAGCACCTTAAAGCCGAAGTCGCCTGCGGCGGCAGCGGTGCCAGGGGACTGGTCCTGGGACAGCTCGCAGAACGCGCCGTACGCCACGATCTGCGCCCAGCCCGCCGCGGGAACCTTGGAGATCGCCCCGAGCCCGTTCGGGATGTCCGCGAACTTCAGGCCAGCCGAAGGCGACAAGTAGCCGGGCAGCTTGCCTGTGATTTCGGGCGTGATGTAACCCATCGTCGCCAGCATGCTCACGCGGCCGTGCTTGAGCTCTGTCTGGCGCCTCCTGGCGAAGTTCTCTGTGCTACCATCCGCCGTGAACCCGGCAGGGTCCCAAAAGCCCACGGGGTCCTGCACGCCCAGCTCGCTCTCGAACGCGCGCAGCGGGGATCCGGTGTAGAGCGCCCAGTCGCCCCACGCGGAGCCAGTCAAACCGTCCTGGAAAAACATTCCGATGATAGCCATCATGGCAAGGCGACCGTTGGCAATCTCCGCTGCCAACTTCTTCTGCTTCTCCCCAGCGTCACTGGACGTCAGCACCTTGAAGCCGAAGTCGCCTGCGGCGGCAGCGGTGCCAGCGGACTGGTCCTGGGACAGCTCGCAGAACGCGCCGTACGCCACGATCTGCGCCCAGCCCGCCGCGGGAACCTTGGAGATCGCCCCGAGCCCATTCGGGATGTCCCGCGAACTTCAGGCCAGCCGAAGGCGACAAGTAGCCAGGCAGCTTGCCAGTGATTTCGGGCGTGATGTAACCCATCGTCGCCAGCATGCTCACGCGGCCGTGCTTGAGCTCTGTCTGGCGCCTCCTGGCGAAGTTCTCTGTGCTACCATCCGCCGTGAACCCGGCAGGGTCCCAAAAGCCCACGGGGTCCTGCACGCCCAGCTCGCTCTCGAACGCGCGCAGCGGGGATCCTGTGTAGAGCGCCCAGTCGCCCCACGCGGAGCCGGTCAAACCGTCCTGGAAAAACATTCCGATGATAGCCATCATGGCAAGGCGACCGTTGGCAATCTCCGCTGCCAACTTCTTCTGCTTCTCCCCAGCGTCACTGGACGTCAGCACCTTAAAGCCGAAGTCGCCTGCGGCGGCAGCGGTGCCAGCGGACTGGTCCTGGGACAGCTCGCAGAACGCGCCGTACGCCACGATCTGCGCCCAGCCCGCCGCGGGAACCTTGGAGATCGCCCCGAGCCCGTTCGGGATGTCCGCGAACTTCAGGCCAGCCGAAGGCGACAAGTAGCCGGGCAGCTTGCCGGTGATCTCGGGCGTGATGTAACCCATCGTCGCCAGCATGCTCACGCGGCCGTGCTTGAGCTCTGTCTGGCGCCTCCTGGCGAAATTCGCCGTGCTACCATCCGCTGTGAACCCGGCAGGGTCCCAAAAGCCCACGGGGTCCTGCACGCCCAGCTCGCTCTCGAACGCGCGCAGCGGGGATCCGGTGTAGAGCGCCCAGTCGCCCCACGCGGAGCCGGTCAAGCCGTCCTGGAAAAACATTCCGATGATAGCCATCATGGCAAGGCGACCATTGGCAATCTCCGCTGCCAACTTCTTCTGCTTCTCCCCAGCGTCACTGGACGTCAGCACCTTGAAGCCGAAGTCGCCTGCGGCGGCAGCGGTGCCAGGGGACTGGTCCTGGGACAGCTCAGCCGAACTCGCGCGCCGTAGGCCAACGATCTGCGCCCAGCCGCGCGGGAACCTTGGAGATCGCCCCGAGCCCATTCGGGATGTCCGCGAACTTCAGGCCAGCCGAAGGCGACAAGTAGCCAGGCAGCTTGCCTGTGATTTCGGGCGTGATGTAACCCATCGTCGCCAGCATGCTCACGCGGCCGTGCTTGAGCTCTGTCTGGCGCCTCCTGGCGAAGTTCTCTGTGCTACCATCGGCCGTGAACCCGGCAGGGTCCCAAAAGCCCACGGGGTCCTGCACGCCCAGCTCGCTCTCGAACGCGCGCAGCGGGGATCCGGTGTAGAGCGCCCAGTCGCCCCCCGCGGAGCCAGTCAAACCCGTCCTGGAAAACCATTCGACTGCATCGGTCATGGCAAGGCGACCGTTGGCGATCTCCGCTGCCAACTTCTTCTGCTTCTCCCCAGCGTCACTGGACGTCAGCACCTTGAAGCCGAAGTCGCCTGCGGCGGCAGCGGTGCCAGCGGACTGGTCCTGGGACAGCTCGCAGAACGCGCCGTACGCCACGATCTGCGCCCAGCCCGCCGCGGGAACCTTGGAGATCGCCCCGAGCCCGTTCGGTATGTCCGCGAACTTCAGGCCAGCCGAAGGCGACAAGTAGCCGGGCAGCTTGCCGGTGATCTCGGGCGTGATGTAACCCATCGTTGCCAGCATGCTCACGCGGCCGTGCTTGAGCTCTGTCTGGCGCCTCCTGGCGAAATTCGCCGTGCTACCATCCGCCGTGACCCGTGCAGGGTCCCAAAGCCGCAGGGGTTCCCTGCACCCAGCTCGCTCTATCGAAACGCGCGCAGCGGTGATGCCTGTGTAGAGCGCCCAGTCGCCCCAGGCGGAGCCCGTCAGACCGTCCTGGAAGAACATGCCGATGATAGCCATCATGGCAAGGCGACCGTTGGCAATCTCCGCTGCCAACTTCTTCTGCTTCTCCCCAGCGTCACTGGACGTCAGCACCTTAAAGCCGAAGTCGCCTGCGCGGCAGCGGTGCCAGGGACTGGTCCTGGGACAGCTCGCAGAACGCGCCGTAGCCACGATCTGCGCCCAGCCCGCCGCGGGAACCTTGGAGATCGCCCCGAGCCCGTTCGGGATGTCCGCGAACTTCAGGCCAGCCGAAGGCGACAGATAGCCAGGCAGCTTGCCGGTGATTTCGGGCGTGATGTAACCCATCGTCGCCAGCATGCTCACGCGGCCGTGCTTGAGCTCTGTCTGCGCCTCCTGGCGAAGTTTCTCTGTGCTACCATCCGCCGTGAACCCGGCAGGGTCCCAAAAGCCCACGGGGTCCTGCACGCCCAGCTCGCTCTCGAACGCGCGCAGCGGGGATCCGGTGTAGAGCGCCCAGTCGCCCCACGCGGAGCCAGTCAAACCGTCCTGAAAAAACATTCCGATGATAGCCATCATGGCAAGGCGACCATTGGCAATCTCCGCTGCCAACTTCTTCTGCTTCTCCCCAGCGTCACTGGACGTCAGCACCTTAAAGCCGAAGTCGCCTGCGGCGGCAGCGTGCCAGGGGACTGGTCCTGGGACAGCTCGCAGAACGCGCCGTAGGCCACGATCTGCGCCCAGCCCGCCGCGGGAACCTTGGAGATCGCCCCGAGCCCATTCGGGATGTCCGCGAACTTCAGGCCAGCCGAAGGCGACAAGTAGCCGGGCAGCTTGCCGGTGATTTCGGGCGTGATGTAACCCATCGTCGCCAGCATGCTCACGCGGCCGTGCTTGAGCTCTGTCTGGCGCCTCCTGGCGAAAGTTCTCTGTGCTACCATCCGCCGTGAACCCGGCAGGGTCCCAAAAGCCCACGGGGTCCTGCACGCCCAGCTCGCTCTCGAACGCGCGCAGCGGGGATCCGGTGTAGAGCGCCCAGTCGCCCCACGCGGAGCCAGTCAAACCGTCCTGGAAAAACATTCCGATGATAGCCATCATGGCAAGGCGACCATTGGCAATCTCCGCTGCCAACTTCTTCTGCTTCTCCCCGGCGTCACTGGACGTCAGCACCTTAAGCCGAAGTCGCCTGCGGCGGCAGCGGTGCCAGCGGACTGGTCCTGGGACAGCTCGCAGAACGCGCCGTACGCCACGATCTGCGCCCAGCCCGCCGCGGGAACCTTGGAGATCGCCCCCGAGCCCATTCGGGATGTCCGCGAACTTCAGGCCAGCCGACGGCGACAGGTAGCCTGGCAGCTTGCCGGTGATTTCGGGGTGATGTAGCCCATCGTCGCCAGCATGCTCACGCGGCCGTGCTTCAGCTCGGTCTGGCGCCTCCTGGCGAAATTCCGTGCTACCATCCGCCGTGAACCCAGCAGGGTCCCAGAAGCCCACGGGTCCTGCACGCCCAGCTCGCTCTCGAACGCGCGCAGCGGGGATCCGGTGTAGAGCGCCCAGTCGCCCCACGCGAGCCGGTCAAACCGTCCTGGAAAACATTCCGATGATAGCCATCATGGCAAGGCGACCGTTGGCGATCTCCGCTGCCAACTTCTTCTGCTTCTCCCCGGCGTCACTGGACGTCAGCACCTTGAAGCCGAAGTCGCCTGCGGCGGCAGCGGTGCCAGCGGACTGGTCCTGGGACAGCTCGCAGAACGCGCCGTACGCCACGATCTGCGCCCAGCCCGCCGCGGGAACCTTGGAGATCGCCCCGAGCCCATTCGGGATGTCCGCGAACTTCAGGCCAGCCGAAGGCGACAAGTAGCCGGGCAGCTTGCCGGTGATTTCGGGCGTGATGTAACCCATCGTCGCCAGCATGCTCACGCGGCCGTGCTTGAGCTCTGTCTGGCGCCTCCTGGCAAAGTTCTCTGTGCTACCATCCGCCGTGAACCCGGCAGGGTCCCAAAAGCCCACGGGGTCCTGCACGCCCAGCTCGCTCTCGAACGCCGCCATCACGACCCTGTGCTGAGCGGGGCCCTTCGCGCGCGCCTCCCTGCCAGCGCTGGACAGCGCACCCCTGGCGAGCAGGGCGACGGCCACGGACGCCCCGATCATTGTCAGGCCGACTCCGACGGGCGCCGAGGCGGGCGCCGCGCCGGGAGCCGCGGAAACCGGGGCCGGCTCCATGTGGCCATCAAGCCCAGGCCGGCCGAGAGGCGCCGCCACGAAGGCGGTGCCCACCTGGCAGGCCACCAGGCCAGCGGCGAAGGCGGCCACGAGCGCGGCGATGCCGGAGTGCGCCATTGTCTTGTGGTGTTTGAACGAAGGGAGTTCGAATTAAATGGAAGATGCGGGCTGAACGCCCGGCTCTTCAAAAAAAACAATAAGCAAACAAACTTGGGCCAACAAAAGGCTGCAGAGGACGGGGGGGAAACAGGTTCGATTCTTGGGGGCGGTCTCGGAGCCATCGCAGGGCCGTGTGGAGGCAATCGTCGGCCATGTCGGGGGCGCCTGGGCCCTGTTGGAGGCCCTAGAGGACCTGTCGGGCCCTTTCGGAGGCCTTTGGGGCCCTTCTCGGAGACATCTGGAGCTGAAAGTTGAGAGTCTCGAAAGTGCATGTTTGGCACCATACTTGGGGCATCCTGGCTTGGACGATCCTGGGGGCTCGTTTGGCAATCTGGGACGTCTCCTGGAGCCCTTCGGGGCCGTCTTGGTGGTCGCTTGCCGCCCTCGAGGGCTACCTTGACGCCTCTGCGGGCCTCTTGGACCGAGAAGCCACCGACTTGGCCGAAGCAGGGCGCGTCAGCTCCTGGGGCATGGCCACCGATACCCCTGACATTCCACCTAGCTCATCGCTGCAATCAATCAACGAACGGCTCACACGCTGCGCGCGCTCCCCGTCACGGGGTCAGCACGGGGACAGAAAGCGGATTCCCCTTGACGAAGGCGCGAGGCGCGAGGTCCATGCCTCACCTGGCCCGGGTTCTCCTGGGGACGCTTGGGGCCACCCAGATCTACATTGGAGCTGCCGTGGAGCCCTCTGGACTCATCTTGAAGTGTTCGTGGCGCCCTCGGGTCGTCTGCGTGGAAATGGCCCGCTTCGCCGGCAAGTGGCCCAATTCACCGGGAAGAGGATTCTAAATCCTCGGCTGGGCCCTTTGAAAAGCCACGAATCGTGTGAGGGGTGTGCCGAAAAGGGCGGGGGGGACGCCATGTGGCTTTGTCCGATGGGGCCTTCGGTGAGGCCACGAAACATGTGAATGGTGTGCCGACATGGACACGCAGAGGGCAGAGGCAGAAAGGACAAGAGGGTGCGGAGAGCAGAGGCGAGGACAGGAAGGGGAGGAGGAAAACGAAGGAAGGAAAGTGGAGCGCGGTGTACCAGAGTCAAAACGAGGACCCACCTTCCACGGGGGCGCAGTCCAGGCGGGGACCTGCCTGCGAAGCCACGCCTGGCAGCGCCTGATGACCACAGAGGAGCAGGAGGAGCATCAGCAGGAACAGCACAGGTAGAAGGCGCCTCTGCTCTGATCGCTTTTAGGTTTGCAGTGGACATCCACCCTACATGCCTGGCCAGGTGGGCACCCATCCTGAAGTTGGATGGGGGTCGCGGTCATGGGAGAATGGGGCGACCGGCGGGCGAAAGAGGTGGTGGCGGTGCTGGGCAACTCTAGGAGATGAGGTCATCCAGCAGTCTGCGAAGCGAGTTAACACGACGAAAGAAAACCTGAGTGACAGCGGCGGCGGCGGCACTCAGGGGTGGAGGACGGTGAAGCTACGACTACAGCGATCCACATCTACACTCACCAGCAGGCCTTCCGACGGCTCTCGCCCAGCCGCCACTTAGTATAGTCATCCTCGCTGTTACGCCATCCTCCCTTATCCAAGGCAAGCCCAGTCCAGGCAATCTTCTCAGGGTAGTAGAACCGCATAAAATGACACACCCAAATGACTGGCCACAAGAATTTCTGGAAACCCTGACGCTGCCCCCCCCCCGCCCCCCTCCCGCTGCTTCCAAACGGCATACTGCTGACAACTTAAGAAGGAAACATCAAATAAGATAGAACCCCGATTCTGCTATAACGACGTGACCAGCATGTCAACGCAGTCTTCTCAAGGCGATCGCATCACACCGCAATCACATGTAGTGTTTTCTTTCCTGATGCGTTTAGTTCGTTTCCGCGCATCACGGACATGCGAATCATCCGTTTGGTCAGTAAGTCGCGGCCAACGCAGGTGTCTTTCCAGCTGCTTTGTTTGCGCCGCCCGCAAGGACAGGGCGGCCCTCCTTCTCAGGCGCCGGATAAGGGCGCATTAGAAGCTGGTCGAACACGCAACGCGGTGTATCAATCGAACTTTGAAGCACGGGCACTCGACTTGCTCGCCAGCAAGTCCTGGCCTGCATCGACCGCCGACGTCACCGCGCATGTCTCCACACTGACATCGCGATCCACTTGCCCGCGGGAATTCACGCAAATACCAACGGCCTCCATGACCGAGCCACGTGGTATAATTGCAAAAGCGGGCCAGATCTGAATTCAAAGGTGAGATGCAGAAATGTTGTGAAAAATGGCGTGGCTCGATCATGCTTCGATCCTCCAGTGGATTCCACCCATAACCTTTCAAAGCCGACATTCATGCCCTCCGCGCGTCGCGATCACCTTCAAAGGTAGGCGCCAAAATAAACAAGCTGCCACTCCAAGCCATGAGAGGTTGACTGGCGCAGCTCAACTGGCGGCGCCAATTCACATAGCGAAGTCCACAACATGCCACATCAACCAACGGCATCCCCAGCGAGCCACTCGTCGACTTTTGCCACCCAGAGCGCGAGCAACCAGAGAGGGCCGCATGGAAAAATGCAGGGCCCCGAACAAAACCTCGGGGCGCGCTGCCGCGAGCGACCGCCGCAGCAGTCACAGCCCCGCCACAAAAGTGCATGGTGGATCAAAAGGTTTCAAACGCCTCAGCAACCATGTAGGAATTGCATCGGACGCATCACGACGTTGCAATGATTGCAGACGCCGAAGATGCCAGGCAAAATCGAACGCTCCGGGGATATCAGCCGGAACACACGCGCAGACACATCCCCCTCGCATGCAAGCCTGCGCCAGAAGCATAACGATGAAGACTGCGCCCATAACGCTGCGACCCTCCAGACATGCAAACTGCCAGGGGTCATCGCGAGCGACCTCCCCCACAATAGATTCCAGAAGGGCCCCGCTCCGTTACTCTCGAGGGGGCTGGGGCCACCGCAAAAGCCACCGCGAATCGAACCACGCCACCGCGCGCCCCTTTGGCGCCAAAGCCATGTCATACAAGGCGCGCCGGATATCCACGCGCATGGGCGCCGCCTGTAGGGGGCGCCCAATGAGACAGGCGCGCTTGCATTGCGCTGCGCGAGGGCGCGGCATGACAGCGCAGAACAAGCCGCGAGGGCCCCCGTCGACGGCCCCCCCCCCTGCGCGCCCCCATCGGGCTGTCCACCCCAGGCTGCCTCGATGGGAACTCCATCAACAAGGGCGTCTCTGGCCACCGCTCGCCGTCGCTCTCCGCCAAACACGGACAGCGCATAACACGCACGAGCAGGAACCATCTTGGCCACGAGTCACTGCCATCAAGAGCACCGCCACATCCATCGGTGAGGGGGTCGGCAACTCGATCGACGCCGCGACGGGCGCGACGACCACGAACCCCCCCGAGCTCACCCATCACAGACAGGACGGCGCGACGATAGGACCGGGCGCGATTATCCAAAACAGCGCGGAGCCCCCCTTGCGGCACGACAACAAGATCACAATCCCGCCCATCACAAAATTGTAGCTGACATAACAACTCCTAAACGCTGGATCCATTTCCAGCGGGAATATCAGACCACAATTCCCCCCCTCCCCCCCCCTCCCCTCTCCCCACCACTCCCCACCGCGCGTGCCTTTCTCCTATTCGCCTCCAAAGTGAATGGCTCTGCGCGATCCCGCTCCGCCATTGCACGGGCGCTTTGACCACGGCAACAGGTCGCAGCAGTTTTGCCAGCGATGCTGGAAACACCGTCCGCCACCAAACCAGCTAGAAATAATGTTGCCGCATGTTGCGCACGCAACTCAGGGCGCTGCGCTGACCTACCGATCGGATTCTCCCCTCCCCAGACTCTTGCACATTGGCATCCTAGCGACATAACGCCATACGGTGACCAGTAATCGTCGCAACCGCATCCAAGACATGCGCCAGGCAAACTATCCCACGAAGGGGCGGGGCAACCAAGGGACCGTCGATCGCCGCGCCCTCTTCCACATCATGATCAGACCCACAGGGAAACCCAGTCGGCGCCGCAGCTTATGGGCAGCAAAAATGGGGAAAGCGAGACCACATCGCATTGCTGACAGCATAAGCCAATCTCCGCGACCAGCACGCGCGCCACAAGAGAACTCACCGATGGTCCCATCTTCAGCACATTCTCCTCCAAGCCCCAACACTACGTTAAAGTCAACGCCCAGTCCACACCAGCAGGCAAATGCTGCAGTGAAATGTGCACAAGAATGTTTGAAATAGCTGTGAAGTAGCACTCCTCGTAGTTGGCTTGCGGGAAATGCGCGGAAACGACAAGAGAGCATCTGGCCTCGACGCACACGCGAGCAAGCACAAACCACACTACCAGGAGGGACAAGGGGGAAAGGCAGGAGAGAGCGAATGCGCCGCCGATGGAGAACAATAGGAGAGGCGCGCTGAACCGAGAGAGCTGAACCAGGAGAGGCCACGACAACACACGCTTGCGACCTTGCTGGTAACTTAGAGGAAACGCCGAAGATGTCCCGCCGCAAAAGAACATCAGACTCTCACTCACCAGAGACGAATTCGAGAAGAGTGTCACAATTCTCAAGAGCCACCACGCAGCAATTGAGCGCCTCGACGTCCAGGAGTGTGAATGATATTATTCATGTAAAGCTTAGTTCCGCATCGTCTAGCTCCGCGACGATTGGTTTCGAAAGTCCGGTTTGCTCTTCTTGACTCTCTCCTGCAAGATGTCATTGGTCTGTCTTCGGGACTGCTTGAGCTTCGCAGTGAAGCTTCTTTGCGCACGGCTGGCTGACGAGACACATTGATATAAACCTCCACGTTCCTTTAACCCATCGCATCGGGAAGCCTGATATCCTTCCGCGGGAAAGCAAGCTTGAAGCGCCTGCCATCTCCTTCAACCCACAAACAAAACAGTCGCAACATTCACAAACGCAAGCGTAACGTGACCCTGCTCCATCGTCTGGTGGCTCGCCACCCAAAGCTTGAGACCAAGAAGTAAGAGGCCGCGTGCACCACCACCAGCAAGAACATATAACGCTCTTCCGCTATCTGGGCCCACTGAATTGTCCCTCTCCACACAGACACGATACTGTCCCAGAAGAGCCAGTACAGCACGAACATCACTCACGCAAATATAGAAAGCAACACGGTTGCCAGGAAACGCACACCACCTTCTCGCAATACAATCTGGACCAGACTGGGGGGGACCGTGTCTAGATACGCCATCATATGGCCATTCTCCGACGCACCAAGGCAACAACATATCACAAGATTGAGAGCCTCGTCTCCTCTGGGGGGCAGCATGAGCATACGGCGCCGTCGCCGTCATGGAAACGGCACTCGAACCTGCCGCAACCGATTGGGCCACTCTCGCTGCCTCCATAGCCGTGTTTTCCGCTCTCGTGGTCGCCTCGGTTGCCTTACGTGCTTCAAAGGCTGCCTTCTGCAAAATGTTTGAGACGGCCACACACATGGTGGTTTACTCCCGCCATGAGCTTCACCAAGTCCGCATGGGTCACTTCGCCCGAAGAAACACCCGGGTGCAACACCTCCTAATCTCGGCGGTGGACAAACCTCCCTTTAGCAAACCTTCCCTTAGTGAAAACGGCCTGGGACCGAAACCGACGGACCTGGACCCGCAAAAATGACGGCCGCGACGCCCTCTCGCGAACCGAAAACGGCCGATTCCTTCATCGACGTGTCAGGGTAGGAGGTCGATCCACCCCCCGATAATCAGATTCTAGCACGCGAGAGGGAGAGCCGCTCGCTCCACCTTTGGCCACCTCTGCAATGGGCCGCGCCAGAGCGCCCGCGGGAAGCGGCAAGGCAGCTGGCAGCCAGAATCGCCGTGAGCCCAACTAAGACCCAAGGAGGACGAGGAGGAGGAGGAAGAGGAGGACGAGGAGGACTGCGGAGGAGGACGAGCAGAAGAAGGAGGACGAGAAGAGGGAGAACGAACAAACCGAGGAAGAAGAGGAAGAAGAAGGAGAGGAGGAGGACGAGGGGCACGAGGAGGACGAGGGGGACGGGGGGGGCGAGGAGGACGAGGACGAAAAGGACGAGGAGAAAAGTAGGACAAGGAGGAAGGAGCAGCAGCAGCGGCACCGGCAGGGGCAGGAGCAGCAGGTGCAGCAGCCTCGTCGTCTGGCTTCCGGGTTGTAACTCAACATCGTTTACCCGAGCCCTATCCCAATGGGCGTGGCCCGGGCCTCACTGGCCGATTTATCCCCCTATATGGGGCTATAGGCCGAGTCCTTCGGACTTCGGGGGGTATATCCCCAACTATGGGTATCAGATGGTGGGGGTCTGAATGGGGATAGGGATGGGAATAGGGGTCGGTGAAACGATACCGAGTAACTCGGGTTTCCAGCGGCCGATCGGGACGATCCGAATAGCCTTGGACCACAATCGGCGAGGCGCAGCTGCTGGAGAGCGCCCCAGGGCTAGAACGCCGCGGAAAACCAGCGAAAAACGTCCGAAAACTTCGCACTTCGAACCGCCCGTGACCCCACCCTCGCCGCGGGGAGGCCTGCGGCTGTGCTCCAGGCTGGCCCTGGAAGGCGCAGCCCCCGAACACGGCCCCAGAGGCAGCGCTGAAGGTGGCCATCGCCGGCTGCTGGCCCAGGGCGCCTGCCGGGACGGCCACGCTCTGCCACTGCTGCGGCTGCTGCTGCTGGGGCTGCACGGCGCTCTGCACGGCGCCCGGGTGCTGCGCGCCCTGCTGCGCGAAGGCGTCGTACTGCGGCTGCTGGCCGAAGGAGGAGCTCTGCGCTGCACCGAACTGCGCCTGCTGGGCCGCCGCCCCAAACTGCGCCTGCACCATGCCCTGCCCGCCGGTCCACATCGCCGCGCCCGGAGTGGCTGCCGGCAGGTGGGGCACAGGGGGGGAGGGCGGCGAGGGGCAGGGAGCGGCGGAGTGGAAGGAGGGAGGAGGCAGGAGGCGAGGAGCAGGAGGCAGGAGGGCCGTCCCCGCGTCGTCCTCCTCCCTCCCCCCAGCTGTGGCCGGAGGACCTGCTCACTGTGCCCCCGTGGGGGGGTCCCTCTGCGCCGTTCGTGATTTCTTCCGCGCGTCTTTCTACAGGGCAGTTTTTAATGCACAGGATTTTGAACATATTGGATTTTGGTACATGGCTAGCTTATGAATGAATGTATGCACGAACTCATCGTTGTTTCTAACACTGAACCCCTGCATTTTTAATACATGATCCGCACGCGGAGCATGCATTAAAAACGGCACTGTATTTTGACCACCCCCCCAAGGGGGGCGACCGCCCCTGGGGGCAGTCGCAACCCCTAGGGACCACGTGCCGGGTGCCAACAGTGCCAGCGTCAGCGGCAGGAGGACGCGTCTGGATGTTCTCCCCAAAGCCCTATGTCGGGCGTGTCCCCCTACAGGGGGATTTTCGACGAAACAAATTTCTATATATAACAACGAACAAATTGCCAAAAAATGATATGGGGACCATTGTTTGATCTTTGACCTTTTTGGTGCATGTTGGGGGTATCCTTTTACTTTTTGTCGAAAATCCCCCTGCAGGAGGACACGCCCGACTTAACCCGAGCCCTGCCTCATCGGCGAACGAAGGTCTGCCCTGAAGTGCCCTGGCCGGCCGCCCGACCCACGCGCACCTCCAGCGGGAGAGAGGCGCGGAGGCGACACCCACAGGTGACACTCAGCCCGCCGCCCCTCGAACCCCCCCCCCCCCGAAAAAAAAAAAAAAACGCCCCCCAAAGGGCGGGGGTTCGAGGGCCGCGTCCCGAGGAGAGCCATGCCACCGAGTGCGGGCGGGCGAGGACGGGGAGGAGGTCAAGGAGGTCAAGGAGGAGGAGGAGGAGGAGGAGGAGGAGGAGGAGGGGGAGGAGGAGGAGGAGGAGGAGGAGGAGGAGGAGGAGGAGGAGGAGGAGGAGGAGGGGGAGGAAGAGGAGGAGGATTGTGCTGGATTGTGCCGTGCGACTCAGGAGTCACGCATACGGAAAATACCACACGAGACGCCTTCTCGCCGCGCATAAACCGAATTTGCAGGGGCTTCCCCGTGGACGGACGGCGGCCCTCCCAAAAACGCGACGGTCGACCCTTGGCCGTCCAAGCTCGGGCGGGTTTGCAGCCGCAGCCCTCCTTTCGGGGAGACGTAAGACCCGGGTACGGGGGACTCGGAAATCCCCGACGAGGTCGTCAAAAAAATGACGAGGCCGAGCCTGCATTTTGACGAGGCCTCCCGCTGCAGACATCCCACGAAACTCCTCCTCGTCAAAATCCGAGGCGCGGTCGTCAAAAAACGATGGCGAACCCGGGTCCCGGCAAACCTGGGTCTTACGCTCCCCCGATCCTTCACAAGGCCAACCACACTGAGCGTAAGGGGCGCAACGCCTGCGGAATATCGGGAGCGGCCAAGAGGGGGGTGTCCAAGAGGGGTGGGTGCAAATCATGACTGGCGGCACGTGCGCGGCCCAGCGGGGGGGCCAGGGACGTAATGAAATAAGAAGAGGCGCCATGAGATTCCGGGAAATATCATGGCCCACGCCATGATATCCACCCCCCCCTAGTCATCACCCCCCTCTTTGCCGCCCCCGAGAATAAAAGAATGGGGGGCGAAACGCAGGGTGGTGTCTCAACCCGCGTGCCTTGAGGGCGCGGGCTTCCCAGGCATCGACTTCGACAGACCTGAAGGGGACCCGGGGCACACAAAGAAATACACACAAATAACAGGATTCCCCATGTTTTCCACATTTTCTGGGTTTATGTCTTCCCCCCCACTTCCCATATGTTCCCATATCTTCCTGGGAATCGACGACTAATTGTGTCTGTGTGCTCTTTCCTCTCCTGAAGACCCTGCGCCCGACGGCCCGCTCGCAGTCTGGACCGCGCCCTGGGAACCTCGACGGCCCCTGGGAGCTGCAGGCGGAGGAGGGGGAGGCGGCATCAGGAAGGGAGCGGGGCTCGACTCGGCGGCCTGGCCCCGGGGCCACTCCAATGCAGCCCGGCCCGGCGAGGGTCATCGCACGGACGACGCTGGGAAAAGACTGCGCCCGGCCTGACAGGCTGCCACGACAGGGCTCCTGCTTCTCAGCCTGGCGCGGCCAGAGAGGGCACTCCGAGACTCTGCCCCCGTCTTCGCGCAGTTCGCCCGCGAAGCAGCTGCGTGTGCGGAGTCCCCCGCCGGTCTTGAGCCGCTGGGCGCGACTGCCGCGGGCCTGAACTCTTACTTACTATCTGGATGGCCCAGAACAGTTTGAAAATTTGACGGCACTCCTTATGTCGCCAGAGAAATGTATTTTGTTTCGTCAAGTATAAGAATATCAGAACTTTGTATGTTCTTTTATTGAATATTGGAATTTCAAATTAGAGATCTGCAACCAAAAACCAAGACTCCTGCCTCAGATCGCTGCAGGCCCTGGCTGGGGACGAGCACCACTCCTCTCCCATGGAAGTTCCATCTACGACAGCCTGGCAATCCGCCGACCCCTTGGGGCCACGGCGTGTGAGATGCTTACCCCTCCTCAAACCCCTCCCCCGGGGGCCCGGTCCGGCCGGTTTGGAGGGAGGGGATGGGGGGCAAAGGTGTCGGCCGCACACTTGGAGCCTCAGGAGGCCCCAAAACGAGCCAAAAGGATCCAAAAAGGGTCTCCGAACGGTCCAAGAGAGCTGCGAGTCGACGAAAGGTCTCTCCAAAACGCCGAAGATTGCCCCCAGACGGCCCCATCAACCCCCAAGACTCTTGAAAAAGTACTACGAGGCGCCCCGCGAAGGCCCTCCAGAAGCAAACATCAATCCATTCCTTAGGAAAAACGTACAATTTCAACACATTCGCCTTTTGGGCTTCCACGCGGCCCACGGCGGCCAAAGAAGCCTCCAAGATCGACCCTCTGCAGCCCAAGGGGCTCCCAAAAAGGCTCCACGACGGCTTCCAGACGATCCACGAAGGCTCCAGAAACTATAGCAACGGCCCGGGAGAGTCGCAGGACGGTCCCAAGAGGGCTCCAAAACGGGTCAACAGGGACCCCAAAGGCTGCCCAGACGGCCCACGCGGGGGACGATTCGGTCCAAACCGTCCAAGATTGCCTCCAGACGGCCCCATAGGCCCCCAAGACGTTTGAAAACGCGCCCACGAGGCGCTCCACGAGGGCCTTCAGAAGCAAAAATCGCCCCATCCCCTCAAGAAAATGATACCGGAGAGAAACCCCAATCAGGGCTATAGGGCTAGGGGGCTATAGGGCTAGAGGGCTATTGAGCTATAGGGCTATAGAGCTATAGGGCTATAGAGTTGTAGGGCAATAGGGCTATTGGGCTATTGGGCTATAGGGCTGTAGGGCTATTGGGCTATAGGGCACCCCCAGGCACCCCCAGGCACCCCCGGGCACGCCCAGGCACCCGGGCACCCGGGCACCCGGGCACCTGGGCACCCCCAGGCATCCCCTGGGCACCCGGGCCCCGGGCACCCCCGGGCACCCGGGCACCCGGGCGTGCAGCGAAAATTGGCGACAAACCTAACCTAACCATATGAATCCGCTAGGACCCCTACAGAGGCAAGCTAGGACCCCTACAGAGGCAAGCTCTGATTGGGGAACATACGTTTACAGTACGTTCGCCCTTTGGGCTTCCACGAGGCCTACAACGGCCCAGTAAATCTCCAAGCTTGACCCCCCGACACCCCACGAGGCTCTCAAAATGCTCCTCGGCGGCTTCCGGGCGCACCACGAAAGCCTCAGACACCGCAGCAATCGCAGGACCGTCCCACGAGAGCCCCACAACGGGCCAAGAGGGTCCCCAAAGGCCTCCTGGACGGCCCACGAGGGGGACGATTCGGTCCAAACCGCCCCAGCCTGCCTGCAACCGATTCCCCATAATTAGGCCCCCGAGACGTTTCAAAAACTACTACGAGGCGCTACACGAAGACCTCCACAAGGACAAATCGTCCTATTCCTTTGGGGAAACGTACATTTTCAGCACATTCGCATCTTGGGCTTCCAACAGGTCTACCACGGCCCAGGAAGCATCCATCATCGACCCCCTACAGCCCCAGATGATTTCAAGAGGGTTCGAAGACGGCCTCCGGGCGCACCACGAAGGCCCCAGAAACCATAGCAACGGTCCTGGAGAGCCGCAGGACGGTCCGAAGAGGGCCCCACGACGGGCCAAGAGGGTTCATAAAAGGCCTCCTGGTCGGCCCAAGCCGTTCAACAGTACACCAAGTCGTCCAACATGGCCTCCCGACAGCCCTACAAGCCCCCAAGACGCCTCAAGACGCTACCCGGAGGCGTCCCAAGAAGCCTTCCAGAAGCAACGACCGTCCCATTCTCGATATTCCCATTCTCGATTGAACACATATACTTCCAACACGTTCGTCTCTTAGCCTTTCACGCGGCCCATGAGACCCCTTGCACGCCCCAACACGCCACCAGGACGCGGCCCAAGAGGCCCTCCAGAAGCAAACATCGGCTCGCTCCCTCAGGGACACGTCCAAGTTTAGCACATTCGCTTCTTGGCCTTTCACGAGGTCCACAGCAACCCAAGAAGCCCCCAAATAATTCAAGGAAACCCCATATGCCTCCAAGAGGGCTCCCAGACGGCCCAGGGCCCCCGCAGCCACCGAGGACGGCCCCATGACGGCCCAAAGGGCTCCCCCGACGGCCCCAAAGGGCTCCCCCAAATGTGGGGAGGTAAAGGTGCGGGCCGCACACTTGGAACCTTAAAGGAGGCCCAAAACGACCAAAAAGGTCCAAAAGGCTCCCGGAACGGTCAAAGAGAGCTACGAGTCGACGAGGGATCGTTCCGCAACGCCGAGGATTGCCTCCAGACCGCCCCAGAAGACCCCAAGACGCCCCAAGAAGCCACCAAGACGCCCTCCAGAAACCAAAATCGCCCCGTTACCTACGGACAAAACATACAGTTTAACCACACTCGCCTCTTGGCCCTTCACGAGGCCCACAGCGGCCCAAGAAGCGTCCAAGAGCGACCCCAGATAACTCAAGAGGCCCTCAAAAGGCTATAAGACGGCCAGCGAGGGCCCCGCAAAGGCCTCAGAAACAACCGCAACGACCCAGGAGAGCCACAGGACGGCCTCAAGAGGGCCCCAAAATGGGCCAAGAGGGTCCCCGAAGGCCTCCTGGACGGCCCACGAGGGCTACGAGTCGTCGAGAGATCGCTCCAAGACGCTCCAGATTGCCTCCCGGCGATCCTACAGGCCCCCAAGACGCCCCGAGAAACCGCCCGGACACGTCCCGAGAGGCTCTCCAACAAAAAAGCTGCTCATTTTCTGTGGACAACATACATTTCCAGCACGTTCGAATCTCCAGTTTTCACCACAGCCCAAGAAGCCTTCCAGATCGAACCAAAAAGGCTCCCCAGAGGACTCCAAGGCAGTCCACAGGGGCGCCAAAAGGCACCGGAAGCCGCCAAGCCGACCCAGCACGGCCCCAGGACGGCCCCCCAACAATTTCAGAATAGGTCCCACAAGGCTCCCCCGACGGTTCCAGAGCGCGAATTACGACTGGTGAGCAGATCGCTCCCAGACGCCCGCCATTGCCTCCAGCTGACCCCTGAGGCCCCCTGGACGCCCCAACACGCCACCAGGACGCGTCCCAAGAGGCCCAGCATAGCCAAACCTCTGCCTCTTCCCGAAGGGAAACGTCTAAGTTTAACACATTCGCTTCTTGAGCTTCCACGAGTCGCACAACAGCCCAAAAAGCCCCCCAAATCAACCCAACAACCCCGCATGCCCTAAAGACGGCTCCCAGACGGCACAAGCTGGCCCCAACAGGGCCTCCGAAGCCACCGGGGAGAGCCACAGGATGGCCCCAAGAGGAGGGAGAGAAGGGAAACCCGAATGGAGAATTCGAGCACGTCGCCCCGAGAAAACATGAAAGGGCGCCTGAACGCATCCAAGAGGCCCTGACGGGGGTCCACAATGCCCTCGAATGACCACGGGACCCAAAGGCGGCCCTTCGACGACGAAAACCACGGAAAAACTGAAAAGACTAAGAGTCAGCAGCAATTTGTTTGTTTTTACCCCACGCAGGAATCGTTCACCATGGGCCCCCCGGACCCTTCCCGGAATCCAAACGCAATCGTTTTCCCAAATGCATCCAGCCGCGGCGACAGGGGAGGGGCCCGGACCTCACCCCCAACCACAACAAACGTCCCGAGTCCGACGGGCGAGCTACTTCGCACAAATTCGTTCCCCGAACCTCTCCCCGGGTCCGCCGATGCAATTTCTCGCCCCAGGTCACCGTTTCAGAAATCCCGGGGCCCAGCAACGGCCCCCGGAGACCGAAACCTATCAACATCGAAAGCTGTTCAACCAAAAGTGCCGCCGCAGGAGCCGCGGTGGCCCTCCCAGGGGGCCGCCGCTCCCTAGTCCCGTGGACCAGGGTCGCCGCCGCGCCGCCCGGGGCAGTGTCGTCGACGGGGCCGCCGCGGTCCAGGAGAGGCACCGTCGTCGGGGAGGTCGTCGTCGGCGTCGCCGGGGCTGCCGTCGGGGGCGTCGTCGTTGAGGGCGGCGGGAAGCGGGAGGAGGTCGTCGTCAACGGCGTCGACGTTGTCGTCGGCATTGGCGTCGGCGTCAGGGTCGGGCCCACCGTCGCGCGAGTCGTCGTCTTCATCGTCGCCGGCGTCGGCGTCGTCGTCGCGGGGGCCGCCGTTGGGGCCGCCCCCAGAAGTGCCGCCACTGGGGCCACCAGGGAAGCCCCACGCCGCCACCACCACCACCAGTAGCAGTGAACCTCCCCCTTCTCTGATCGATTTCCTCCAAAATGGCCCCAAGATGGCCCCCGAGGCTCCCAAGAGAACCCCCAAGATGCCCGAAGAGGCCCCAAGAGACCTCCCAGAGGCACCAAAGACGCCCTCAGAGGCCTCGGCGAGACGGCCGAAACAATTGATGATACTAAACTGCTGGCCACATTTGGGCCTCCTGGGGGAGGGCCCTAATTAAGGGGCGGCCCTCCTTTGATCAATCTCCTCCAAGATGGCCCCAAGATGGTTCCCGAGGCTCCCACGGGTGCCCAAGAGGGTCCCAAAAGGTACCACGGCACCAAGAGGCCAGCAAGAGGCCCCCAAGCCAAGATGCCCCACAAAGAAGCCAGCAAGAGGCCCCCAAGAAGCCCCAAGAGACCCCAGGAGGCCCCAAGAGGCCCCCCAGACGCAGCCAAGACGCCCCAAGAGGCCCCTGGGACTGCCAAGAGACCCCCAGGACGCCTCAACAGGAACCCCAAGAAGCTCTGGAAAGAAATACGAAGAGACTCCAAGACGCATCAAAGGAGGCCTCCAGCCTTTTCTGCTCGCCCTCCTCCTCCTCCTCCTCCTCGTCCTCGTCCTCCTCCTCCTCCTCCTCCTCCTCCTCCTCCTCCTCCTCCTCCTCCTCCTCTTCCTCATCCGACTGTTCCTCATCTTTCCTCCTCCCTCCTCCCCCTCTCCCTACTCCTGCTCCTCCTCCTGTTCCTTCCCTCGTTCCTCTTCAGTCCTCCTCCTCTTGGGATACGACGTCTTACCCAACCCGTCATTCCATTGCATGCTCCTCCACATCCCTGATCAGGGCAACTCGTCTGGACATCGTTTCTAGATGTCTTGGTGGGGTTACGCGAAGCGTCTACAGTAGGGAGAGGAGCAGGAGAAGCAGGAGGAGCAGGATGAGAAGAGAGAGAAAGAGAGAGAGAGAGAACAAAACAACATCACCAACAAAATTAACAACGCCAACAACGCAAGGACAACCTCTCAGGCCACCCCGGCGAGGCCCGTGGTGGTGTCCTCGCCCACGGGGCGAGCGCACTCCCCCAGGCCACACGTTGCAAATGTTGCCCCCGATGGGGGGGGGAGCAACGCGCAACACCTCTGTCATACGCTGACGTATATATATATATATATGTGTGTGTGTCTGTGTGTCTGTGTGTCTGTGTGTCTGTGTGTCTGTGTGTCTGTGTGTGTGTGTGTGGGTGTGGGTGTGGGTGTGGGTGCGGGTGCGGGTGCGGGTGCGGGTGCGTGCGTGCGTGCGTGCGTGCGTGGGTGTGGGTGTGGGTGTGGGTGTGGGTGTGGGTGTGGGTGTGGGTGTGGGTGTGGGTGTGGGTGTGGGTGTGGGTGTGGGTGTGGGTGAGGGTGTGGGTGTGGGTGAGGGTGTGCGTGTGCGTGTGCGTGTGCGTGTGCGTGTGCGCGTGCGTGTGCGTGTGGTTGTGTGTGTGGTGTGTGTGTGCGTGTGCGTGTGCGTGTGTGTGTGTGTGTGTGTGCGTGTGCGTGTGCGTGTTCGTGTGCGTGTGCGTGTGGCGTGTGCGTGTGCGTGTGCGTGTGCGTGTGCGTGTGCGTGTGCGTGTGCGTGTGCGTGTGCGTGAGCGTGTGCGTGTGCGTGTGCGTGTGCGTGTGCGTGTGCGTGTGCGTGTGCGTGTGCGTGTGCGTGTGCGTGTGCGTGTGCGTGTGCGTGTGCGTGTGCGTGTGCGTGTGCGTGGGCGTGTGCGTGTGCGTGTGCGTGTGCGTGTGCGTGTGCGTGTGCGTGTGCGTGTGCGTGTGCGTGTGCGTGTGCGTGTGCGTGTGCGTGTGCGTGTGCGTGTGCGTTTGCGTGTGCGTGTGCGTGTGCGTGTGCGTGTGCGTGTGCGTGTGCGTGTGCGTGTGCGTGTGGGTGTGGGTGTGGGTGTGGGTGTGGGTGTGGGTGTGTGGGTGAGTGTGTGGGTATGTGTGTGTGGGTGTGTGTGTGGGTGTGTGTGTGTGGGTGTATGTGTGTGTGTGCGTGTGTGTGTGCGTGTGCGTGTGTTTCCGAATCTCCGTGGGCCCCCTTACCGTTCCCCACGCACTCCTGTGTCCGAAAACCGACAGCGCGCCAGCGAGGCCAGCTCCGCCTCCCTGCAAGACTCCTATGGAATCCTGCAGGGCCCTGCAAGGATCCTATAGGATTCCTATAGGTTTCCTATGGAATCCTGTAGGACCTGTAGGGATCCTATAGGGCCCCCCTCGGATTCCTATAGGGTTGCTATGGAATCCTGTAGGGATCCCATTGGATTCCTATAGGGACCCTACGGCATCCTGTAGGACCCTGTATGGGATCCCATAGGATCCCACTAGTATTACAATCGGATTCCTATGGAATCCTATAGGACCCTGCAGGGATCCTATAGGATCCTGTAGCCCCTTAGGATTCCAATGGATTTCCGATGGAAACCGGTAGGACCCTGTAGGGACCTACCTTATGGGATTGCCATGAGATTCCAAGAGGATTCCTATGGAATCCTGTAGGACCCTGTAGGAACCCTATGGGTTTCCAATGAGATTCCAATAGGATTCCCATGGAATCCTGTAGGACCCTGTCGGGATCCCATAGGATTCCAATAGTATTACACTAGGATTCCTATGGAATCCGGTAGGACCCTGTAGGGACCCTATAGGATTTCCAATATGATTCCAATGGAGTTCCTATGGAATCCTGTAGGACCCTGCAGGGACCCTATAGGATTTCCAATAGGATTCCAATAGGATTCCCATGGAATCCTCTAAGACCCTGTAAGGATCCTATAGGATCCCCACAGGATTCCAATTGGTTTGCGATGGGATCCTGTAGGTCCCTGCAGGGATCCTACAGGTTTTCTCCAGGATTCCATTAGGATTAGCATGGAATCCTACAGGACCCTGTAAGGATTCTATAGAATTCTTACAGGAATCCAATTGGTTTCCGATGGACTCCTGTAGGACCCTGCGGGGATCCTCTAAGACTCCAACCGGATTCCTATAGGGGTTCCTATGGAATCCTGCAGGACCATGTAGGGATCCCGTAGAATTCCTATACGAGACCGATGGAATCCTGTAGGAGTCTGTAGGAATCTTATAATATTCATTATCACGGCGCGACCCGACCTAGGAGTTGGAGCATTTAGGAAAGCAACATCTACATCTACACCGACAGCTACATTTACATATACCCCTGCATATATGCTACTAGAACCACGCGCGCGTTTCGCGCGCTTAGGTTCTGTCGAGTCACAGACCCAGGAATCGTTGTGAGAAGAAATTGGTGACGCGAAGCGTCGTGGGGGCGTCCTTGGACGTCTGGGGTCTCCTGGGGCCTCTTGAGGGGCCTCCTGGGGGCCTCCTGGCGGCCTCTTGGGGCGGAAGGCTCGAGCTTGCGGTTCGTGTCCCCCTCTGGGCCCCCTCTTGGGCCCGTCTTGGGGCCCTCTTGGGCCATCTTGGGCGCCTCTTGGGCCGTCGTGGGGCCCTCTTGGGCTGTCCTGGGGCCCTCTTGGAAGCTTCTTGGGCCGTCTTGGGGCGGTCTTGGGCGCCTCTTGGGCCGTCCTGTAACGTCGGAAAGCCCAAAAGACAAAAAGGCGACTTTTCTTGAAAATGTAACTTTTACGAGAAAAGGGAAATGGGCAGACTTATTGGCGTCCTAGGGGCCCTCTGGACGTGCATGTTGGAGGCTTCGTTGGGGCTCCTGGGGCGTCCAGGACTCCTGGGTCTCCTGGGGCCCTTGAGGGGCCCTGCCAGAGGGCCTCCTAGGCGGCCTCATTGGGGCCGGAAAGCTCGAAGGCAGGGGAAAAAAGAAAGAAGAAGACAATGGAGCTTTTCCGTCGTGGACCCCCTCGGGGCCCCCACTTGTCCGTCTTGGGCCCTCTTGGGCCATCTTGGGCCGCCTCTTGGGCCGTCTTGGGGGGTACCCCCTCTTTGGGGGTCCTGGGGCCCTCTTGGAAGCGACTGGCCGTCTTTGGGGCGGGTTTTCCCCCCCCCCTCCCCCCCTTGGCGTCTCTTGGGCCGTCCTGTAACGTCGGAAAGCCCAAAAGGCGACTTTCTTGAAAATGTACGTTTTACGAAGGGAATGGGCCAATCTTTGCGTCTAGGGGCCCTCTTGGGACGCATGTTGGAGGCTTCTTGGGGCCTCTTGGGGGCGTCCTTGGACGTCTGGGGTCTCCTGGGGCCTCGTGAGGGGCCTCCTGGGGGCCTCCTGGCGGCCTCTTGGGGCGGAAGGCTCGAGCTTGCGGTTCGTGGTCCCCCTCTGGGCCCCCTCTTGGGCCCGTCTTGGGGCCCTCTTGGGCCATCTTGGGCGCCTCTTGGGCCGTCTTGGGGCCCTCTTGGGCTGTCCTGGGGGCTTCTTGGGCCGTCTTGGGGCGGTCTTGGGCGCCTCGTGGGCCGTCCTGTAACGTCGGAAAGCCTAAAAGACAAGTTTGTTGAAAAATGTACGTTTTACGAAGGGAATGGGCCAATTTTTGCGTCTAGGGGCCCTCTTGGGACGCATGTTGGAGGCTTCTTGGGGCCTCTTGGGGGCGTCCTTGGACGTCTGGAGGCCATCTTCAGCATCTCGGAGCCCTCTTGGAGGCCTCTTGGAAGTTTCTTGGGCCGTCTTGGGCGCTCCTGGGGCCGTTTTGTCTGACCGGGGAGGCCTCCGGCAAGCCCCGACGAGCCTCCGGGCCCCCCGGAGCCCACATTTGCGGTCGAGGTCCCGGCCCCGGGCCCCCGGACCCAGTGCGCAGTTATATGTATATGTGATGCGCTGCGCTATGCCATGCTATGCTATGCTATGCTATGGTGAGCGATGATATGCTATGCGATGCTACGCTTGGCGATCCTATGCTATGATATGTTGTGCTAATGCTGCGTTGCGCGAAGCTGCGCTGCGCCAAGCTAAGCTAAGGTAAGCTACGTTATGATAAGCTAAGTTAAGCTAAGCTAAGCTAAGCTAAGGTACACTAAAATAAACTAAGTTAAGCTAAGCCAAGCCAAGCTAAGCGAAGCTAAGGTAAGCGAAGCTAAGCTAAGCTAGGCTAAAATGAAATGAGATAAGCTAAGCTAAGCTAAGCTAAGCTTAGCTTAGCTTAGCTTAGCTAAGCTACGATGAGGTAAACCAAGCTAAGCTAAGCTAAGCTAAGCCAAGATGATATAAGCTAAGTCCAGCTACGCTAAGCTAGGCTAAGCCCAGCTAAGCTCAACTAAGATAAGCTAAGCTAAGCTAAGCTAAGATGAGATAAGCTAAGCTAAGCTGAGCTGAGCTAAGCTGAGCTAAGCTAAGCTAGGTTAGGCGACGCTCGGCTATGCTAAGCTGAGCTAAGCTTAGCTTAGCCGAGCTAAGCTAAGCTAAGCTAAGCTACGGGAACCCAGGGGGCGCTACTGGGGGAACCGCGGGGCGGGGACTGGGGGAACCGCCCAGGGCGTTTTACACTGCCCGGCCCCTTTTAAGCAAACAGAGTAAGAACCCTCTAGGCAGAGCCTAGGTAAGGGAAAAAAGAATTCCTACGGAACCCTTCAGAGGGGTGCGCCGAAATCAAGTTTCGATGGAGCTCCCTGAGCCACGATCCTCGAGAGGGGTGCGCCGAAATCAAGCCTCGGTGGAGCTCCCTGTGGGGCCAGGGCCACGATCCGTGAAAGGGGTGCGCCCTTTGGGGCCTGTATGGGACTCCGCAGCAGTCCCGAAAGAGCCTTCCGAGCAACACCGCCGGGCCCTGCAGACCCCCGCAGCGGCCTGGCGAGGCCTCGTGGCGTTGCTCGGACCAGGGGCCCTGCGGGGCCCGTGCGTGGCCCCGTGGCGTTGCTCGGGGGGGGGTCGAGCAACGGGCCTCCAGTAGTGTCATCGCGAACAACAACAACAACAACAACAACAACAACAACAACAACAACAACAACAACAACAACAACAACAACAACAACCACCATTTTAAGGCTGTACGCTCTTACTTGCCCGCGAGTCATTCAACACGTATACCCTACACCCTCGAAACCCGCCCTCTTCGTCTTCGATCACACCCCTTTCGGGGGGATTATTTCTCTTTGCTGGGGCCGGCGGGCTTAGACGTACGGGCAAACCGGAACGGGCGGACAATCCTTCGGGGGCGTACATCTCTCTGCCCGCCATTGGAATTGGCGCGGGCCCTGCAAGAGGAGGAGGGGAAGAACGAGGGAGAGTGGGAGGAAGGGGAGGGGGAAGGACGAAGGAAGAGGGAAGATACCACGTTGTGAAGGCGTCCTTGGCGCGTGCGTGGTTCCTGAGCGCCGAAACGCAATTCCAGAATAATTTGTGAGGACGTCGCACGCGAGAGCGCAGTCCTGAGTACATTGTGAGGAAACCTCGGGCGGGAGCGGGGGCCCTGACTAAGTTGCGAGGAAGTCTCAAGCGGGAGCGCCGTTCCTGAGCAAATTGCACGGAAGTCTCAGGCGGGAGCGGGAGTCCTCACTAAATTGCGAGGAAGTCTCAGGCGGGAGCGCCGTTCCTGAGTCAATTGCGCGGAAATGTCAGGCAGGAGCGGGGGTCCTGAGTAAAATTCGAAGAAGTCTCAGGCGGGAGCGCCGTTCCCACGTAAATTGCACGGAAGTCTCAGGCGGGAGCGGGGTCTTGATTACATTGCGAGGAAGTCTCAGACGGGAGCGCCTTTCCTGAGTAATTGCGCGGAAGTCTCAGGCGGGAGCGGGGGTCCTGAGTAAAAATCGAGGAAGTCTCCCAGCGGGAGCCGTTGTTGTTGTAGCCCGGGGGGCAGGGGCACAGTTTTTGCGCAGGGACTTTCCTTGCGAGCCCCGGGGGTGGCACTTCAATCGAAAAAAAAACAATGTGCACCGGCGAGGGAGGATCAACAATAATTATTCTTCAAGAATGAGAGTTCAACAACAACAACAACAACAACAACAACACAAATAACAACAAGGTAACACAATATGCTGGTCAACCCGGACCAGGTCCTCCAAGTTCGCCGCTTCGCTCCACGTTTTGGAACATCTCACCGGTGTATCCGGACCCTCCCCCCCGCAACGCAACGCAACGCAACACGGCTGCTGGTGCAGCCTTGGTTGCGTTGCGTTGCGTTGCGAGGGGGGAAGCATGTGGATACTACTCCGCAGAGAATCCTCGGAATCCTTTGAGGATCCTTAGGGGTCCCTCGGGACTCCTGAGGGATCCCTGAAGGATCCCAATGAAAATTTTGGGAATCCTAGGAACCCTTGAAGAATCCTTAGCACTCCCTAAGGAGTCCTGAGCGCCCGCTCAGCAATCCTTAGCACACCCTTTAGGAATCCTTAGCTCTCCCTCCAGAATCCGTAGCTCTCCCTCCGGAATCCTGAGCTCTCCGCACGGAATCCTTAGCACGCCCTACGGAATCTTTAGCACTCCCAACGGAATCCTTTGCACTCCCGACGGTATCCTTAGCACTCCCAACGGAATCCCTAGAACTCCCGACGGAATCCTGGGCGTCTCCACGGAATCCTTAGCACTCCCTCCGGAATCATTAAGATTCCCTAGGGAACAGCGGGGACGCAACGACGATGACCAGAGAGGCTGCCAGGGAGGGGAAGGGCGGCCCCGGGGGGGTTCCAGACCCCCCCCCACGGCGCCAGCGCCGGCGCCGGCGCTGGCGGCGGCCAGCGGCCAGCAGCGCCGACGGCGGGGACGCAGCAACGACGACCAGCGAGGGCCAAGAGGCCACGAGGGGAAACACAAAACGCCATGTCGAGCCCTCGCCCCCCAAAAGCCGAGAGGCCCTTGGGAAGGTCCAGGAGGATTCACAAATGCTCCGCAGACGCCCCCGAGACCACTCGTACGAGACCTCAAGAGGTATCTGGTAGAACTTTGACCCATAGCCAAAACACACCACACCACCACCACCACCACAACCACCACCAGAACAACCACAACCACCACAACCCACCACCACCACAACCACCACCATCACCACGAACCATTCAAAAGCGCCACCACCGCCACCACAACCACCACAATCCACCACGAACACCCACACCACCACAAACCACCACAGACATCCACAACCACCGCAACAGCCGCCACCACCACCACCGCCACCAAAACCCACCACCACCACCACCACAAACACCCACACCACCACAAACCACCACAACTACCACCACCACACCACCACCACCGCCACAACACCAACTCCAGCAGCACCGCCACCACCACCAACACCACAAACAACCACACCACCATTACTACCACGACAAAACACCAGGCCACCACCGCCACCACCGCCACTATCATCACTACCACCACTACCACCACCCCAACCCACCACCACCACCACAAACCACCACACAACCACCACCACGACAGCCACCACCGCCACCACCACCAACACCAACACAACAGCAACAACCCACCACAACCACAACAACCACCACAACTAACACCACAACAACGATCTACCACACCACCACCACCACAACGACCACCACAACCACCGCCACCACCACCACCACTAGCACAAACCACCAGCACAACCCACCACCACGCCACCACAACAAACCAGCACAGCACCACCACCACAAACCAACACCACAAACCACCCCCCAAGCACCACAACCACCACCACCAACGCAAACCTCCACACCAGCACCACCACCACCACAACCACCACAACAAGAGAACAACCGACCACTGCCACCACCACCACCACCTCAAACCACCACACCACCACCACCACCACCACCGCCACCACCACCACCACCACCACCACCACCACCTCCACATCCCACCACCACCACCGCCGCCACAACCACGACCACTAACCACAAAAACCACAGCCACCACCATCACCGCCATCACCGCCACCACCACAACCCACCACCACCACCAGAAACCACCACACCACCACCACATCCAACACCACCACCACCACCACCACCACCCACCAACACAACCAGAACACCACCACAACAAACCAGCACACCACCACCACCACCACAACAACCACCACCGCCACCACCACCACAACCACAACCCACCATCACCACCACAACCAATACCACCACAACCACCACGACAAACCACCACACCACCACCGCCACCACCGCCACCACCGCCACCAACACCACCACAACTACCAACTACCACCACCACCAACGCCACCAGAAACCACCACACCACCACCACCACCACCACCACCGCCACCACCACCTTCAACACAGCCTACCATTACAACTACCACAATAACCACCACCACCACCAACACCACCACCAACCATCACACCACCACCACCCCCACCACCGCCACAACCACCACCACCACACCACAGCCCACCACCACCACCTCCGAGAGGCCCTAATAAAAGCCCAAGAGGCGCCTTGGAGGCTTCACAAATGACCTTCAGAGGACCCCGAGAGCCCTCCGACGAGAACCCAGGAGGCATCCATCAGGACTCTGACCCAAAACCATGGCACGGTGTCGGAGCGTCGTCGTCGTCGTCGTCGTCATCGTCGTCGCCATCGTCCTTATCGACGCTCCCCGCCACCGCCGCCAGCCGCCGCAGGCGCTGGCACCGGCCCAGAAAAGCAGAACGTCGTCTTCATCAACGCTCCCCGCCGCCGCCGCCAGCCGCCGCCGACGCCGGCGCCGGCCTGAGGAGAGGGAGAGAGGAGGGGGGGGGAGGGGGAAGGGATTCGGACCCCCACCCCCTTCCGTCACGGGAGAGGGGGGGGGGAGTTCGAACCGCCCCCCCACCCCTTCAATCCAAGGGGTGGGGGTCCAATACCAACCCCCCCCTCCAACCCCCCCCCCTCCAAGCGCCCACGGAACGCGTTCTTTCCCAGTTTGGTGACACCCAGCTTTCCCTTTCTAAGTTAGCCTGGCGAAGGACCCAGCCATACGCAGTTGTGAATACCGCAATTGTGAATACCATCTTCGCCCGCGCTCCCTATGTAGCCACGGCTCCCCGCCGGGGCCCGACATGCTCAGGGACACGTTCGTGGCCGTCTTCGCGGGCGCCGACGACGACGAGGACGGCGTCCCCCTGACCGAGGAGCAGAAGCAGGAGAGGGCTCTGAGAGCCATGAAGGATGCTGCCACGGGCGACATCGGTGGGGCTCCCATGGGGCCACGATCCTCGTGAGGGGTGTGCCGAAATGGCCCAAGGCCGCCATGCGAACCCTGACACTGGGGCTTTCGGTGGAGCTCCCTATGGGGCCACGAAACGTGTGAGGGGTGTACAGACATGGGGCAACACCGACATGCCGAACCTGCCGCTGCGGCATTCGGTGGTGCCGCCTCAGACCACGAAGCGTGCGAGGGGTGTGCCGAAATGGAGGATGGAACCGCGTGCGAACGCAGCCACTGGGGCCTTCGGTTGAGTTCCCTGTGGGGCCACGAAACGTGTGAGGGGTGTGCCGACATGGGGGGTGGGACCGCATGCGAACGCAGCCACCGGGGCCTTCGGTGGAGCTCCCTATGGGGCCACGAAACGTTTGAGGGGTGTGCCGAAATGGGGGGTGGAACCGCAGGCGAACGCAGCCACTGGGGCCTTCCGTGGAGCTCCCTAAGGGGCCACGAAACGTGTGAGGGGTGTGCCAAAATGGGGGGTGGAACCGCATGCGCCGCAAAAGCGAACGCAGCCACTGGGACCTTTGGTGGAGCCCCCTATGGGGCCACGAAACGTGTGAGGGGTGTGCCATAATGGGGGGTGGAACCGCATGCGCCGCAAAAGCGAACGCAGCCACTGGGACCTTTGGTGGAGCTCCATGGGGCCACGAAACGTGTGAGGGGTGTGCCGAAATGGTGGGTGGGAAGCTGCATGCGACCCCCCAAAGCGAACGCAGCCAGGAACCTTTGGTGGAGCTCCCTATGGGGCCACGAAAGTGTGAGGGGTTGGTGGTTTGCGTGTGCCGAAATCGGAAATGGGGGGGTGGAAACCGCGATGGGCCGCAAAAGGCGAACGCAGCCAATGGGGGCCTTCGGTGGAGCTCCCTATGGCCACGAAACGTTGTTGAGGGGCTGGGCTCGAAATGGGGGTGGGACCGCATGCGCCGCAAAAAGCGAACGCAGCCACTGGGGCCGTCGGTGGAGCTCCCTATGGGGCCACGAAGCGTGTGAGGGGTGTGCCGACATGGGGGGTGGAACCGCATGTGCCGCAAAAGCGAACGCAGCCACTGGGACCTTCGGTGGAGCTCCCTATGGGGCCACGAAACGTGTGAGGGGTGTGCCGAAATGGGGGGTGGAACCGCATGCGCCGCAAAAGCGAACGCAGCCACTGGGGCCTTCGGTCGAGCTCCCTATGGGGCCACGAAACGTGTGAGGGGTGTGCCGACATGGGGGGTGGAACCGCATGCGCCGCAAAAGCGAACGCAGCCACTGGGGCCGTCGGTGGAGGTCCCTATGGGGCCACGAAGCGTGTGAGGGGTGTGCCAAAATGGGGGGTGGAACTGCATGCGCCGCAAAAGCGAACGCAGCCACTGGGGGCCTTCGGTGGAGCTCCCTATGGGGCCACGAAACGTGTGAGGGGTGTGCCGACATGGGGGGTGGAACCGCATGCGCCGCAAAGCGAACGCAGCCACTGGGACCTTCGGTGGAGCTCCCTATGGGGCCACGAAACGTGTGAGGGGTGTGCCGAAATGGGGGGTGGAACCACATGCGCCGCAAAAGCGAACGCAGCCACTGGGGCCTTCGGTGGAGCTCCCTATGGGGCCACGAAACGTGTGAGGGGTGTGCCAGAATGGGTGTGGGAGGGGGAGGAGGGGGGAGGAGGGAGGGAGGAAGGAGGCGGGAACGCGGGGCACCGTCTCTTCAAAACGAGGACCCAACACCACAGGATGATTGGGAAAAAACAAGGTGCGAGGCCCAGGAGGAACACTTACAAGGAGAAATACAATGGTTACCAGGCAGGGGGATCATCCATTTTTTTCTGTAGAAATGAGAACTCAATAGAAGACTAAACAAACAAACAACAACGCACGTGACAAATGCATGGACACGATGGTGAAACAATGCCCCTCTAATAAAGATCCGGCGCAGGACACAAATTGCAAGGAGCAGGAGCAAGAAGACGAAGATTGCAAAGAGGAGGATAAGAGGATGGGGGGAGGAGGAAGAGAAGGAGGGAGGGAGGAGGGTGGGAGGCAGGAGGCTACGGAGAAGAGGACGGAAGAGGGAAGGAGTGGAGGTGGAGGGCGGAGGAGGGGGACGAGGGACCACGGAAGAGGGCTTGCGCTCTCTTCGGAAAAACAAAAGGTTTGAGCCAGAAAGGCTGCGGCACCTCCCCAAGGGCCACCCAGCCAGACGCCAGCCCCTTCCGAAGGCACCTCGAGACAGGGATGCCCGCACGCGAAGGATACAACCGACCTCTTTGAAACCAGCACTCCCTGCTCCTCCTCCTCCTCCTCCTCCTCCTCCTCCTCCTCCGAACCACCACCACTTTCCTCTCTTCCTCCTCCTCCTCGTCCTCCTCCTCCTCGTCCTCCTCATCGAAATAACTCCTCCATGTCGTACCCCCAGACGTGTCCGTAGGCCGGGCTGGGCGTTTCGAATGAGATGTCCACACAACTGATGATCCTGAAACTTGAAATGCGCAACGCTCTCTTCAAGGATGGGGGGCGAGCCGGCTTCAGAATGAAGCTCTAGCTTTTTCGCCGCGCACACTCGTCTTAGCAATTTACTACAGATTCAAGCGTGAAGGCGGGTCGTTTTCATGATGATGCTCTCAACGATGGAGGCCAGGTTTGTTTCCCAGCCCTCCTGCTTTGAGCTCTCGTTTTGAATAGAGCACTGTGGTCGCATCCTCACGCCTCCCTCTCCCCTTCTCTCCTGCCTCTCACCTCGCTCCGTCCTGCGCGCTAACTTGCCTCCTACCTGGCCTTCCGTGGGGGGCTGCGATCAGCGAAACTGGCCATCCCTGGGGCGCTGCGATCTGCGAAACTGTCGCCATTTTCGAGGGCTGCCGAGGGGGGCGCAGCATAGTGGGCACTCGCCGCAGACTCAGATCAGACCTCGCCATCCCTGGGGCGCTGCGATCTGCGAAACTGTCGCAACTTTCGAGGGCTGCCGAGGGGGGCGCAGCATAGTGGGCACTCGCCGCAGACTCAGATCAGACCTCGCCATCCCTGGGGCGCTGCGATCTGCGAAACTGTCACCACCTTCAAGCGCTGCTGCGGGGCCCGCACAGTGGGTACTCGCCGCAGGCTCAGATTAGACCTTGCCATCCCTGGGGCGCTGCGATCTGCGAAACTGTCGCCACCTTCGAGGGCCGCTGGGAGGGCCAGCATAGTGGGTACTCGCCGCAGATTCAAATTAGAACTGGCCATCCCTGGGGCATTGTCGTCTGTGAAACTGTCGCCGCTTTCGAGGGCTGCTGGGGGGGCCCGCGGAGTGAAGTCTCACGGGGTCTCAAACTAGACCTCGCCATCCCTGGTGCGCTGCGATGTGCGAAACTGTCGCCACGTTCTAGGGCTGCTAGGGGGGCCGGCATAGTGGGCCCTCGCCGCGGATTTTGATTAGACATCGCCATCCCTGGGGGCTGTGGGCACTCGCGGCAGATTCAAATGAGACTTCGCCATCCCTGGGGGGCTGTGATCTGTGAAACTGTCGCCACGTTCGAGGGCTGCGGGGGGCCAGCAAAGTGGGTGCTCGCCGCAGATTCAGGTTAGACACCGCCATCTCTGAAAGACTGCGATCTGCGAAGCCGTCGCCAGTTTCGAGGGCTGCTGGGGGGGCCAGCATAGGTGGCACTCGCCTCAGATTGAGACTTAACCTCGCCATCCCTGGGGGGCTACGACCTGCGAAACTGCCGCCACTTTCGAGGGCTGCTGCGGGGGCCAGCGGGGTGGGGTCCCACGCAGACTCAGATTAGACCTCGTCATCCCTGGGGAGCTGCGATCTGCGAAACTGTCGCCGCTTTTGATGGCTGCTGGGGGGGCAGAGGAGTGGGGAACCACGCAGACTCATATTAGACCTCGTCATCACTGGGGGGCTACTATCTGCGAAACTGTCGCCACTGTCGAGGGCTGCGGGGGGGCCAGCGGAGCGGGGTTCCACGCGGCCTTAGATTGGACCTCGTCATCTCTGGGGCGCTTCGATCTGCGAAACCCAAATTGTCGCCACTTTCGAGGTTTGCTGGGGGGTCCAGAGGAGTGACGTCTTACGCGGACTCAGATTAGACCTCGCCATCCCTGGGGCGCTGCGATCTGCGAAACTGTCGCCGCTTTCGAGGGCTGCGGGGGAGGCCAGAGCAGTGACGTCTTACGCAGGCTCAAATTAAACCTCGCCATCTCCGGGTGCCCTGCCAACCCTGTGTTGAAGGGGGTGCGGAAAGCAGCTTAAATAAGCGAGGGGTGTGTGAAGAATGACTGCATCATCAATGTATCCTGACTTCCTCTAGCCTCAGCCGCTCCTCGTCCCCCTTTTCCGACATCGTCGCCCCCAACGCCTACATATCCTCGGCCATCGTCCTCATTTGCAACCAATACCTCATCGTCCTCTCAACCCTCCCGGTCGTCATCCTAGTCATCATCACACTGAACAACTACGCCACATTTGCTGCGACTTTTACCACGCTCAATGTGCTGCGTCCTCCGCCTCATATTCATACCACAAAAAAACGAATGTTGCCGAAGCTGCGATTTTTATAGCTACTCCCATTGCTATACATGAAGTGCTGACTGCTGACACGTATGTTCCTCCTTCCCCTGTTCGTCCTCTTTCTCTTCCTCCTCCAGCTTCTACTCCCATCCAGGGAGAGGAATAAGGAGAAGGAACAATAATAACATATGGAGAGGGGGAGGATGGAGAGAGGAAGGGAGAGAGAGAGAGAGAGAGGCAGAGAGAGACAGACTGACTGACTGACTGACTGACTGACTGACTGACTGATTGACTGACTGACGGACTGACAGGGACAGAGACAGAGGCAGAGACAGAGTCAGAGAAAAAGAAAGGGAGAGGGGGAGGGGAGAGGAACGGGAGCGAGAGTGGAGGGGGGGAGGGAAGTGGGACCGGGGGGGGGAGGGAAGGGCGCGGCAGAGAAGGGCCAGGGAGGGAGACGGGCGTGATGGCACAACAACATTACAAATCCCCACGCAAACATCACCCGCGGGTAAACGGCAGGCGGACGGGAAATGGAGGGGAGGGGAGGGGAAGGAGAGGGGAGAGGAGGGAAGGAGGAAGTGGACGTGAGGGGAAGGTGAAGGGGGACGGGGAAAACAAGGGGAGAAGGGGAGGAGGGCAAAGGAAGAGGACAGACGGGAGGGGAGTCCTGTCGCTGTCCAGCGCGCGCGGGTCGATGTACTTGTCCTGGTCCTCCAGCCGAGCGTGGATAGACCCAAGAAAGAAAACGCACACACACACACACACACACACACACACACACACACACGCAACCTGAGCGGACAAGAACGGGAAGCGCCGAACTTGTCAATTGGGCTCGTAGGGGAAAAGAAACAAAGAATGATGGCGACGACAAGGCGGCAGATGACGAGGATGACAGCGCGGATGCCTGGGAGGGCAGCGAGGAAGCGGGAAGACAACGAGTATGAAGACAAGCACGAGGACGAGGCGGAAGAGATGGACGAGGACGAGTACGAGGAGAAACGAAGCCGAGGAGGGCCAATACGCTGCGGCGCGCCAATTCGTCGACCACTGCGGCCGGATGCCTCGACAGCCAGACGCGGTCACTGAGACCATCCTCCGGGCATGGAACGGAAGGGCTCCAAAATCAACCGACCACCAGAAACTATGGAGACGCTGTCGGCCACGCAGCTGGGGCAGCGAGACAGCCAAGCAGAAATCCTGAACAAACTTTTGCTCTTCACTGATCTGTCCGTGTCCATAAAGGAAAAACGGGAAGATGAGGAGGAGGAGGAGACGCTAACATCTCACTCTTGGCACGCGAACATCAATGCACGAGCCGGGGCGGCAGCAGATGGGCGCTCTTCGCCTTCTTTGACTTTGTTAAAACTGTGTGAAAGGCCAAAAACGACTCGTCGAAAGGCGGCGAGACGAGCGAGCGGGCCAGCCGGAGGGTAGAAAAAACAGAGGACCCACCGTGGAATCGGATCGGCAGGTGTCGGGGTCGATGAGAGGGACGAGGGAGCCAGTGAGGCAGGGGCAAGTTGAGGTAGTGGCGGACGTCGCCGAATGCACGTGGGTCGGGGCACCCGAAGCGACTGGTCGTACCCCTAAGGGCGCGCATTCGCCCCCGAGTCGTCCAGCCGCCGCACGCCGCTTTGAGGAAGCTCAGGGCCACGACGGTCGCACTTGAACCAAATTCCCCCCGCCCTGCCACACGTCATCTCGGCCACCGTCCTGGGCGCTGCCCCGCCGTGCCACGCGCAGAGGCGGCGGTGGAGGAGGTGGAGGCGGTCCAGAAAAGAGGCGGGCACGAGGGATCGCACGATGTCACGCTGGATGTGGTGCTTCATGCGCGTCACTGCTGCCTGTTGGCGCTCATCCCGCGCCGCTTGACGCGCGTCCTGGAGATCTCGCGCGCGGACATGGCGGCAGATCCGCGTCCCCTCCCGCCGCCTCAGCCAGGTGCTGGGCAAAGGCGGTCGGGTGATCCCAAAAACGCGGCGACCACTCCCCATTTCTGAAGTCCATGAGGAGGAGGAGGAGGAGGAGGCGGAGGAGGAAGAGGAACGAAGCGGAGGAGGACGAGGAGAAGAAACGACGACGAAGGAGGACGACAAGGAGCCCAAGAAAAAGGACGTCGAGGCAGGGGGGAATCCTCGTGATCGTTTGGGGCTACCCTGGGGGCTGATGAGGCCGTCTGGGGCTATATTGGGGCATCCTGGAGGCCTCGTGGGGGCCTGTCGGGGTCCTTTGGGGGGCTGCTGGGGTCTTCTTGGATTGTCTGGGCGTGCCGTAAGGTTATGTGGGGGCTCTCTCAGGCCGTCGTGGCGCCATCTTGAGCTGTCTTGGGCCATCTGGGGCCCTCCTGGAGCTCTCTTGGGGCCTCTAAGATGGCCCCAATACGGCCCAAGATGACCTCCCGACGACCTAAGAAACCCCCAGGACGCCCTAAGAGGGCTCCAAGCGGACCTCCAGGAAGCCAAAATCAATGTTGTTCCGTTGGACTGTCATCGATTTTCGCGTTCTCGCCGTCTCAGACTTCCAACGCTCCAAGGCGGCTCCATCAGCCCCAGGACGTCCCAAGAAGCCCCCATGAGGCCCGCAAAACGGCCCAAGAGGGCCCCAAGACGGCACAAGAGGCGCCCAAGACGACCCAAGAGGGCCCCAAGAGGGCCCCAAGAGAGGCCAGGATGGGGAACCCGAACTGACACTTCGAGCCCTCGGCCCCGATGGGCCACCAGGAGGCCCCAAGGTGCCCCAAGAGGCGCCCAAGAGGCCCCCAAGAGGCCCCCAAGAGGCCCCCAAGACGGCCCCGAGACGGCCCTAGAGACCTCCAATACAGCCCTAAAGCGCCCACGACTGCCCACAGAGGGCCCCAGGACGGTCTCCGAAGGCCACGAGGCCCCTTGGAGGCCCCCAGAGGCCCCCACCCACAAGAGGCCTCAGGAGACCTCTAGGAGTCCCCAGAAGGCCGCACAAGAAGCCACTCAGGGCCCCCCAAGAGCCTCCAAGAAAGCCTCCAAGAGGCCCAAAGAGGGCCTGAAGAGGCCTCATCTTCTTCCTCCTCCTCCTCCTCCGTTTCCTCCCGCTCTTCCTCTGTGGTTATCATCCTGTCCCCAGTGTTCCCCCGGAGGATTCTACACTGGCTTAGGGAACACATAGTACAATGGCTTGGCAAGACTTCGACCCAACGTTTGGCCGCATGGGCGAATCCGAAAGGCAGGGGGCGGCGGTGATTCGCCGTTGGCGTCTTCGACAAACTGCCTCGAGCTCACGCAGTATGCGCATGTCAGAGGAGCATGGGGTACCCGCGCAATACTGGGACCGCTTCAGCCTTGACTCAGGACTACTCGAACCCGCTTCCTCTACCCCTTGACGCTAGATCGACTCGCTCTCACTCCCTCCTCGCTTAACGCGGCGTGACTGTCCATTGCCGCAACCCCCGCCCATGCCACGCCTCCAGGGCTCTGATGTTCCGCTTCGAACTCTTGAACAGCTCGGGCTGGTCCACCTCTGACTTCGCGTTCGCCAGGCTCATCTTCTTTCGGAACTCCTGCACCGAGCGAAACTGCCCAAGACGGGCCGGGGCAACGATCAGAACAAAGCATGTGAGGATACAGCATGGGATGCGCATGTTTATGAGGAGAAGAGATGGCGAGGGCAAGCAAGACAAGGGAGAGTGAGAAGGAGGGAGAGGGTAGAAGAAGGGGTAAAAAGAGAGTGAGAAGCAAGAGCGGGTGGAGGACGATGACGAAGAGGAGCGGCAGCCGCAGAATCAGCAGCGGGAGGACAAGGAAGAGAAAGAGGAGGCGAGGGAGGCGACGGAGGAGGACGGGGCAGGCGAAGGCGGAGGAGGAGGAAGTGGGGGAGGAGGCAGACGATGAGGAAACGAATGAGGAGGAGGGAGGAATCAGAAGGGAGGGAGGGGAAGGAGCGAAGGACGGCAAACGGCAGGGCGTACAGAGGGGGAGGAGGAGGGGGAGGAGGAGACGGAGGAGGAGGAGGAGGAGAAGGAGGCGGAGGAGGCGGAGGAGGCGGAGGAGGCGGATGAGGCGGAGGAGGCGGAGGCAGAGGAAGAGGCGGAAGAGACCGCCGAGGAGCAGGATGAGCCGCAGGACGGCGACGAGGAGTAGGAGAATGGCAAAAACGAGGAAGGAGGCGAGGAGGAGCGAGAGGGGGAGGGACAGGAGGCAGCTGCAGAACAATTGGTCCGCTGCGCTGGCGGCCGCTAACGCGTTCGAGCAACCGGCGGGTCGCGCCGAGCTGTGGGCACGCTCGGACACATGGAAAAGAGGGCTGCCGCAGAGGATAAGCAGGGAGGAGGCCTCGGATGCAGAGTCGACGTCTTGAAGAGCGCGAGGCAGCTGCGAAACACGCAGTCGCCAACGACACATTAGCTGTCTGACGCTATCGTGGAGGAGGTGAGCGGGGCCAAGTAGGAGGACGAAGTGCGGGAGCAACCAGATGAGCTGAAGGAGGAGCGACAATGATGATGGCGAACCCCGCGAAGACAAGGAGAATGATGGTGAGGAAAATGAAGGGGATAAGCATGCTAATAATGATGATGATGATGATGATGATGATGATGATGATGATGATGATGATGATGATGATGATGATGATGATGATGATGATGATGATGATGATGATGATGATGATGATGATGATGATGATGATGATGATGATG
>CAUYUJ010015916.1:293912-306514 GCA_963575745.1 Prorocentrum cordatum | reverse complement strand
ATCCTCGGGGGGCACTCGGGTCGTGGTCGGCGTCCTGGCGGTGACCGATATCGTCGTATGTGGGCGTTAACGCTCTTGGGGACGGCGTCGCAGTAGGGTTTGCGAGGTTTCCCGACGGGGCGGGGTTTTCGTTGGCTGTTCCGTCGTCCAAAGCGTCCGATCCCCCACCGAGGCTGAAAAGGTCATCGTCCTGCTCATCAGCGTCTTGAAAAGGAGCGGCGTTGTCATGTGGGTGGGCTGACGCACTCAATGGCGGAGTCGGGGGCGCCGTGCGGGTGCCCGCCGGGGCAGGGTTGGCGCTGGCTGACTCGTCGTCCAGGAAGTCCAAACCTCCACCAAAGCCGAACGGGTCGTCCTCCTGTTCGTCGAATAACACCCGTTGGGCCTCGGCCCAGAGCTCGTCGGGGTTATGTGGGATGTCTGGTCCAGCCGCGGGTGGAGCCTGGTCAGACAGCAGGGGATTTGGTTCCATTTTGTTTAGTTCTGCTGCAGTGAACCCAGCCCTGCGGTGTGGGAGAGGAAGAGTACGATGTCTCCGCTCGTAGATGGCAACGGCGACTCCATGGAGCACGGTCGCTTGGCGGTGTCGTGCTTTGGCAGCTTCTACGATGTCGTCTGGGAGGTTATGAGTACGTGCCGCCGCTGTGGCGAGGGCGTCAGCCTGACGATTGAACTCCTCCGCGATGGGCCCGATGAGCCCGAGGTCGATGCCCGTGTCGCCCTGGTGGCTAGCGACTTTCTCTATGCGGAACATGTTTGGCTTGGCCATGACACATCGGTGGACCTTTTCCCAGAACTCCACGTGCGTGCCCTGCGGAGGTGAGTGTCCGTCGATGATCCTTTGGAAGCCGTCGACCACCGCCTGGTTGTCCACGAAGACGTGTACGGGCCGTTCAGCACATGCCGTGAGGTGGACAATGGCGAGGGTCTCCGCAAGCTGAGCGTTCTGCGTGATGCCGTGAACGCGCGCACTGTAGTTCATGCGGTGGTCGATGCCGTAGTAGACGCCGTAGCCCGCTCTTGCAAGCAAAGGGATGGCTTGGTTGGTGCATGCACCGTCCGTGGCAGCGTAGACCCATGTCCAACCAGTGTCGTGGTCAAGGGAAGTGGTGTAGGAGTCCTGGGCTGAAGCCGCAGGATCTCCCTCAGGCGGGGGCCGCGGTATGGGTTGAGGTAGCGGGTCCCTCGCGAGGTCGGCTTGCAGATCGAGGAGGGCTGGGTCCTCGTCGAAGAGCCCGCAATGTCTTGTGTGCGGAGGAAGAAGTGCCCACTGTTCGTCACTGATGAGGGTGGTGAGAGGGACTCTTTCACGTGCCCAGCACTTGCAGTCCCGCACAGTGTGCTCCTGAGTTTCCTCTTCCTCATCACAGTAACGGCAAATAGGGCTGGGATCAGCGGACGTATTTGATCGTGAACGTCGCTGTTGGGTGTGGTCCCCGCCCGACAGGGAATTTAAGAGGAGCGCCAGCTGCCATGCGTTGCATTTGGCAGCTCCTTTGGTGCGGGCGAGCCACGTGCTGGCGAAAAGGTCGAGGCCCTGTCTGACCGAAGCAAGGTGACCAAGGTCATGACGCCGTGGCTTGATTTTTCTGAGAAAGGCTCTGCGTTGCGAGGCGCGCAGCATGTGAAGGAAGGCGTGTTGGGGAAGGTTCAGCCAACTGATCTGACAGCCCCAGTCGTCGTACATGGTGCCAAATGTGGGCCAAGTCCAACGGAGCTGCTGCAGCGTCTGAACAAGTCGTCCAACAGGTCCTCCGCCAAAAAGGGTCTGGACATGGTGTTGGAGATCCCTGACGAGGCCGCAAAGAGTGGCGTCGCGGTTGACCTGTCGCCGCAGGCACAGGAAGACTTCACGCTGCATGATGGCGCCAATCTCCAGGGCGTGCCCTGGGACGCACACGGCCATGAGAGTCCAAAACTCGACCCACCTGTTTCCCTTGGGGCGGATAGCCGCCTTAAGGGCATGGTTGTAGGCAGTTTTGACGGGGCCTGATGGGGCTTGGATGTCAGTGCCCGTGGTACAGACGCTGGCAGCAAGGGAGCGGGCGTGCCGCACCTTAATACGCATCGGAGATGGGAGCTTGCCAATACGCGGCAGGCGACTAGTCGCCCTGCGAACACGGGCGTCAGCGGAGGCCGTGAGGTTGAGCGCGGCTGGAGCCGGCGCTGCCTCGGCGTTGATGTAACTTCCGACGAGCTTGAAGGAGTCGACCACGCGTAAGGGCCGTTCCGCCAAGGTGAGCTGGGTAACGGCGGTGTGAAGCTCGTCAGTAAGCGCCACCCCGCCACTTTTCCAGGATGAATGCGTTGGCCAGAAAATCGATCAAACTTGGCGGTTTTCATCAAGAGATTTTGCAACTCGGGCACGGTGTGGGTAGTGGAGTTTGACTGTTCGTCAACAAAAGTTAGTGCTGAGTGAACGCGGCACGTAACGATGCTGTCTCCCTGGTCCAGACCGCACATGAAGCGCAAGACCTCTTGTCCAGGACCAAGAGCTTCCCTGGAGGTGACCGTTTGTCCTGGCCAGTTCCTTAGAGTAGGCACCGTTCATGCGGATGTAACGTTTGTGGCGCCTGTAGAAGTTTCTGCGGACAGTGACGATGTCTTGGGGACACCCCGCGTGAAGCGCGAGGTTAAGGCATATGTCCGTGATGAGATAGTCGAAACACTTCTGACGGTCCAGGGCAGCTCCAGCCAAGGGAAGGAGGAGGGCTCTGGCGTGTTCGATGCGAAGGGCGAGTGAAGTGCTGACGTCCCCAATGGTAGCTTTGGGGACAGCGCCAAAACTCGTGGCGTGGGTCCATCCTTTCCGCCATTCCGTGAGGCTGCGGTAAGCTGGTGCTTCCCACGCGTACATCCAAACGGAAAGCACCGAGAGAAGTCGTTGGTCCGTTGGGAGTTCGCCTCGGCCTTTTCGGAGGCACGGGGTTGGGACGTGGAGGAGGGGTTCTGGGATGGTGCCAGTGCGTTGCATAGCTCGTAGAACGCTGGCGAAGAGGCGAAGAATGTCGTCGGGAAGCTCCTTTGCCTCCTTAGTAGTCCATCCGTCCAGACCCCCCGCGCGTCTCGGTGAACGGGTGCGAATGAAGTGGATGAGTTGGTCGTCGGTGAGGTGGAAAGGGGTAGCTGGTGATGGCGTAGGCAGCTCCTGTCGGTACTCGTCGTAGAAGTCGGCCCACGTCGGCATGGCTTCGGCATCATGTCCCGCACGAGCGCGGTACCTGCCCAAGATGGGCTCCCAGGTGTCGACCATGAGCTTCAGCATGTCCTTGATGTTAGCAACAATGGCGTTGGCAGGGAGGAGGTCGGGGACTTGCGCAGGTGGTGGTTCACGGGTGTGGTCTTCGTCGCTGTCCGTGTCGGGCGAACTACCGTCGCCGGGGCTGAAGCCGCCAGCTTCGGTGTCAGCGTCGCTGTCGTCCGTGCAAGCTTCGTCAGGTTTGAAGGCGTTGGGGTCGCAGTGGAGTTTCGTATCGTCAGGAGTGGTAGGCGTGCGGAGATACGCCGTGGGCGAGCTATCAGCAGCTCGTGCGTATATGGCCGCCTTTCGCCCGCTTGGCTCACGGACGCCCTCGGCCCATATCCTGATGCGTTCCGCCTTGGCACGGTTCGCGCGTCGCGCAAGCTCTAAGTCGAGATGTTGGATCAAAACGTCAAGGTGCTCCCCGTGCGGCACTGGCTCGTCTGGGGCCCAGGCCTCGGGGAATTCCAGGAGAACCGTGGGGCGCAGCTTGTGGCATAAGAGGCGGGCCGCGGCCCACGTGCAGTCGATGCGCTGCGCGAGGTACGGCGGAATAGCTCGGCAATCAAGATGGTGGTGCTGTCCGATGAAACGGAGCTCACAGAGTTGCCGATGGAGCTTGCGCAGTCGGTTCATGTGAATCGTGGAAGCTCCGTAGGTGGGGAACGCGCGGGGGACAACCGGTCGATCCTCGAACGTAGGCGTGAGCCCGTGCATAGTGGGGGGCTTCTTTTTTGGGTGGTGGGGCGGTGGAGGTGGCAGATCGCGTAGACGGGTGAGATGGTACTCATGACTGGCCTCGTTAGCCAGGGTGAACATGCGCTCCACGTCGTCTCGTGCGTCGGCCTGCTCCATGCGGTCCTGGTACCGCCCAGCGATGAGGGTCCCAAGTGCTTGCAGCTCGTGCCCCTCATGAACTCCATCATCGGGCGGGTAGGGAGTAGGGGCAAGAAGACGTCGGGCCGTATGGTCGAGGCGACTGAGGTCAAGCGTGACCTGCAGGCCAACGTGAGACTTCGCAGGCAAGTCGCGAAGGTAGCAGAAGTCGGTGACAAGGGATCGCGCCGCCTGGTTGGCAATGATATAATCGATGCGCGAAGTGCGGGGGCACTTGGGGACGCGGTCCCAATCAGGGATATTGCCATAGGTGTGCATGGTGTGGTCTGGTGTGCCCTCAGCAACGTTGGACCATCCGTGCTGCAACATGTGCAGAAGGTGTGGGTTGTCGTCAATGTTCGTGTTGGCGTCCATGCAGATGAAGTAGGGGACTGAGCCGACCCTAGCGGCGGCACAGTCAGCGAGCCGAAAGAGAGCTGTGCTGTCTCCTCCAGCAATCCCGTAAAGGCTCGCTATGTAGATCCCCGCGGGCCCATGATTATTTCGTCGCCGCCTACGGCGGTGTTGAGTGCAGAGTGGGAGAAAGACCTCATGTCATCTTTTCTTGGCCTTGAGGGCGGCGATACAGGGCGCATTGTCGTCGACAGTGGAGTCGACGATGGCATCCTTAGAGAGATTGGCGACCCCTCCCGAGGCGCCAGTGTTGCCCACAACGGTGTGATCAGTGCCGCCGTGGGCAGCTCTGCGCTGGGCTCGCGCCAGATCAAGGTCAGGCCCAAGACTGGCGTGGTATCCTCCGTGGAGAGGATTTGCGGCGCTGGTAGCGATGGCTTGCCTAGTCGGCTTGGCATGTCGGGTCTCCTGCAGTGCTATGACAGCGGCGTTGTGATCAACACCAAGGGCGGTGATGGTTGGCCAGTTCGCTGAGAGACTGGTGATGTTAAGGCTGACGAGGTGTATGGAGCGACCTGGCCCGTCTCCATCGGTGGAACTGGGGTTCGCGCGCCCCGCACGGTGGAGGTCAGCTTGAACCCTCGCCCCAGTAGGAGGCTTGGCCACAGTAGGAGCTCATGGCGTTACTATGGACTAGCTTGATCGGGGCTGAAGCCGCCGTCAGGCCAACCATATAGGAGGGACACGGTCGGCACTGCGCCAGGGGGGGTTCATAAATATTCGTAAAAATGTCACGAAAATTCCTCCTCACTCCTGTACTATAGAGGACGAGGGGAGGAGAAGTGAAACGGCAGCAGTGGGAGAGGGAGGCGACTCCTCGATCCATCCTGCCGATCACAAAGACAAAAACGAGACAGCGGCGGCGGCCAGGCGCGGCGGCGGCACAACGCACGCGCATGTACTGCGCACGCGCCACCGCTGGTCCCTCCTGCGGTGACACGCCCGCCCCGTCAGTGTCTTGGTGAGCAGCATCTGGTGGAACGGCTCCAGCAGCACGATCGGAGGCCTGACGCTGGGCCTCGTCCATGCCCGCTGCCGTGAGGCCCACGTTGCGGACAGGGCTGATTCCCCGCGGGGCTGCAGCTGCCGCGGCAGCAGCCGAGGTGGCGGGGGCACCGCCCCGACTCTGGGGTGAGAGCGGAGAGCCCCCGCCAAAACCCGCCACAAGGTTCTTGACACGGTACTTGTTCTTGAACGGGTCGAAGGTTGGCGCCTCGTCGATGGGGACGATCACGCGGGTGGGCAGCTGCGGCTCGTGGTCCGTGGACGGCGTCGGCTCGAGGTCGACCTGGCTAGGGTCGATGACGCTGGCCCCGAAGCGTGGCACCACTTCGGGGGGTCGGGCATCGGCCTGAGTATCGCGAGGCGGCGAGCTCGTGGAGCTCCCTGGGGCCTTGCGTGAACTGTGGCGGCTGCAGGTCCTGCTGCGCGGGACGCGCCCGCCCGTGTGACGGTCGCGTGGCGTAGTCGCCTGGGCATTAGCGCGCTCAGAATCCGCCCTGCTCGGGGATCGGATCGGCGCCGCGCAGGGTGATGGGCTGGGCTGGCGAGAGGCGCTTGTGCCGCCTTCCGCCATGGCTGTGGCCTGGTCGGGGTCGGCCGCGTCTGGGCGGGGGCTGACGTGGTGGGCGCTTCCCTCGCTGTGCCTCGGGGAGGCGCTGCGATGCGCCTGGATGCGCGTGAGGACGAGCGGGGTGAGCGGCTGCCTTTCCCGCTCAGGTGGGGCAGGTTTGGCCTGGGCAGGGCGCAGTGCTGCAGCTACGTTTGGCGGGGGCGTGTGCTGGCGCGGTTGCCAAGCGCGCACGTTCGCATCGCGCCATCCTTCGGGGCGCCCAGCCCTGCCACGGTTTGTTGCAGCCCCTGGGCTGAAGCCGCAGGGGTTATCACTGCAGGCTGGTTGCTGGAGGGGCCCTCATGTCGGCCTGAGTACAGGCCCCAGGCGCGCGTGGACCCTGGCACTGGCGAGGTGGCCCTTAGGGCATGTAGGGGTGCACGCGAGTAGCCGATGGCCGCTGGGTGAACCCTGGCGTTGGGGGCTTGGCCGTAGCTGGAGGCGGCTGCTCCAGCAGCCGCAGGCATGGCACCTATGGGACCACGGTGGTAGGCGGCAGCCCCGTCGTAGGCCGTGTTACCGCCTGTCGGGACTCGCGCAGGGGAACGGTAGCGTGGTGTGCCCTGCTGTCCTGCATCACGTTGGTCCCGCTGCTGGATGCGCTGCTGGTGCTGTTGGTGGCGCTGCCAGTCGGCTCTCGAGAGGGGACGGGTGTCGGGGAGGATGGTGGGCACGTCGGGCCGCTGCCAGCCCCGATAGACGTGCTCGAAGGCGTGGTCAGGGTAGGTCTCCCCTACGGGTGAGTATCGTCGCACATACTCCGTGGAGTCGATGTTCTGCGGCTCTGAGATCGCCGTAATGTTGATGGCCCGCTGGTGCGCTGGTCCGTAGAGGCAGAAACTACCACGGTTGCTGCGGTCGTGGTTTAGCTCAGCTTCGGTCGTGGCACGGATCACCATGGCGTCACAGAGTCGCATATCGTAGTCGAGAGCTTGAGGCCCAGGACCACCCTCGGCGTCCCAGTACAGTACCACATCTCGCCAGCGGGTGCGGGTCATGTGGGTGCGCTCGGCGATCAACTCGCAGACGGTCCTGACCGTGACACGATCCCTGTACATGTTGGTAATGGCTAGGGAGAAGGGTCGGCGGACCGTCTTGTTTAAGGTGAGTTCCTCCTTGAGGGCCTGATGGGGGCTGAAGAGCACATAGCCTTCCCTCCAAAGCGGTTGGTCGGGGGAAGGTTCTTCGGGCATCCCCGTTCCTGTGAATCCAGGTGGCCGCGTTGTGCCGTCAGGCAATCCCTGCCTGGGGGCGCGCCGCGGCTGTGGTGGGAGGTACCATTGGCCCTGGTAGCCAACTTGCCCTGGTTGTGGAGGTTCTCCCCCGGGGCCTGAAGGCGCTCGGGGGGGTTCCTTGAGGTCGTGGAGGGCTGGCGCGTTGCCGAATTGGCGGGCAAGGATGTGCGGCGGCATCCCTGTGGCACGGACGTCGAGCTGGTTGTGTGGCCTGGGAGGGTGGGGGCACCTGCTGGACAGGCAACAAGTGTCAGAGTCCCTCTTATTGGTGCTGTATGCACACGTCCAACTGTTGCACGAGTAGTCCGTGGACCAGTCCATAGGTGTACGCAGTCCGCTGCGGCCGCAGTCTGGGCACGTTGGTTGGCCCGAGGTGCCAAGCTGTGTGTTGCGGCGAGCCGCGCAATATTGGCAGCATTGGAATCGACACTGTAGGCAAGACCAGCGTCCTGGCAATGGCGGTAGCGCATGCTCGTTTGTGCCTGGGTCGTCTGGGTGGGGTCTCGGGCGATCCCACAAGGGCCAGACGTCAACAAACCAGGATTGGCCTGTAGTGCGGACTACCTCGGCGGGGAGGCGTGCGTCCTCGGCATGGCACCTGATCCACTGGGGCCCCATATCCGCTGGTACCATGACGGTGCGCCAGGAGTCGTCCCCCTTAACGTGGACTTGGGTCGGTGCCCAGAGCTTAGTAGTGGTGTCGCCGTGGTCATGGTGGAGGATGACCCAGCCGTCACGCCCGTCCACCGTAGGGTCAATGACGCGGTAGCCCATGACTGTCGTCCCCCACGGTAAGTAGGCGCCATCTTGGTGATCACCAGGGTCGAGCCAGACCTCGATGCCAGGGGCGTTGACACGGGACCGCACATCACGCACGTGGTAGGCGAGGACGTGGTAGGCAGTCGGCTCCACCTCCGTCACAATGTGCTCCCACGTCTCGATGCCGCTGTTGTCGGAGGTGGAGTTCCCGTCGCTCTGTCGTGACGAGCGAGAGGCAGATCGTCGCGCACGGGCGCGGCCTCGGGCAAGGGCGGCGGCCGCGCTGATGAGGGATGGCGTACGGCGTTCGTCGACTCCAGATGACGTCGATGAGGGGTCTGGACTGCGGGCTAAGGCTGTGCCTGACTTGTGCGTGGGTGGTGGGTCCGACGCGGCCCCAGGGCTGGAGCCGCTGGGGCGCGACCCGTGTGCGTCAGGGTGCCCCCGCACGGGGACAGCTTGCAAGCCCGTGTACACCAGGTCGATGAGTGGTTTCGGGTCCAGCTGGAGTATGTGGAGCGAGACGCGTGGTCGAGGCTGATTAGGGTCGACCCTGGTGGCTGCTTCCGTGTCGTAGTGCTGTTTGGCCCATGCTCGCGCCGCTTCTGGCGAGTATAGCGCCTGCGGTGGTGGCCATGCTGCCGCGATGGTGGATCTGCGCCTGGTGCTAGCTTCCTGGTCGTGAGCTTCAGCCGCCTCACGGAGATCTGGATGATCGTAGCCAGCGATGTGGAGGGCGTGCGCGCAGTCACCCATGCCATAGGCGTGTGGAAGGGCACGGCACCTGGAAGCAGCTTCTGTGGGGGCACACCAGTCCATGCGGATGAGGAGGCTCAGGGCCCGAGGGTAAATGAGGCGCGCTCCGTGGGCCTCCCCTTTCACGTAGTTGTGCCTGTTTTCCCCCCGCGGTGGTTGGGTGGCTTCGCACATCCAGAGTGCGATGGGTCCCCACGCGAGGGTGTCGTCTTCAAGGCTGTAGGGCGGGTGGGGCGGTATCGCGTGCCACGCGGCCAGCGAAGGGTGCACGCTCACGTACGTGCGGCCAACGTTGGTGCCAGTTCGACCCTTCGTTTCACGGCGGGGGCCTGGCAAAAGGTGCCCTCCACAGGCAGCAAGACGGGCCGCAAGGTCGCCGCGGGTCCCATGCCAGAAAACAGTGGGCGCGTCGGTGGTGGGTTTACGGAGGTCCCACGTGAGGTATGGGAAAATTGTCTCGCCCGAGTTGCCGCCCGAGTCTTCCAGCACCCAAGTGAGGCGGTTCGGTGGCCTCTGCATGATGTCCGTCCACGGCCCCAGCACTTGGAGTGTTGGGTCGTGAGTGAATCGAGGGTGGTCGTGGAGTCGTAGAGCGTCTTTGATGTCCTAAGTGGACACGCCACTGTTCCCTAGCGCGAAGCCGTTTTGGTACAGGGCGTTAAGTATGCTCTTCGGCGGCTCGGGGACCGCTGGGTCACGCTGGATGGTGTTGCGTAAGTTGCGTGTCGGTGGCTTGAGGGCAGTGTAAGGCGTACCAGGGCCTGAAGACGCCTGGGGCCTGTCAGGTGATGCATAGCGTGCTCGCCGTCGTGGTGGTTGGGTGTCCGCGTCGGGGGAGGGGGAGGAACCACGAGCGTCGGCATGTCGGAATATGGACCACGGGCTGCCATGGGTGCGTTCCCTCGTTTCCCTTGGCTCGGTGTCGCTGCCGTGTGCTGTGGCATCCTCGTTGGTCGGTAGGTTACCGAATGTCGTGCCGTTCTTGGAGCCGTCTCGTGGCGTCGGGCTGGTCGATCTTGGTGTGACAGACGAGGCTCGCGATACGGCGGCTGTGGCTTCAGCGATGGCGGCGGTAGTGGCGGTGGTGACGTCGGCAACTGCGGCGGCAACAGCTGCGGCGTAGTGTTCCTGTAGCAGCGGATGTCGGAGTGCGTGCACCTGCTGGTCGTCGTGTACGTCGGCGAGCGTGCACGGCATTTTGTGTGTGGCTTCGTCCTTCGGCTTCCTGCTCGGTTGGCAGCAGCGGAGGCACCAGTGGGCAGTGGATGAGTCCAGGGCCCGCGCGCATATGCGGGCGCCTACGTGTCCGACAGCTCCCTGGGCAAGGAGTTTGGCACCGACGAGTAGAAGACCACACACAACTCCACCCGTGGCTATGGCCCCCAGCTTGCCGCTGGCCCATTTAAGGACGCCCCCGAAGCCGCTCCCGACTGCAGTGGCTCCGCCCGAGACACCATCTCTGAGTTTGTCGCTGGTCCATTTGAGAGTGGCCCTCAATGTGACGTGACATAGTATGTCGTTTTGCGTCGGAATATAGTGGACACCGATGGGCCTGGTGCGGTCGCTTGGCGTCGTCGTCGTTGTCGGTAGCTGGGGTCTCGGCTCGGGGTCGGCAAGTATCCATCGATCTGGTCCTTGTACGGCCTTGCTATCGCGATGGCGTACGTGGCCACCAGGAGGCAGATGAGGCAGCCACAATGTCGTGATGCCGCTGAGCTGTGCTGGGGCTCGTGGGGACCGCTGGCATCTGGATGTTCATCATCGATGGGGTCGTTGTCGATGTCGGCCTGCCAGTGGTCGATGGCACTGGGGTTGGAGTCAGTCACGTTGTCACCTCCTGCGGTCTGGGGATGTCCAGGTCTAGCCAGTGGTGCAGCGGGGCTGAAGCCGCCACTGCACGGCCTGGCATGAGCTGGCGAAGCAGTGGGATGGCTAGTCACGTCAGCGGCAGTGGCACCTTCAGCGTCGTTAGGCCGCGCAGAAGGGTCGACCTGATCTGAGGTGTGGGGCGCACTGCGTTGCCACGGGGCGAGCCCAGAGTGAGGCTCACTGTCGCGGTCACGCTGAGCCGAGTCGCCTGATGGTATCGTGCCGTCTCGATCCTGGATATCGATGTCGTCCTGGCTATCCTCCGACGCGTGGAACGAGTCAATGGATGTATTGCCGATATCGCTGGCCGCGATGTGCTGGAGCAGCCATGATACGGGATCTTCTGCGGCCTGATCGGTGCCGTCCGTCGGCGCCGCAGCGAGCTCCGCCTCGACGAGCGGCAGCAAGTCTGGCGGTTGGTGCAGGATAACGTCAGCGAGGTACGCCATGGCGTCATGGTCGGGTGGAGGGAGACCTCTTGGCAGCAGAGCATGGGCCCGTGAGAGGTATGGCGGCAAAGGTGCCATGAAGGCCTCAGGGCCAACAAGCGTTGCACGAGCGCCCTGGTACTCCAGAAGGAGGCCGAAATAGCGGGTGGCGTACTCGCGGCTGCTCTGGATCCGAGTGAGGTTGCGGTTGATGCGCTGCCTGTCGGGGCCCGCTCTGTGCCAGATGTCCTCGCACATGTCGACCGCGGTGCGATGACGTAGGGCGTCGGTGGTGTCCTCGGACGCCTCAAGGAAGAAATGATCGTACTGTGGCAGATGGAGCGTCGCCAGGGTGTACGGGACGCAGTCCTCGAGCCATGCCCAGAACATGTCCTGGTTATCCTCACCTGGTGCCCACGCCGCAGCACACGGTATGAGCCGGGCGCGGATCATCATCAGGTGCCAGAAAGCAGGGTCTTCCTCGGGTTCGCCCCTATCTCGCATGGGAGTGGTGGGACCCGTAGGGCAATAGCGGGGCACAGCAGCGGGGCTGAAGCCGCCACTGTGTGCCTGGCCAATACTGCACGGACTCGCAGCAGCGGTTCCGTTGACGATCGGGTCCAAGATGGTGCAGTGATCGTACTTGTAGATGCTGTCATCGTAGAGGTAGAAAAGAGACGCACGTTCGACGTGCTGCAAAAGAAACCCACCTCCATGCTGGGGCGCACCGCCTGAAGACGGGTGTGCTCCCGCGAGCGAGGGGAGGGCCAGGCTGGAAGCAAAGCGCCACATGATGGCGAGGCCTGGCAGGCGGCGCGAGCGATGAGCCAAAGGCTGCATGTCAGCACGCATCTTTAGGTACCCCTGCATGCTCATGTACATTGCAACAAACACACCCACAGCAAGATGACAGGTGTCCCTACACCAGGTAGCTTGCTCGTGCTGCTGCCAAAAATTGCATGATATCACAAGGAAGAGGTACAACGAGAGGTGAGAAGGGATGCCTCTGAAGGCGCTTCCTCGGAGGGCTGAGGCGGGCCCTCTGAGGCACCTTCAATAGGGTTCCTGTGTGGCCCGCCCTTTGTCTTTGCCTTTGTCAGCCCCTGGGGGCCCCGTCCCTGGGGTGACCTGGCCTGGCTGGTCAATCACCCGCAGACAGCCACGGGGTCGGCAACTGGTGCAGCTTCCTCCTTTTTGGTATCGAGGGTGGCCACCTGGGGCAGGTGGATGGTACCCCCCGTGAGGTGCCCGAGGAGGGCCTGGATGTCGCCGCGCAGTGCAGCAGCTTCGGTAGTTGCCGTCTGTTGCTGCGTGACGACGGTGGCAAGCCCTCGTTCCAAACCTGTAACGTGCTCCGTGAGTGTGGCCTGGGATGAGAGAACGCCCGCAAGCTGGACCTGCATGTTGTCCAC
>CAUYUJ010015916.1:268912-288912 GCA_963575745.1 Prorocentrum cordatum | reverse complement strand
GTCCACCAGGGGCTTCATAGTCACCAAACGCTGCCAGGGGCAGCATTTTGGCTTCCCAAAGAGGAGCCGACCCGGGCCTCCTAGTCGCCAGACACTGCCAGGGGCACCATTGGGATTCAGACTCGCACCCAGACTCACTCATACACAAGCTCACTCACACTCAGATTCATTTCTCCAGAGTCAGGCACACACAGACGTACCCATACTCAGACTCACCCACACTCAGGCTCACCTAACCCAGACTCCGTCAGAAGCCAGTAGCGAAGAGAGCAGAGAGGAGAGAGAGAGAGAGAGAGAGAGAGAGAAAGAGAGAGAGAGAGAGAGAGAGAGAGAGAGAGCGGGAGAGAGCGAGAGAGAGAGAGAGAGAGAGAGAGCGCGCGAGCGCGAGCGCGAGCGCGAGCGCGAGCGAGAGAGAGAGAGAGAGAGAGAGAGAGCGAGCGAGCGAGCGAGCGAGAGAGAGAGAGAGAGAGAGAGATCGGACAAGTAGGCGGACCAGGGTCCGTCCGCGAGGCGCACTGCGGTGCGACAACTCGCAAGCACTATTTGCGGCGGTGCAGCCTTAAGATACGAGGGCGGGCTACAAAACCCCCTCCCCCGGCGCAGTGCGACTGACGCTACAGACGGCGGACAGACGATGAAGATCTCACCTGACAGACCGCGTGAAGTAGAAGGCCCCAACAAGAAAGGCGACGTGCTGGCACGTGGCTAGGCGGCTTGGCGGACCGCCAGTTGGGCGCTTGGCCGCTAAGCGGCGCGCAGTGACGGGGCACCCCCCGCCCCCACGCCCTGACACCGTGGACGTGGAGCCACACGTACACACGGGCAGGTAGAAAGGAGAGGATCAGCGCGGGGCACCAGGTGGAGCGCCGCGGAACGATGACAACATAGCTTGGATGTTGAGTGACGGCACGACACCATCGGGCGAGGTGGTGAGCAGCTCGGCGAAGGCTCGCCCAGCGCTGTGGAGGCGCTGGAGTAGAGGACCTTGACGAGCTTGGGCAGCGGCGAGGTCCGCGGCGAGAGCTAAGCACTTCTGCTGAAGGGCAGCCATAGCCTGTGACAGCTCGGTTTCACGGTCGGTGAGAGGTGGCTGCTCAGTGACATCCGCCGAGGATCTCGAGACGGAGGCGAGGTCCTCGGTACGCCTGTCCAGGTGGGCTAGCGGCGTGCGGGACCCTGAACGCTGACGTCCGTCACCGTTAAAAGGTGACTGGAGGGGCCGGCGCGACCCCAGGGCTGGAGCCGCTAGGGCCGCGCCGCGAGAGGTCAGGGGAGCCGCTTCCTCACGCTCAGCGACGGAGGAAGCGTGGGTGGGGCACGAGGGCCTGTCTGGTTTAGTACCCTGCGGGGGGGCTGAAGCCGCCCCCGCGGGTCGCTGACGATGGGGAGGTGAAGTGGTGTGCGCGGTGGGGCCAGTCGTGATGCCGTGCAAGGCCGCTGAGGTCGGTCGCGTAGAGGGTTGGTGACTCGGTGGGGCGGCATGGTCGGCAGCGTGTGGTGTCGTCGGTGCGTCCTCAATGCCACCCAATCCTCGGGGGGCACTCGGGTCGTGGTCGGCGTCCTGGCGGTGACCGATATCATCGTATGTGGGCGTTAACGCTCTTGGGGGCGGCGTCGCAGTAGGGTTTGCGAGGTTTCCCGACGGGGCGGGGTTTTCGTTGGCTGGTCCGTCGTCCAAAGCGTCCGATCCCCCACCGAGGCTGAAAAGGTCATCGTCCTGCTCATCAGCGTCTTGAAAAGGAACGGCGTTGTCATGTGGGTGGGCTGACGCACTCAATGGCGGAGTCGGGGGCGCCGTGCGGGTGCCCGCCGGGGCAGGGTTGGCGCTGGCTGCCTCGTCTCCCAGGAAGTCCAAACCTCCACCAAAGCCGAACGGGTCGTCCTCCTGTTCGTCGAATAACCCCCGTTGGGCCTCGGCCCAGAGCTCGTCGGGGTTTTGTGGGAAATCTGGTCCAGCCGCGGGTGGAGCCTGGTCCGACAGCAGGGGATTTGGTTCCATTTTGTTTAGTTCTGCAGCAGTGAACCCAGCCCTGCGGTGTGGGAGAGGAAGAGTACGATGTCTCCGCTCGTAGATGGCAACGGCGACTCCATGGAGCACGGTCGCTTGGCGGTTTCGTGCTTTGGCAGCTTCAACGATGTCGTCTGGGAGGTTATGAGTACGTGCCGCCGCTGTGGCGAGGGCGTCAGCCTGACGATTGAACTCCTCCGCGATGGCCCGATGAGCCCGAGGTCGATGCCCGTGTCGCCCTGGTGGCTAGCGACTTTCTCTACGCGGAACATGTTTGGCTTGGCCATGACACATCGGTGGACCTTTTTCCCAGAACTCCACGTGCGTGCCCTGCGGAGGTGAGTGTCCGTCGATGATCCTTTGGAAGCCGTCGACCACCGCCTGGTTGTCCACGAAGACGTGTACGGGCCGTTCAGCACATGCCGTGAGGTGGACAATGGCGAGGGTCTCCGCAAGCTGTGCGTTCTGCGTGATGCCGTGAACGCGCGCACTGTAGTTCATGCGGTGGTCGATGCCGTAGTAGACGCCGTAGCCCGCTCTTGCAAGCAAAGGGATGGCTTGGTTGGTGCATGCACCGTCCGTGGCAGCGTAGACCCATGTCCAACCCGTGTCGTGGTCAAGGTAAGTGGTGTAGGAGTCCTGGGCTGAAGCCGCAGGATCTCCCTCAGGCGGGGGCCGCGGTATGGGTTGAGGTAGCGGGTCCCTCGCGAGGTCGGCTTGCAGATCGAGGAGGGCTGGGTCCTCATCGAAGAGCCCGCAATGTCTTGTGTGCGGAGGAAGACGTGCCCACTGTTCGTCACTGATGAGGGTGGTGAGAGGGACTCTTTCACGGGCCCAGCACTTGCAGTCACGCACAGTGTGCTCCTGAGTTTCCTCTTCCTCATCACAGTAACGGCAAATAGGGCTGGGATCAGCGGACGTATTTGATCGAGAACGTCGCTGTTGGGTGTGGTCCCCGCCCGACAGGTAGTTTAAGAGGAGCGCCAGCTGCCATGCGTTGCATTTGGCAGCTCCTTTGGTGCGGGCGAGCCACGTGCTGGCGAAAAGGTCGAGGCCCTGTCTGACCGAAGCAAGGTGACCAAGGTCATGACGCCGTGGCTTGATTTTTCTGAGAAAGGCTCTGCGTTGCGAGGCGCGCAGCATGTGAAGGAAGGCGTTTTGGGGAAGGTTCAGCCAACTGATCTGACAGCCCCAGTCGTCGTACATGATGCCAAATGTGGGCCAGGTCCAACGGAGCTGCTGAAGCGTCTGGACAAGTCGTCCAACAGGTCCTCCCCCGAAAAGGGTCTGGACATGGTGTTGGAGATCCCTGACGAGACCGCAGAGAGTAGCGTCGCGGTTGACCTGTCGCCGCAGACACAGGAAGACTTCACGCTGCATGATGGCGTCAATCTCCAGGGCGTGTCCTGGGACGCACACGGCCATGAGAGTCCAAAACTCGACCCACCTATTTCCCTTGGGGCGGATAGCCGCCTTAAGGGCATGGTTGTAGGCAGTTTTGACGGGGCCTGATGGGGCTTGAATGTCAGTGCCCGTGGTACAGACGCTGGCAGCAAGGGAGCGGGCGTGCCGCGCCTTAATACGCATCGGAGATGGGAGCTTGCCAATACGCGGCAGGCGACTAGTCGCCCTGCGAACACGGGCGTCAGCGGTGGCCGTGAGGTTGAGCGCGGCTGGAGCCGGCGCTGCCTCGGCGTTGATGTAACTTCCGACGAGCTTGAAGGAGTCGGCCACGCGTAAGGGCCGTTCCGCCAAGGTGAGCTGAGTAACGGCGGTGTGAAGCTCGTCAGTAAGCGCCCACCCCGCCACTTTTCCAGGATGAATGCGTTGACCAGAAAATCGATCAAACTTGGCGGTTTCATCAAGAGATTTCTGCAACTCGGGCGCGGTGTGGGAAGTGGAGTTGCTGTCGTCAACAAAGGTAGTGCTGAGTGACCGCGGCACGTAACGATGCTGTCTCTTGGTCCAGACGCACATGAGCAGCTTAATGTCGTCCAGGGACCAAGAGATTCCCTGGAGGTGACCGTTTGTCCTGGCCAGTTCCTTAGAGTACGCACCGTTCATGCGGATGTAACGTTTGTGGCGCCTGTAGAAGTTTCTGCGGACAGTAACGATGTCTTGGGGGCACCCCGCGTGAAGCGCGAGGTTAAGGCATATGTCCGTAATGAGATAGTCGAAACACTTCTGACGGTCCAGGGCAGCTCCAGCCAAGGGAAGGAGAAGGGCTCTGGCGCGTTCGATGCGAAGGGCGAGAGAAGTGCTGACGTCCCCAATGGTAGCTTTGGGGACAGCGCCAAAACTCGTGGCGTGGGTCCATCCTTTCCGCCATTCCGTGAGGCTGCGGTAAGCTGGTGCTTCCCACGCGTACATCCAAACGGAAAGCACCGAGAGACGTCGTTGGTCCGTTGGGAGTTCGCCTCGGCCTTTTCGGAGGCACGGGTTTGGGACGTGGAGGAGGGGTTCTGGGATGGTGCCAGTGCGTTGCATAGCTCGTAGAACGCTGGCGAAGAGGCGAAGAATGTCGTCGGGAAGCTCCTTTGCCTCTTTAGTAGTCCAACCGTCCAGACCCCCCGCGCGTCTCTGTGAACGGGTGCGAATGAAGTGGATGAGTTGGTCGTCGGTGAGGTGGAAAGGGGTAGCTGGTGATGGCGTAGGCAGCTCCTGTCGGTACTCGTCGTAGAAGTCGGCCCACGTCGGCATGGCTTCGGCATCATGTCCCGCACGTGCGCGGTACCTGCCCAAGATGGGCTCCCAGGTGTCGACCATGAGCTTCAGCATGTCCTTGATGTTAGCAACAATGGCGTTGGCAGGGAGGATGTCAGGGACTTGCGCAGGTGGTGGTTCACGGGTGTGGTCTTCGTCGCTGTCCGTGTCGGGCGAACTACCGTCGCCGGGGCTGAAGCCGCCAGCTTCGGTGTCAGCGTCGCTGTAGTCCGTGCAAGCTTCGTCAGGTTTGAAGGCGTTGGTGTCGCAGTGGAGTTGCGTATCGTCAGGAGTGGTAGGCGTGCGGAGATACGCCGTGGGCGAGCTATCAGCAGCTCGTGCGTATATGGCCGCCTTTCGCCCGCTTGGCTCGCGGACGCCCTCGGCCCATATTATGATGCGTTCCGCCTTGGCACGGTTCGCGCGTCGCGCCAGCTCTAAGTCGAGATGTTGGATCAGAACGTCAAGGTGCTCCCCGTGCGGCACTGGCTCGTCTGGGGCCCAGGCCTCGGGGAATTCCAGGAGAACCGTGGGGCGCAGCTTGCGGCATAAGAGGCGGGCCGCGGCCCACGTGCAGTCGATGCGCTGCGCGAGGTACGGCGGAATAGCACGGCAATCAAGATGGTGGTGCTGTCCGATGAAACGGAGCTCGCTGAGTTGCCGATGGAGCTTGCGCAGTCGGTTCATGTGAATCGTGGAAGCTCCGTAGGTGGGGAACGCGCGGGGGACAACTGGTCGATCCTCGAACGTAGGCGTGAGCCCGTGCATGGTGGGGGGCTTCTTTTTTGGTTGGTGGGGTGGTGGAGGTGGCAGATCGCGTAGACGGGTGAGATGGTACTCATGACTGGCCTCGTTTGCCAGGGTGAACATGCGCTCCACGTCGTCTCGTGCGTCGGCCTGCTCCATGCGGTCCTGGTACCGCCCAGCGATGAGGGTCCCAAGTGCTTGCAGCTCGTGCCCCTCATGAACTCCATCATCGGGCGGGTAGGGCGTAGGGGCAAGAAGACGTCGGGCCGTATGGTCGAGGCGACTGAGGTCAAGCGTGACCTGCAGGCCAACATGAGACTTCGCTGGCAAGTCGCGTAGATAGCAGAAGTCGGTGACAAGGGATCGCGCCGCTTGGTTGGCAATGATATAATCGATGCGCGAAGTGCGGGGGCACTTGGTGACGCGGTCCCAATCAGGGATATTGCCATAGGTGTGCATGGTGTGATCTGGTGTGCCCTCAGCGACGTTGGACCATCCGTGCTGCAACATGTGCAGAAGGTGAGGATTGTCGTCAATGTTCGTGTTGGCGTCCATGCAGATGAAGTAGGGTGCTGAGCCGACCCTAGCGGCGGCACAGTCAGCGAACCGAAAGAGAGCTGTGCTGTCTCCTCCAGCAACCCCGTAAAGGCTCGCTATGTAGATCCCCGCGGGCCCATGGTTATTTCGTCGCCGCCTACGGCGGTGTTGAGTGCAGAGTGGGAGAAAGACCTCATGCCATCTTTTCTTGGCCTTGAGGGCGGCGATACAGGGCGCATAGTCGTCGACAGTGGAGTCGACGATGGCATCCTTAGAGAGAATGGCGACCCCTCCCGAGGCGCCAGTGTTGCCCACAACGGTGTGATCAGTGCCGCCGTGGGCAGCTCTGCGCTGGGCTCGCGCCAGATCAAGGTCAGGCCCAAGACTGGCGTGGTATCCACCGTGGAGAGGATTGGCGGCGCTGGTAGCGATGGCTTGCCTAGTCGGCTTGGCATGTCGGGTCTCCTGCAGTGCTATGACAGCGGCGTTGTGGTCGACACCAAGGGCGGTGATGGTTGGCCAGTTCGCTGAGAGACTGGTGATGTTAAGGCTGACGAGGTGTATGGAGCGACCTGGCCCGTCTCCATCGGTGGAACTGGGGTTCGCGCGCCCCGCGCGGTGGAGGTCAGCTTGACCCTCGCCCCAGTAGGAGGCTTGGCCACAGTAGGCGCTCATGGCGTTACTATGGACTAGCTTGATCGGGGCTGAAGCCGCCGTCAGGCCAACCATATAGGAGGGACACGGTCGGCACTGCGCCAGGGGGGGTTCATAAATATTAGTAAAAATGTCACGAAAATTCCTCCTCACTCCTGTACTATAGAGGACGAGGGGAGGAGAAGTGAGACGGCAGCAGTGGGAGAGGGAGGCGACTCCTCGATCCATCCTGCCGATCACAAAGACAAAAACGAGACAGCGGCGGCGGCCAGGCGCGGCGGCGGCACAACGCACGCGCATGTACTGCGCACGCGCCACCGCTGGTCCCTCCTGCGGTGGCACGCCCGCCCCGTCAGTGTCTTGATGAGCAGCATCTGGTGGAACGGCTCCAGCAGCACGATCGGAGGCCTGACGCTGGGCCTCGTCCATGCCCGCTGCCGTGAGGCCCACGTTGCGGACAGGGCTGATTCCCCGCGGGGCTGCAGCTGCCGCGGCAGCAGCCGAGGTGGCGGGGGCACCGCCCCGACTCTGGGGTGAGAGCGGAGAGCCCCCGCCAAAACCCGCCACAAGGTTCTTGACACGGTACGTGTTCTTGAACGGGTCGAAGGTTGGCGCCTCGTCGATGGGGACGATCACGCGGGTGGGGAGCTGCGGCTCGTGGTCCGTGGACGGCGTCGGCTCGAGGTCGACCTGGCTAGGGTCGATGACGCTGGCTCCGAAGCGTGGCACCACTTCGGGGGGTCGGGCATCGGCCTGAGTCTCGCGAGGCGGCGAGCTCGTGGAGCTCTCTGGGGCCTTGCGTGAACTGTGGCGGCTGCAGGTCCTGCTGCGCGGAACGCGCCCGCCCGTGTGACGGTCGCGTGGCGAAGTCGCCTGGGCATTAGCGCGCTCAGAATCCGCCCTGCTCGGGGATCGGATCGGCGCCGCGCAGGGTGATGGTCTGGGCTGGCGAGAGGCGCTTGTGCCGCCTTCCGCCGTGGCTGTGGCCTGGTCGGGGTCGGCCGCGTCTGGGCGGGGGCTGACGTGGTGGGCGCTTCCCTCGCTGTGCCTCGGGGAGGCGCTGCGATGCGCCTGGATGCGCGTGAGGACGAGCGGGGTGAGCGGCTGCCTCTCCCGCACAGGTGGGGCAGGATTGGCCTGGGCAGGGCGCAGTGCTGCAGCTACATTTGGCGGGGGCGTGCGCTGGCGCGGTTGCCAAGCGCGCACGTTCGCATCGCGCCATCCTTCGGGGCGCCCAGCCCTGCCACGGTTTGTTGCAGCCCCCTGGGCTGAAGCCGCAGGGGTTATCACTGCAGGCTGGTTGCTGGAGGGGCCCTCATGTCGGCATGAGTAAAGGCCCCAGGCGCGCGTGGACCCTGGCACTGGCGAGGTGGCCCTTAGGGGATGTAGGGGTGCACGCGAGTAGCCGCTGGCCGCTGGGTGAACCCTGGCGTTGGGGGCTTGGCCGTAGCTGGAGGCGGCTGCTCCAGCAGCCGCAGGCATGGCACCTATGGGACCACGGTGGTAGGCGGCAGCCCCGTCGTAGGCCGTGTTACCGCCTGTCGGGTCTCGCGCAGGGGAACGGTAGCGTGGTGTGCCCTGCTGTCCTGCGTCACGTTGGTCCCGCTGCTGGATGCGCTGCTGGTGCTGTTGGTGGCGCTGCCAGTCGGCTCTCGAGAGGGGACGGGTGTCGGGGAGGATGGTGGGCACGTCGGGCCGCTGCCAGCCCCGATAGACGTGCTCGAAGGCGTGGTCAGGGTAGGTCTCCCCTACGGGTGAGTATCGTCGCACATACTCCGTGTAATCGATGTTCTGCGGCTCTGAGATCGCCATAATGTTGATGGCCCGCTGGTGTGCTGGTCCGTAGAGGCAGAAACTACCACGGTTGCTGCGGTCGTGGTTTAGCTCAGCTTCGGTCGTGGCACGGCTCACCATGGCGTCACAGAGTCGCATATCGTAGTCGAGAGCTTGAGGCCCAGGACCACCCCCGGCGTCCCAGTACAGTACCACGTCTCGCCAGCGGGTGCGGGTCATGTGGGTGCGCTCGGCGATCAACTCGCAGACGGTCCTGACCGTGACACGATCCCTGTACATGTTGGTAATGGCTAGGGAAAAGGGTCGGCGGACCGTCTTGTTGAAGGTGAGTTCCTCCTTGAGGGCCTGATGGGGGCTGAAGAGCACATAGCCTTCCCTCCAAAGCGGTTGGTCGGGGGAAGGTTCTTCGGGCATCCCCGTTCCTGTGAATCCTGGTGGCCGCGTTGTGCCGTCAGGCAATCCCTGCCTGGGGACACGCCGCGGCTGTGGTGGGAGGTACCATTGGCCCTGGTAGCCTGCTTGCCCTGGTGGTGGAGGTTCTCCCCCGGGGCCTGAAGGCGCTCGGGGGGGTTCCTTGAGGTCGTGGAGGGCTGGCGCGTTGCCGAATTGGCGGGCAAGGATGTGCGGCGGCATCCCTGTGGCACGGACGTCGAGCTGGGTGTGTGGCCTGGGAGGGTGGGGACACCTGCTGGACAGGCAGCATGTGTCAGAGTCCCTCTTATTGGTGCTGTATGCACACGTCCAACTGTTGCACGAGTAGTCCGTGGACCAGTCCATGAGTGTACGCAGTCCGCTGCGGCCGCAGTCTGGGCACGTTGGTTGGCCCGAGGTGCCAAGCTGTGTGTTGCGGCGAGCCGCGCAATATTGGCAGCATTGGAATCGACACTGTAGGCAAGACCAGCGTCCTGGTAAAGGCGGTAGCGCATGCTCGTTTGTGCCTGGTCGTCTGGGTGGGGTCTCGGGCGATCCCACAAGGGCCAGACGTCAGCAAACCAGGATTGGCCTGTAGTGCGGACTACCTCGGCGGGGAGGCGTGCGTCCTCGGCATGGCACCTGATCCACTGGGGCCCCATATCCGCTGGTACCATGACGGTGCGCCAGGAGTCGTCCACCTTAACGTGGACTTGGGTCGGTGCCCAGAGCTTAGTAGTGGTGTCGCCGTGATCATGATGGAGGATGACCCAGCCGTCACGCCCGTCCACCGTAGGGTCAATGACGCGGTAGCCCAAGACTGTCGTCCCCCACGGTAAGTAGGCGCCATCGTGGTGATCACCAGGGTCGAGCCAGACCTCGATGCCAGGGGCGTTGACACGGGACCGCACATCACGCACGTGGTAGGCGAGGACGTGGTAGGCAGTCGGCTCCTCCTCCGTCACATTGTGCTCCCACGTCTCGATGCCGCCGTTGTCGGAGGTGGAGTTCCCGTCGCTCTGTCGTGACGAGCGAGAGGCAGATCGTCGCGCACGGGCGCGGCTTCGGGCGAGGGCGGCGGCCGCGCTGATGAGGGAAGGCGTACGGCGTTCGTCGACTCCAGATGACGTCGATGAGGGGTCTGGACTGTGGGCTAAGGCTGTGCCTGACTTGTACGTGCGTGGTGGGCCCGACGCGGCCCCAGGGCTGGAGCCGCTGGGGCGCGACCCGTGTGCGTCAGGGTGCCCCCGTACGGGGACAGCTTGCAAGCCCGTGTACACCAGGTCGATGAGTGGTTTCGGGTCCAGCTGGAGTATGTGGAGCGAGACGCGTGGTCGAGGCTGATTTGGGTCGTCCCTGGTGGCTGCTTCCGTGTCGTAGTGCTGTTTGGCCCATGCTCGCGCCGCTTCTGGCGAGTATAGCGCCTGCGGTGGTGGCCATGCAGCCGCGATGGTTGATCTGCGCCTGGTGCTAGCTTCCTGGTCGTGAGCTTCAGCCGCCTCACGGAGATCTGGATGATCGTAGCCAGCAATGTGGAGGGCGTGCGCGCAGTCACCCATGCCATAGGCGTGTGGGAGGGCACGGCACCTGGAAGCAGCTTCTGTGGGGGCACACCAGTCCATGCGGATGAGGAGGCTCAGAACCCGAGGGTAAATGAGGCGCGCTCCGTGGGCCTCCCCTTTCACGTAGTTGTGCCTGTTTTCCCCGCGCGGTGGTTGGGTGGCCTCGCACATCCAGAGTGCGATGGGTCCCCACGCGAGGGTGTCATCTTCGAGACTGTAAGGCGGGTGGGGCGGCATTGCATACCACGCTGCCAGCGAAGGGTGCACGCTCGCGTACGTGCGGCCAACGTTGGGGCCAGTTCGGCCCTTCGCTTCACGGCGGGGGCCTGGCAAGAGGTGCCCTCCACTGGCAGCAAGACGGGCCGCAAGGTCGCCGCGGGTCCCATGCCAGAAGACAGTGGGCGCGTCGGTGATGGGTTGGCGGAGGTCCCACGTGAGGTATGGGAAGATTGTCTCACCCGAGTTCCCGCCCGAGTCTTCCAGCACCCAAGTGAGGCGGTTCGGTGGCCTCTGCATGATGTCCGTCCACGGCCCCAGCGCTTGGAGTGTTGGATCATGAGTGAATCGAGGATGGTCGTGGAGTCGTAGAGCGTCTTTGATGTCCTCTGTAGACACGCCGCTGTTCCCTAGCGCAAAGCCGTTTTGATACAGGGCGTTAAGTATGCTCTTCGGCGGCTCGGGGACCGCTGGGTCGCGCTGGATGGTGTTGCGTAAGTTGCGTGTCGGTGGCTTGAGGGCAGTGTAAGGCGTACCAGGGCCTGAAGGCGCCTGGGGCCTGTCAGGTGATGCATAGCGTGCTCGCCGTCGGGGTGGTTGGGTGTCCGCGTCGGGGGAGGAACCACGAGCGTCAGCATGTCGGAAGATGGACCACGGGCTGCCATGGGTGCGTTCTCTCGTTTCCCTTGGCTCGGTGTCGCTACCGTGTGCTGTGGCATCCTCGTTGGTCGGGTAGTTACCGAATGTCGTTGCAGTTCTGGAGCCGTTCTCGTGGCGTTCGGGCTGTCGATATTGGTGTGACAGAAGGGGCTCGCGATACGGCAGGCTGTGACTTCAGCGATGGCGGCGGTAGTGGCGGTGGTGACATCGGCGACTGCGGCGGCAACAGCTGCGGCGTAGTGTTCCTGTAGCAGCGGATTTCGGAGTGCGTGCACCTGCTGGTCGTCGTGTTCGTCGGCGAGCGTGCACGGCATTTTGTGTGTGGCCTCGTCATTCGGCTTCCTGCTCGGTTGGCAACAGCGGAGGCACCAGTGGGCAGTGGATGAGTCCAGGGCCCGCGCACATATGCGGGCGCCTACGTGTCCGACAGCTCCCTGGGCAAGGAGTTTGGCACCGACGAGTAGAATACCACACACAACTCCACCCGTGGCTATGGCCCCTAGCTTGCCGCTGGCCCATTTAAGGACGCCCCCGAAGCCGCTCCCGACTGCAGTGGCTCCGCCCGAGACACCATCTCTGAGTTTGTCGCTGGTCCATTTGAGGGTGGCCCTCAATGTGGACGTGACATTGTATGTCGTTTTGCGTCGGAATATAGTGGACACCGATGGGCCTGGTGCGGTCGCTTGGCGTCGTCGTCGTTGTCGGTAGCTGGGGTCTCGGCTCGGGGTCGGCAAGTATCCATCGATCTGGTCCTTGTACGGCATTGCTATCGCGATGGCGTACGTGGCCACCAGGAGGCAGATGATGCAGCCACAATGTCGTGATGCCGCTGAGCTGTGCTGGGGCTCGTGGGGACCGCTGGCATCTGAGTGTTCATCATCGATGGGGTCGTTGTCGATGTCGGCCTGCCAGTGGTCGATGGCACTAGGGTTGGAGTCAGTCACGTTGTCACCTCCTTCGGTCTGGGGATGTCCAGGTCTAGCCAGTGGTGCAGCGGGGCTGAAGCCGCCACTGCACGGCCTGGCATGAGCTGGCGAAGCAGTGGGATGGCTAGTCAGATCAGCGGCAGTGGCACCTTCAACGTCGTTAGGCCGCGCAGAAGGGTCGACCTGATCTGAGGTGTGGGGCGCACTGCGTTGCCACGGGGCGAGCCCAGAGTGAGGCTCACTGTCGCGGTCACGCTGAGCCGAGTCGCCTGATGGTATAGTGCCGTCTCGATCCCCTGGGAGTATTCGATTGTCGTCCTGCTATCCTCGACGCGTGGATCGAGCCCATGGATGTATTTGCGTATCGCTTGGCCGCGAAGTGCTGGTACATAGCAGATTATCGGATCATCTGCGGCCTGATCGGTGCCGTCCATCGGCGCCGCGGCGAGCTCCGCCTCGACGAGCGGCAGCATGTCTGGCGGTTGGTGCAGAATCACGTCGGCGAGGTACGCCATGGCGTCTTGGTCCGGTGGAGGGAGGCCTCTTGGCAGCAGAGCATGGGCCCGTGAGAGGTATGGCGGCAAAGGTGCCGTGAAAGCCTCAGGGCCGACGAGCGTGGCACGAGCGCCCTGGTATTCCAGAAGGAGGCCAAAGTAGCGGGTGGCGTACTCGCAGCTGCTCTGGATACGAGTGAGGTTGCGGTTGATGCGCTGCCTGTCGGGGCCCGCTCTGTGCCAGATGTCCTCGCACATGTCGTCCGCGGTGCGATGGCGCAGGGCGTCGGTGGTGTCCTCGGACGCCTCAAGGAAGAGGTGATCGTATTGCGGCAGATGGAGCGTCGCCAGGATGTACGGGACGCAGTCCTCGAGCCATGCCCAGAACATGTCCTGGTTATCCCCACCTGGTGCCCACGCCGCAGCACACGGTATGAGCCGGGCGCGGATCATCATCAGGTGCCAGACAGCAGGGTCTTCCTCGGGTTCGCCCCTATTTCGCATGGGAGTGGTGGGACCCGTAGGGCAATAGCGGGGCACAGCAGCAGAGCAATCGGGGGGCGGTCAAGGGGAGGCGGGGTGGGGGCTGAAGCCGCCACTGTGTGCCTGGCCAGTACTGCACGGACTCGCGGCAGCGGTGCCGTTGACGATCGGGTCCAAGATGGTGCAGTGATCATACTTGTAGATGCTGTCATCGTAGAGGTAGAAAAGGGACGCACGTTCGACGTGCTGCAAAAGAATCCCACCTCATGTATGGGCGCACGTCTGAAGTCGGGATTGTGCTCGTGCGAGCCGAGGGGAGGGCAGAGGCTGAAAGCAATGCGCCACATGATGGCGAGCGAGGGCCTGGCAGGCGGCTGCGAGAGCGATGAGCCAAAAGGCTGCATTTGTCAGCACGCATTCCTTTAGGTACCATTGCATTGCTCATGTACATTGCAACGAACACACCCACAGCAAGATGACAGGTGTCCCTACACCAGGTAGCTTGCTCGTGCTGCTGCCAAAAATGACATGATATAACAAGGAGGAGGTACGACGTGAAGTGGGAAGGGATGCCTCTGAAGGCGCTTCCTCGGAGGGCTGAGGCGGGCCCTCTGAGGCACCTTCAATAGGGTTCCTGTGTGGCCCGCCCTTTGTCTTTGCCTTTGTCAGCCCCTGGGGGCACCGTCCCTGAGGTGTTGACCCTGGATCTGGCTGGTCAATCCACCCGCAGACAGCTACGGGATCGGCAACTGATGCAGCTTCCTCCTTTTTTGTTTCGAGAGTGGCCACCTGTGGCAGGTGGATGGTGCCCCCCGTGAGGTGCCCAAGGAGGGCCTGGATGTCGCCACGCAGTGCTGCAGCTTCGGTGGTTGCCGTCTGTTGCTGCGTGACGACGGTGCAAGCCCTCGTTCCAAACCTGTAACGCGCTCCGTGAGTGTGCCTCCAAAACGGGAGAACGCCCGCAAGCTGGACCTGCCTGTTGTCCACCGTGTTGGGGAGCGCTCGTGCTGTTGTTTCCATTGTGATTGGATGGCGGGTCGTAGCGGCATCTGGCAGTTTAGGGGCCGTTGCGAAGCGTTCGCCGAAGGTGTTGAGTTCGTGAGATGCCACGCTGTATTCATCGCCTGATGAGAGGATTTCGACGTCGTCAGCGTCGCCTGGTACCTCGGCGGCTGTGGCAGCGTCCCCTTCGGTGTGGCCCCCACCTTCAGCCGCCACCGTGCCAAGCTGCAGGTCATGACCACCTGATCCTTGGACGGCCGTCTGCTCGGCAGCTCCATCCGTGCCGTGTGGGGGAGCAGAGGAGCTGCGGCCTGGAGCGCCGTGTGATCTTGCGTGCGGCGTGGCGTCACGTTTCCCGCTGGAGGATCGGTGGCGCTTGGCTAGAGGCTCCTCCTTAGGGATCGGGAGCGGTGCGACGCCCTTGCCTTTGGGCGTGGCAGTCATGAGGTCGTGGAGGTAGGGGCTCTGGGCCGCTGTGGTTAGGAGACGTTATTAAATGTGCCCCCGTGGCGGGGTGAAGGCCGCCACCACTGTCGGGCGGCGCGTCACAGGCTCTGTTGATAGTAGTAGGGTACAATGGTAACGTTGTCCTTCTTCGGCGTCGACCTAGCCAACGGGGCCTCGGTGATTGCTCCCACGGATGGGGCACCCTGGGACTGGTACGTATTTTAGTGGGTGGGGGACGATGGGCGCGCACTAAGGCAAACTGAGCCGACGTGGCTGGGTCCCAGGCGGTGTGGTAGACCTCACAGTCCCATTTGACGGACGGGCCCGTGAGAGTCTTAGCAAGCTGGGTCAGCGTGGCGTGGCGTGCCGCAATGCCAGTAATGCGGTATCGCGTCTTGGCGAGGGTGGCTTCGCAGCCACGGATGCTGACGGCAGCAGCCTTGGCGGCGTCTGACCCTCGTGCAACACGGATCCCAATAAGCCTGAATTGGCGTGCCTGACCGACTCCTAGGGCTTTGAAGTCCACCGACTTCTGAAACTCCTCTGCCATCGTGATGGGCTTGTCCTCGGGGAACCACACTGTCTGGATTACTTGTCTGCCGTGGGCCTCGTCCGCGCCTACGTTGCTGAGGGTCGTAGGTGGCGCGAGTTGCCCGAACCCGCATAGATTGTCGATGCTTGAAGACTGCCGCCGCGAAAGTTTTAGGCAGCCAGGGACCTTTTTTTCCGACCACCTGAGCCGTACTGCCTAGACTTTTGCAGGGGTCGTTCGAGGATAGTGACGGATTTAAGTTGCCGTGGAAGAGGGCCTCGAAGGTGTCCTGGAGCTGACTATCGAGCTCCTGGCGGCGAGCGTCTTTCTTGGACTCCCTGTGCTTTTGGTTTTGGCGCGCCTTGTCCTGTGGAGGGGTGTCCTTTCGGAAAGGACCCTTGGCGCGTGGACCCCCGTTCACGGGGGCACCTCCCGAGAACTGATCCTCGAAGGCCTGATGCATGGAGGGGGCTGCGGCGATGGCTTCGGTTTCATGTATGGTCACCCGAATCCAGCATACGTGGTCGGCAGGATCGATGGTGGCGACGGCAACTTTTTCCGTGCAGGCGACTCCCGGTGCCCAGCTGGTACACGGTCACGGGGGACGTGCGTGTGAAAAACAATGGGAGCCTTGGGGTGGCGTCAGAACACGGGGACGGCTGAGCTCGGTTGCCGGCGACGTAGTTGTCGTTGTTTGGGACCAAGACTCGCGATCGCGAGCTGGGGGTGGTCGCTTACCCTGTCGAGTTGGTGCTGCGCAGCAGCCGCTCGCCAATCTCGTAGTCGTGGAGGCTGATGCTGGGCTTGTACGTCTTGCCGTCGTCGAGTGATGTGGGTTCGGCCAGGACTGGGACCTTCCAGAAGGCCGGGTCCAAGGCAATAAATTTGGCGTCCGCAGCCTGAAGACGTGCGGACGCAGCTGGTGGATAGGATGCGTCACCACCATTGCGCTTAGGCTTGCTGCGCTGGTGGTGATCCAGCGTGTAGCTGATCTGGTTGGCGGCACACATGCGAATCAAGGCACTGCCGAGCTTCTTGGTGTTGGTCTTGAGCATGTCGTACGTGGCCTGCAGCTCGTCCGGTTCAGCTCGGCGAGCCGTTGTAGCGGCTGTGGGGCGGTCAGACCCCGGGCTGCTTGAAGGCTTGCACTGCCTGCTCTTGCGTTGGAGGAGGGATCCTTCAGCTGCAGGACGTGAGTTCGGCGGCTGCTTGGAAGAGCGACGGCGCTCCGGCTTGGCGGGGGCCATTGCGGCGGGCGCTCTGGTGGGAGGGAGGGGGTGACGCAAATCGGTACCGCGCTGCTGGCGCGGTTCCGGTCTCGCGAGGCCTGGAGTCGGGGCTCCAGAGCGGGGCGCTTCGCGTCGCGGCTACGCTATGAGTGCAGGGCACTCTCGAGCCGAGACTAGAGAGGGAGAGAGAGAGAGAGAGAGAGAGGGAGAGAGAGAGAGAGAGAGAGGAAGATTAGAGAGAGAGAGAGAGAGAGAGGATGAGAAAGAGAGAGAGAGGACCAGAGAGGCGCAGAGGAGAGAGAGAGAGGAAGCCAGATTTGAGAGAGGAGAGAGAGAGAGGAAGCGAGAGAGAGGGAGAGGAGAGAGAGAGAGAGAGAGAGAGAGGGGGAGTTGAGAGAGGAGACAGGCGAGAGAAAGAGAGAAGAGAGAAGAAAGAGAGAGAGAGAGAGGAGAGAATAGAGAAAAGAAAGAGAGAGAGATAGAGATAGAAGAGAGAGAGAGAGAGGAGAGAGAGAGAGAGAGAGAGAGAGAGAGAAAGTGGAGAGAGAGGGGGGGGGGATAGAGAGAGAGAGAGAAGAGAGAGAGAGAGAGAGAGAGAGAGAGAGAGAGAGAGAGAGAGAGAGAGAGAGAGAGAGAGAGAGAGAGAGAGAGAGAGAGAGCGAGAGACGAGAGAGAGAGAGAGAGAGAGAGCAGAGAGAGAGAGAGAGAGAGAGAGAGCGGGAGAGAGCGAGGGAGAGCGAGAGAGAGCGAGAGAGAGCGAGTGAGAGCGAGAGAGAGAGAGAGAGCGAGAGAGAGCGACAGAGAGCGAGAGAGAGCAAGAGAGAGCGAGAGAGCGAAAGAGAGAGAGAGAGAGAAGAGAGAGAGAGAGAAAGAGAGAGAGAGAGAGGGAGAGATAGAGAGAGAGAGAAGAGAAGAGAAGAGAAGAGAAGAGAAGAGAAGAGAAGAGAAGAGAAGAGAAGAGAAGAGAAGAGAAGAGAAGAGAGAGAGCGAGAGAGAGAGAGAGGGAGAGTGAGAGAGAGAGGAGAGAGCAGAGAGATAATAGAGAGAAGAGAGAGAGGAGAGAAAGAGAGAGAGAGAGAGAGAGGCAGAGATAGAGGCAGAGAGAGAGAGGCACAGAGAGAGAGGCAGAGAGAGAGAGAGAGGCAGAGAGAGAGAGGCAGAGAGAGAGGCAGAGAGAGAGAGAGAGGGAAAGAGAGGCAGAGACAGAGAGAGGGCAGAGAGAGAGAGAGAGAGAGACAGAGAGAGCAGAGAGAGAGAGAGAGAGGCAGCTCAGTCACACTTAAATCCAGATTCGTCCTCACCGAGTCCCACCACCAAGGGAGCGCCAGCAAGGAGATGCACATATGAGGATCCCCACGCAGTGAATAATTGTCTGGAGCTTGGAGCTCGAGAGGCCAGACAAGTGTCCAGCTCGCCGAAAAAGCTAAGTGAGGCATCATCTCCAATATCCAAATCCAACCCTTCAACTTCTGAAGGTATGAGAAGCTGTACGTCGGGCGTTTGCATGTTGCGGGGCCATCAATTGGATCCTAAGAGGTCTTCTTGAAGAAACATTGGGGCTCTCTTGGGCAATGATCCTCAAACCGTGTGTTAGCGTCAACACGTGCTGGTCCACCGAACCACTTTCATACGACACAGACGGTGTAACGCAGGCCGACGCAGGCCGAACGGGGTAAACACACACACACATTGGGCTATCACACATCCTGAGGATCAACGACTGGGGATATCTAGTTGCTTCGGACTTTGCATGGGTGCGTTTGGGGAAGTCCTGCGACGAGGGGCCGGCCAGGACGCGGAAGCCTCATGGAGGATGGGAGAACGAGTGCTGAGGCGCCCTAGTCTGGGGGGGGGGGGGGGCGGGAGGCGACCTGCGATGTAACGGGGCCTGACCGCCTCCTGGGCCCATCTTATCGCCTCTCGGAGCCCGGTGCGGGAGGTCGCCAAACGGAGGCGATGATCGGAGATCTGCACGTTGTCGGCTCCCTTGACCGATGATGATCTCTGCCACATGCTATCCCTCTGCTCCAATGCGGAAAGCATAGGGAAATCCTTCCCGTGGCCCCAAGGCTTGCAGTCCTCTCCTGCATTCTCCAGTGCTCGGCAGGTTCCTCACAAAAGGGATGGTCTGTGCCACGCCGCAAGGCGTTCTGGCCTGACGCGGACGTTGGCGCACATTTGCGATGGCACCAGCCGTGGCGACCGGCAGACAGGGAAGCACGGCCGCGGACGCAGCAGGCGCGAAGGCCGCTGGGCCAGGAACTTGTCGATCATGGCCGCGATGAGGCCCTGCAGCAAAGAGCAGCAGGAGACTGCCAAGCTGCGTACAAATGTACACTTTCGGAGGTCCGCGCGGTTCTCTTGGATCGGCGCTGGACCCTCCGGGGGACCAACACAGATCCAAGACAGCCGCGTGGACCCCCGAAAGTGTATGCTTATGCATGTTTGTCCAAGTGAGAAAGGGAGAGTGCACGAAGATCGAACGACTCCAATCACGGGGGGAGTTGTTCGCCAAGGTGGGATTCGATGACACCCTTGCCCCTTGCCCCTTCCCCCCACTGCCTTTCCCACCATGTGCCCCTCTCCCCCCCTCCGCCTGCCATCCTCCCACTCCCCCGTCTGCCCTCCTGCCCCTCCCTGGGACACAGAAGCTGTACCCATGCCATTGCCAGTGCTCCTCGGCCCTGTGCCGAGGTGCGCTGTGACCAGGATCCAAGCAGGTGGAGACGAGGCCCCCCCGAGAGGCCCCGAAAGGGAAACCATCGAGGAAATGGCACTGCCATCGATGCGTTTCCTGTTTCGGTGGCTCAAAGATGGGGTCCTGAGGGATGGGGTCCTCAGGGCGAGGCGCCTCGAACAAAATGAGCAAACCCTTGGATCCCTTCCTATTCTTAGGGCCCCATCCCTCAGGACCCCATCTTTGAACCACCGATTCTTCCCTCTGACCTCCCTGCCCCGCCGCCTCTGCCCGGCACTCGCTGCAGCCCCGCCGCCCCTCTCGCTCTCGGCCCAGCGGAAGCGCGCTGGCGGCCTTGACCTTGGCGAAGACGTCATCCCTCGACCGGCTGGTGTCGCGCAGGAGGGAGGCCATCCTGCCCCGCAGTCCCGCCCCATCGAAGCGCGGCTGACGGCCCCCCGACTCGCCACCAGTAGCAGTAGTACTCATAGTAGTACTAGTCGAAGTAATCATACTCTGGCAGTGCACGAACTGTGATACTACAACAACATGTGATATTAGTAGTGCTCTAACACTGGTATAAAAAAACTGTCGTCCTGCGGTAGCAATACTCGACTCATACTGTAGTTGGTTGTGCTCTGGTACTGCTACTTTATATAGTTTCACGGTTGTAGTCGTAGCCCTCGTGATAATGCAAGGCTGCAGTAGTACTGTAGTGGTGGCAGTACTCTGGTAGTACTATAGTTCTGTAGAATGTATGCAGTGCATCGGTTGTGGTAGTTGTCTCTAATGTACAAGTCGTATAATTCGAGTAGTCCTCGTAGTAGTAGTACTGGTAGCAGCAGCATTCGTAGTCGTATCCGTAGTCGTAGTAGTAGTCGTCGTAGTGGTCGCAGAAATAGTAGTGGCAGTCGCAGT
>CAUYUJ010015916.1:0-266312 GCA_963575745.1 Prorocentrum cordatum | reverse complement strand
CCGCCTGGCGCACTCGCGTCATCCCCATCCAATAATACCATGCGGCGCATCGCTCGTGGCCCCATAGGGAGCTCCACCGAAGGCCCCAGTGGGAGGGTCCGCCTGGCGCACTCGCGTCATCCCCATCCAATAATACCATGCGGCGCATCGCTCGTGGCCCCATGGGGAGCTCCACCGAAGGCCCCAGTGGGAGGGTCCGCCTGGCGCACTCGCGTCATCCCCATCCAATAATACCATGCGGCGCATCGCTCGTGGCCCCATAGGGAGCTCCACCGAAGGCCCCAGAGGGAGGGTCCGCCTGGCGCAGTCGCGTCATCCCCATCCTATAATACCATGCGGCGCATCGCTCGTGGCCCCATAGGAAGCTCCACCGAAGGCCCCAGTGGGAGGGTCCGCCTGGCGCACTCGCGTCATCCCCATCCAATAATACCATGCGGCGCATCGCTCGTGGCTCCATAGGGAGCTCCACCGAAGGCCCCAGTGGGAGGGTCCGCCTGGCGCACTCGCGTCATGCCCATCCAATAATACCATGCGGCGCATCGCTCGTGGCCCCATAGGGAGCCCCACCGAAGGCCCCAGTGGGAGGGTCCGCCTGGCGCACTCGCGTCATCCCCACCAAATGATACCATGCGGCGCATCGTTCGTGGCCCCATAGGGAGCTCCACCGAAGGCCCCAGTGGGAGGGTCCGCCTGGCGCAGTCGCGTCATCCCCATCCAATAATACCATGCGGCGCATCGTTCGTGGTCCCATAGAGAACTCCACCGAAGGCCCCGCTCCACCGACGGCCCAAATGGGAGGATCCGCCTGGCGCACTCGCGTCATCCCCACCAAATAATACCATGCGGCGCATCGTTTGTGGCCCCATAGGGAGCTCCACCGAAGGCCCCAGTGGGAGGGTCCGCCTGGCGCACTCAATGATCCAGTCATCGCAGGGGTGCGAAAGCACCAGCGAGAGCAGGAGGAAGAGGAGAAGAGGGGACGGGGGAGAAGACGAGGGGAGAGGGGAAGGCTGATACGAAACTGCCCCAACGTCGTATCATCTAGACGCCGCGCAGCGAGGCGGAGAAAATAAGTCGAACCACGATGAAGATAATACTGCAGGCCCTCCTCGTAATAAAGTATCTACAAGGTCCGGAGGAATCCTCGAAACTGCGCCGCGTTTGGCTGCCCCAAAGCGACGCCTGAAAAAATGCGGCGGGACGGGAGGGGGGAGGCGATTTAAACGCTAGTCTTCGGCACGCCGTCACGGCGCGAGCCCAGGGGCGTTGCGGGGCGGGGGAGCGGGGGGGGGCGGGCGGGAGGACGATTAAAAAATAGTTTCCGATGCCCGATTTTTATTCGTCCACCCCACATAAAAGAATCAGGGACCCCCGGGGGGGGGGAGGGGGGGGATTTTTTTGAATCGTCTACTCCCATTAGTAGTAATATCCGTAGTCGTAGCAGTATTTAGTCACGAACTGCAGGAAAGCAGGGGCGGGCACGGCAGGGGAGTTGGAAGGGGCCGAGGTGCTGGGCAGGGATACTGGAAAAACGCGCAGACACAACAATGACATCCACGAGCCACCACCAAAACGAAAGACCACCGGCACCAACCGAAAACATGAACTCTCGAAGACGCATGCGAACATTCGACTAACCGTTCATGTGCTTGTCTGCTTGGGGTCAGGAAGATGATGAGTGCCAAGTGCGAATGGCGATCGCCTGATCTGAGCTCCCCCCCTTCCACCGTGGTCGGGCTGCAGCCCAAGCAGACCTCCGACGATGTTTTGCTTGTTGTTTCCAGTGCGCGGCTACAGGGAGGTCCTGACCGTTTCCCCCGGGGCACTCCTGCGCCCCATGGCCCCAGCAGCGGTCCTCATCCGGAGGGTTCCGAGGCCCCCCCCCCAAGGGCCTCGGAACCTCGTCAGAACAGGGGGTGCGAAACCCTGGGGGACCCCTCCTGGAAAACCCCCTCCGAAAAAAAGCCCATGTGGAACCTTCCGACTGACGGGTTGATCAGCGCCCATTTCACGGGAACTCCACTGACGGGTACTTTGGCCAGTGACCCCGCGAACCCAACCCTCCCCGATGTGGGCACCGCTGCGATGCGAGAAAGAGGCCCTAAAGTGGCAACTTTCGGCAACTTTCCAAAATACCCGTGAGTGAGTACCCGTTACGTTGCCCCTGAGTTGATCTCGAGGATCGAGGGCGGCACAGAGGGGGGCGTCCAAGAGGGGGGGGTGCAAATCATGGCCGGCGGCATGTGCGCGGCCCAGGGGGGCGGCCGGGGACGTATTGAAACAAGAAGAGGCGCCATGAAATCTGTGGCGATATCATGGCCCCCGCCATGATCCCCCTAGTCATCACCCCACTCTTGGCCGCCCCCGAGAGGAAGACTGCCCGGACTGAGAAATCACGTCTTCGGAGATCTGGGCACGCGACGCAGGGAGGGGCCGGGATGGAGCCACCCAGGGCCCGACCTTCTGAGAGGGTGGCCGTGGCCGTGCGCGCCGACCTGGCTCGGAGCCTCTCCCCCGAGGTTGCGTCAACCACGTGCTGTTTCGAATCGGCGGCGAGCGAGCGGAGGAAGCAAGAAGGAGGAGGTCTTCTCAGAAGGCGGCAGGGCTTCTCAGAAGCCGTGAAGTCTTCTGAGAGATTTTCTGTCTTGGGGGAAAATCCATCATACTTTTCAGAAGGCTGGGGGAAGGGGAGGATTCTGCTCCCGGGCCATCGGCGGCGCGCGCATGCCCGGGAGGGGCTCGGAATATACGCAGAGTCGTCGGGCCGGCCAAGGAACTCGGTGTACAACTAGGCGTCCCATCTTCCCAGGCTGTGGGACGCTGGAGCCGGCGTCTATGCACCGAACTCCTTCGCCGGATTCTTTTGCTCCTTGGCCGACCAAGCAACGTTTGTTGTGTGTATATATATATATGTATGTATACATATGAGTGTGTGTATATATATATATATATATGATCCAGGGTTGCTGCCCCCCATGCCAAACCATCGATGGGTCCCCCCTCTCCCCCTGTGTGTGGGTGCAGCCTTCCAGCGCGCTGGGCATTGGACTGCAGGAGAGGTCGTCCTCGACGCCGTCTTCAACGTGGCCTTCGACGTCGGAGGCGGCGTCGTCGTCGTAGTCGTCCCCCGCCACCCCATCTGGGGGGGGAGGGCGCTGTGGAACCCTTGGACACATCCTATCTTGGGGGGTACGGGGGGCCCTTGGCACTCGAACCAGGATCATACATCGAGCCCCTCCGAATGCCACTGGAATCGGCGATACATCGCCGATAGTTCGGCGATGGGCCCCCGACAACGGATCCGCACGATTCTTGGCGGGGTGGGCTATCCGGGCATATGTTTCCCCCTAGCGTTGCCTCGGAAGGGTTGATCTCCACTCCAAAAGCGGGAGACCCCACCAGAGCAGAGTTCATGTTCCCGGCAAGCAGGAGCGGTCCGACCACCCAGGCCCCCGACGTCGCGATCTTTTCACGACGCGTGCCCCCGAAGGCCTGGACCCCTTCCCCGGGGACCTATGTTTTGTCCTGGGCCAAACACAGCACCCCCCCCCTGTCGTGTTTTTGTTCCCCGACGCGATGTGATCTGGAAACATCGGAGGTTGGCGGCGCGCATGAGGGGGTTTGGGGAGGGGTGAAGGCTTCTTAGAAAGAGGCAGCTTCTCAGAAGGCGTTGGCTTTACATCTATAGACAAGGCCCGCGCCTTCTAAGAAACAGGGTGCTTCTAAGAAGCCTTCCCCACTCATCGCCATCGCTCGGACGCCCATTCCCCATGTAATGTTCGGTTTCGTGCGTTTCGATCCAGGATGCTCCTCGATGGTCCTCGCAGAGGGGAAAAACCGCACACGTCCGAGCGATGCCAAGCCTCCCCCTACCCCCTCCTGCGCGTGGCCGAAAGCAAGGCCGAGGAGCAGGACGACGACACGCTGGCCAAGCCGAGCCCGTCCTGCCCGCCAGCTGCGCGAGGGCCGGGGCCTCGTCGGCAGCGGCGCGGGGCGGCACGGCCGCCGTGGCAGGCGGCGCTGGCAGCGGCGACGGCGGCTGCGGGCAGTCATCGGCGGCGACTCTGGCGCGCGGAGTCGGCAGCCTTCCAGGGAACCGCAAGGTCAACCTCCGGGGGCTCGCCATAGTGGCGACAATGGTGCAGAGCGCAACCTCTGCAAAGGACGGTGAGGACTAGTCCGGGTCTGCGCAGCACACCGCTGCACCGACCCTCCCAAGGAGCCCAAGAAATGGTGACCGTTCCGCACATCACGGACCCCCAAGGAAGGAGAGGTCTAGTCTGAGTCTGCGTAGGACACCACTGCGCTGGCCCTCCCAAGGGCCCACGAGTAGCGATATTTGCGCAGAGTGAAACCCCCGCAGGGAAGGCGAGGTCTAGTTCTGATCTGCGTAGGACACCATTCCGCTGGACCTCCCAGGAGCCCACGAGTGTCTCCACTCGGCCTCCTGGGAACGGCGAGGTCTACACTGGGTCTGCGTAGGACACCACTGCGATGGCCCTCCCAGGAGCTCACGAACGTGGCGACAGTGGCGCAGATCGCAGCCCCTAGGCACGGCGAGGTCTAGTCTAGTCTGGGTCTTCGTAGGACTCCACTGCGCTAGCTAGTATTGGTCTGTGTAGAACACCACTGCGCTGGCCCGCCCAGCAGCTCAAGGCAATGACGACACTTCCTCAGATCGCAGCCCCGCAAGGACGGCCAGCCTGGGTCTGCGTAGGACACCGCTGCGCTGGCCCTCCCAAGAGCCCAGGGAAATTGTGCCAGTTGCGGAGTTGGCCGCCTCCCAGGGAGCCGCGAGGCCTCGCCTGACTGCCGCCTCAAGGAGCCCACGAAATTGGCGACACTTGCGCAGGTCGCAGCCCCAAGGGAGCCACGAGTTCTCGCCTGGATCTGCGTCACCCTGCACTCCGCTGGACCTCCCAGGAGCGAGGACACGCACAAGATGTACGAGGATGACGGGGGAGGAGGAGGAGGAGGAGGATGAGGAGGATGAGGAGCAGGGGGAGAAGGAGACACGACCACAGTGCTCTCTTCAAACGAGAACCCTACACAGAGGAGGGCTGGCAACAAACGTAGGAAAGAGCACGCGGAGGGGCTGGGCTATTCCCCTATCATCTTCGGGGGAGAGAGGGGACTGGTATGCATATTGAGTGACTGTGGAGGAGGGCGGGGGGAGGGGAGGACGGAGGATGCGAGGGAGTGGAGTGAGAGATGAGAGAACGTGGAAGGGGATGGGCGATACGGTGGGACGGAGCAGCACCGAGACCTTGTTCTTCTTCGCCAGCGCGCGCACGAACCGCACCGCCTGGAAGTTGCCGTCCTCGGCCGCCCCGCCCGCCCGAAGGAATGGCTCGTCGCCGCCTCTGGACTCGACGGCGCGCCCAGGGGGGGGGGGGGGGGAAACGCAGGGGGGCGGGCATCCCCATCGGGGATCTTCTGACCCGGGTCAATCCAGACCGGGGTCAGCAGGAAACCAAACAACTGCAGTGCAGAACAAACGATTGCAACGCAGGTCTTCGCAAACCCGGGTCAGCCAACAGGCGCGGTCGCCTCGCGGCCACGCGTGGCTCGCAAAACCCGGGCCAGCCAGGAGGGGGTCTCCGCAGGATCCTGCAGGATCTGGTGCCCTGGCTGACCCCCGCTTGCATTGACCCCCGCCTCGAGGCTCCCGACCCCAGAAGGCCCGCAGGCCCCCGGCCTCCCGAGGAGCTGCCTGCGCCTCCTCCGCAGCCACCGCAGGCTTCTCAGAAGGCCGGCGGGCTCCCGGGAAGCCCCGCCCGCCTGCCGAGGAGGCCTGCGCCCCCCCCCTCTCACTTCCTCCCTCGGCGCGCCGCCGAGTACTGCTAGAAGTGGTCCTGGACCAGCAGGCGTCCAAACCTGTCGCTCCATGCTGGAGTCCCTGGGGCTCGTTTTGGCCTCGCGAGGAGTGCCACGGCGAGACCATCTGGCCCTCCCCGGAAATCCCGGGGGCACCCTGGGCCAGGGACACCCCTGCCAATGCCGGAACGGCGGGGAGCAAGACCACAGAGATGCGCGGTGAAGATGCACGGGCCCTCGTGCACCTAGATTGATGCCGACGCTGAAGGCCTATGGCCCGTGGTTACGGGCTGGGATGGGCCGAGAGGCAAGTATGTGCGGGCACTCTTGGAAAACGCTCATCCTTCTGATGCGGGTCAACTGTGCTGCACCTCCACGTCGCCATGACGTCGGCGTTGGCGTCTGACACCGCGCGAATGATTCAGTCTGGAGAGATCGCGGCTCTCTGACAGCGCATGTCGTCGGGTGTCGGCCGATTCTGGGCCACCTGCGGCATTCAATCTTGAGCACCCGCGTTGGGGTCACCGCAGTGTCAACGCAGCGCGGCTCCAAAACTTTCGGCGCCATAATCTCACATACTCCAATTGACTTAAAATGTTCCAGGACGTACTTTTCCGCTCCTCCCTGCGCTCATCCTCCTCCACATCGCCCTGCCTGCCCCGTCACCTCCCCCCCTCTTCAGCAACCTGGTGCTGCTACTCCTCCTCCTGGTCGTCCTCCTTGCCCTATCTCTTGTTCTCCTCGCCCTCTCCTCACGAGCGGCGACCATATCCGTGCCCCCGCCCTCGCGGTCTGGATTCTGGGGCGCGATCCCGTGGATACACGGTCGCATGCGGCACGCTCCGCGCGGGGCATCCGCGAGAAAGCGCCCCACGTCCCTGGGATCGCGGCCCACGGGCCCGGCCCGCGGGGCCGTGGACACGGACGTGCTTCCCGCCAGCGACCTCCGCCCTCCCACGCAGGGCAGAGCAGGGCGCGCCGCTCTTCCTCCGTGTCGGAGCGGAGCTGCACGAAGGACTGGACACGCGGCCGGCAGGACCCTCAAGGGTCGAGGACAGGTGGTCGAGGATCGAGGATCGAGGGTGGAGGATTGAGCATCGAAGGATCGAGGATCGAGGATCGAGGGTCGAGGATCGAGGATCGAGGGTCGAGGATCGAGGGTCGAGGATAGCGAAGGATCGAGGATCGAGGATCGAGGGTCAAGGATCGAGGGTAGAGGATCGAGGTCGAGGACAGCGAAGGGCCTCCGCGCTCTCCCGGGCGGCGGCAAATAGCGAGAGAGAGAGAGAGAGAGCTCCCCGGGCCCAGGCTTCCCTCGTGCCCTGCCTGTCTGCCTCTCTCCCACTGGGTCCTCGTCTTTTGTGGGGCGAAGGCCGACACTTCCACCAACCATCCACAAGTCAAGAGCTACGTCTTCGAGCCGTCTACCAACGTGAACATGGCACTGCAGCGGCAAGCTCCATACGTCACGGAATATCTCTTCGCACCACTCAGAAAAAAGGAACAGAGGAGGAAGGACGGAACATCAAAGTTCAAACAACAGGCCATCTGAAATCTCAATTCTACGGTACGAATACAGCGTGTATCTCATGAACGGCTTTCGGACAATAATGCGAACACCCTCGTGGGGTCTGTTCCCTACCAAATGTGCGGGCCGTGAAACGGGGCCAACGCTCTATCGTACTCAGGTGCCGTCAGTCGTAAATGGGGCACAATGGGCGCCCACTGGGTGGAAGCTGGCCAGGAAACAGTGGACGAAACGACTCAGCAAAATGCCAATCGTCAGCGTGACACGCGACGGAATCGAATGAGGCTCTGTGAAGCTCGCTTCACGAGCGCACGCTACAATACGCGCATCGACCACGGTGGGCAGAGCTCCCCGTGTCGGGCAAGATGCTTTCCTTGGGGAACGGTATACCAACGGATTGCATATCATCGCGCAAACTACACTGCGGAGAAATCGTAATCAACAGAGAAGAAGAGATCTCTCCGACTGGAACACCTCCTGCACTTGCATCGAATTCTGATGCTGCAAATGAATACGTGCAGTGCAGGACGATGTGAGAGAGCGTCGACCAAGCCGATGTGGCGGGGCTGATTAGTCACTCCCCCTTGTCCTCCTTCGCGTCCAACTCCTTGCCCTCGTATAACCATATGCTGTCCCCACTGCGCTCACAACACCTTTTCCATCCCCTCCCCTCGTGGTGTTCCCGGTCCACTCCCATCATAGCCCCCACAGACCTTCTTCGATTCCCTCCCCCTACTATGCTCCCAATCCGCTCCCGTCATCCCGTCGCCTCCTACTCACTCCTCCCCCTCCTCTGCTCCCTTCTCCCCTCCAGGCTCCCTCGCAGGTCCCCTCTGCTCCCCATCCCGATGTGGGAGAGAACGCGTTTCGTGGACGCTTGCCTGGAACAGAGCTTGTTGACACGTTGAAGCCGCGCCCCCCTCCCAAAATTATCATGGCGAAAGACCCAGACTGAAGTTGTGATTACCTCCTTCGGTGGAGTTCCCTAGCCGCACGCGAACGCAGCCGCTGGGGCCTTCGGTGGGGCTCCCTATGGGGGCCACGAAACGTTCGAGAGGTGTGCCGAAATGGCGGTGGAACCGCATGCGAACGCAGCCACTGGGGCCTTCGATGGAGCTCCCCATGGGCCCACGAAACGTGTGAGGGGTGTGCCGAAATGGCGGTGGAACCGCGTGCGAAAGCAGCCACTGGGGCCCTCAGTGGAGCTCCCTCACAAAACGTATGAGGGGTGTGCCCAGATGGGGGCGGTGAGGAGGGAGGAGCGGGAGGAGGGGGAACGCTGTCTCTTGAAAACGAGGACCCGACACCCCAAGATGGTTGGGACAAAAACGTTGAGCGAGCGCCCGTGGAGAACCGGCCCCCCGCCCCCCTCCAAGAGGGGGGGGGGTCACTGGCGCCGTGCATGCGCCCCCCTGTGGGACAAGCAGTGCGCGAGGGAAGTGCCACAACGAGTGCCTGGCTATCGCTCGGACGTCCATTCCTCGTGTATTTTTCGATTTCGTGCGTGTTTTTTTCCGCCGAATGATCAAGGATACTCCTCGATGGCCGTCGCCGAGAAAAAAATGCACGCGTCCGAGCGATGCCAAGGTGCACGAATGCGGTGGCGTCCGCAGCAGCAGCCGCAGAAGCAGTGGCGGATCTTGACCTTCGCTTTGCGGGGATGCGCCAAAGAATGGCAACGTCGTCAGCCAGCAGCTGTCGCTCGGGCAATTCTGAGGCGTTGCCTGTGCCGAGTGGGCTCCACCGAGCCTTGCCCCAGAGGGAGGGAGAGGAGGGAGAAAGAAGAGTGGGAGCTGTGAGGAGGGAGGGAAGGGATGAGGGGGGGAGGGGGGAGGAGAGAGGGAGGGGAGGGAGGGGGAGGGGGCAAAGGGGGGTGGGGGCAAGGGAGGGGGGGAAAAGAGGGGAGGGAAGGGAGGGGAGGAGGGGAGGAAGGAGGAGAGGGAAGGGGGGAAGGGACGGGAGGGAGGGAAAGGAGGAGGGAGGACAAAAGGAGCAAGAGATTGGAGCCGTGAGGAGGGAGAGAGGGGACGAGGCGCAGCATCACCGATCAAGATAACCCAACAGCACGGGAGTGTTTGGGGAATCGCTTCTCGGGTGCAGCAGCAAGCATACCTCCTAGGCCTACGGCCGGACCTTCGACAACGTAACAGACCCTCCGCTGGCCAAACTGAAAAACATTCGAAGGCATCCTCACCCAGGATGCACAAAAACACCCAACAATTACGAACAACATCAAGGCACTCTCCCCGAACCGACCTCGATCTTGTAAATCAGTCTGACCGTGCATGTCTCCACGGAGCGTCAACGTCGTTGTCGTCGCCGCCGCCGCCGCCATCGTGTCTATTTTCAGGGTAGGCGGCACCGGCCGCAAGGCCTTCCCAGTAAGCCCCCCCGGCAAGCGAAGCCCTTCAGCAGAGGAATCTCGGGAAACAACTGAACATGACAGGGCAGCTCAGTAGACGCCCTAGCCTGTTCTCCGAGCTCCAATGATGGGGGTCGGGCTTTTGTCCCTCTGCTGCAATCAACACATCGTGCACTGGCCGACTTGGGGGGAGGCGAGGAAACCTGCCTCGTAGGTCGCATCCGCCGCCGCGGACGTGGTCGCCGTGAGCACCTTCTTTGCTTCGGCAATGGCCTCCGCTGGGCTGGTGTAAGACGAAGCCAGGACGAGGAGAAAAGCGGGTGAGGGTAGATCGGGAACTTCTGATATCCGGCGCACCTGGAGGATGTCTCGAACGCCGCGGCCTTCTCAGAGCGCTCTGGAACGCTCTGAGAGCGTCCCGCAACGCTCTGGAACAGATTTATCCTCGTCCTAGCCCCCTGTCCGGTGATGCCCGTGACTCATGGTGGTGCTGCGGATCCTCCGTCTCGTCCTGCTGAACTGCCGCCGTTCCCGCTTCCCCTCATCCGTGTTCGCATCATGTCCAACACCCTCCCGACAGGCTGTCGGTGGAAAATCGTCACGTCCCTTCTGCATCGAGTGCTGCGGATGCCCTTCGAGGGGCCCGTCGCCCCGATTTCTGGGCGTTCGTGGGAATTTTCCCGCCCGACCGCGCTAATCCCACCAACCCTTTGGGCGCAAGTGGTCGAACGATGACTCTCTTTCCTCTTTCAAGAAACTCTTCTTCCCATTTGGGGTGGGCCTGGGCGGGAAAGGGCCCTTTCCCCTCAACTCTGGAAAGACAGGGTTTCGGAATGGGCGTGTGGGGATACTTTTTGGTCCGCTGGCGCGCGAAGACGAGTCAAACGCCGAACATGCTAGGGCGGGCCGCGCCCCGTAACTAACGGAAAAACAGCGAGGCGAGCAACATCCAGCAAACGGACGGGAAATACAACAGTACCACCCGGCCTGCGAGCAGCTCCCGGAAGAGCGTGCCGAAGACGAAGAGCACGAAGACAAATTGCGAAACCACCCTGGCTGAACGGGAGGAACCTGAAGCGTCCCGAGAGCACCAGAGTAGTGATGGACGCAGCCAAAATGGCGCGACAGAGCAATGACGGGGAGGAAGAGGTACACCTTGCCGTACGGGTAGGACTAAGGGAACGCAGCCAAAATGGCGCGGGAGAAGGCTCCCCAGCGGCCAGTGTGCGGATAGCGGCGCCGCACCATGGACACCCCGAGACGCGGCCGCGGCGAGGAAGAGTGCGTGATGCTCGCCGAGGCACCGGCAAGCGGCAGCGGGGCCGCGCGCGAGCAGGCGAAACATGCCGAAACGATCACCCTTCGGGTGATAGGGGGGGAGAAGAGGGGGGTAACCAACATCTGACTCAATCGATCTCACTATTGATCTCACTCAACGGGACACCACGGGACACTTGTCGATCTCACTATCGTTTTCACTATCAATATCACTCCAAGGAACACCACGGGACACCGCGGGACACCTCTCGATCTCCCTATCGGTCTCTAGATCGATCTCACGATCGATCTCACTCAACGGGACACAACGGGACACCTCGGGACGCCAAATCGATTTCACCATCGATATCCCTATCGATCTCACTCAGCGGGACACCGCGGGACACCTGTCGATCTCGATCCCAGTATCGATCTCAATATCGATCTCACTTTTTGGGACACCACGGGACACCACGGGACACCGTGGGACACCGCGAACCACCGCCGGACGGACGGACGGATGGGCGGGCGGGGGAGAATCATTTGTCTTGACTTCGCCCTAGCAGCAGCGAGCCACGGGACACCGCGGGACACCGCGAGCCACCGCCGGATGGGCGGGATGGGGAGAATCATTTGTCTTGACTTCGCCCTCAATGGCGGACACCACGGGATTCCACGGGACATCGCGGGGCCACCGCCAGACGGGCGTGAGGGGGATAATCATTTGTGACTTCGCCCTAGCAGCGGCGGGTTCATTCCTCGCGCGCGTCCGCGCAGCTTCGTCTCGCCCGCACGCACGACACGAACGAAACGAAACGATGTCCCGGATGGGGGTCTCCGTTCCACTGCGATCTCGCCCCCCAACCTCCTATATTTTGTCATCGCCAGAGCGCCGCGCAAGTTGCTCGTGGAAGTGGCAGTGCTGCTCCGTTCGGCGGCGAGCGCGGGGGGGAAGTGAGAAGGGGTGAGCCTTCTCAGGAGGCTCGGAAGTCTCCCGGCCTCCTGAGAAATTTTCCAAGCCTTCCCCGAAGACGCAGAACACTTCTCAGAAGGCGCGAGTGCTTCTGAGAAGTCCCGCCGCCTTCTGAGACTTCCCCCCCTCGCTCACCGTCGACCCGTCCGCATCATCGAAAATGTAGCCGCGCAAGAGAAGGGAAAATCGTGCTCTCGCGGTAACGCCGCGCAACGCCGCTCTTTCCCACGCTCGCGGCCCAAACTTCCCCCCCTCGCCAACTCACGAATCGGGCTTCCGGCAGCCGAAGACGGCCCCAGAGACCTCCAAGACGGCCCCAAGACAGCCCAAGAAACCCCCCGACAGGGCCTCAGACGGACCCACAACATGTCCCTGGGACGGCCCCAAGAGGGCCCCGAGACTGCCCAGGAGACCTCCAAGACAGCCCTCAGATGTCCCAAGATGGCCCAAAATAGCCCTCGAAGACGGCCACCGAAAGCGTCGGACTTGCGAATGGAGCCCTGGAACGGCCCAAGGGGCCGTGAAGAGGCCCCCAGAGGCTCCCAAGAGGCTCCAAAGAGGCACCATGAGAGATCCCCAGCGGGTCCCCAGGAAGCCCCCAGGAGGCCCCTAGAGAGCCCCAAAAGGCCTCCCAAAGGCCGCATCCTCGTCCTCATTATCCTGCGTCTTCTCCTTCTCTTGTATCTATTCCTCCGCAAAATTCCCTCAGTGTTCCCCAAAGGGTTTCCACGTCGGCCGGGGGAACACATAGTGCAATAGCTTGGCCAAACTTTGGCCAAAAGTTTGGCCACATACATGTGTTTCCGAAAGGCGGGGGTCCGCAGTGAATCGCGGTAAACGTCTTCGATATACGCCCGCTGAACCACTTAGCCGGCCGATAGCTGCCCAATCTTGGACGCTCCATCCTGCCAGTCAAAAGAAATACAACGTCAACATGTTTTTTCGACATGGGCATGTTTCGTGTCGACACTGCAAGATGGCACGAGTGGGCCGGGGCGCACATCGCATGCGAACGGGCAAACTGTCCCCTGGGAATTGAATGGCGGCTTTGGCAATTCGTCAACAAAAGGGTCGCGCGCGAGGAAGCGAAATGTTGTTGTTCCCCAAGCGTCGCGCATCGACCGCCTGCAATTTGCGTTCCCGCCTGTGCGCGGCGCATGATTTCCACTCGCCCATCTGTGGGGAGCGGGGACGCGCAAGCGGGTGACTTGTCGCCTTCACCTAAACTAGAGGCTTTCTAGATGGGGCCGGAGAAGATGGGGTCGAAGGAACGTGCCGCATCGCCGATGCATCGGCGATGCATCGGGGATGACGAGCGACGCACCGTGGACGTTGGCGATGCATCGGCCACGTCGACGTGAAGCAAATCGGGCTCCACATCGAGCTGCATCTGCGATGCATCTGCGATGTGGCGCAATCCTCCGACCCCGTCTACTCCGACCCCATCTAGTAGGCCTAGACAAACTCCGTACTCATTTCGAGCGTAGTTGAGTGGCTTCCCCGCTTGGGCGCTGTGCATTTTGCTCGCCGAGTCACCAGCAAGCGGCAGCGGGCCCATGCGCGAGCGGGCCAAATCCGCCGATCCGGCGTGTGAGTTTCAAGGAGTCTCAGCTACAGCCTCGAGGCTGAGCCTCAGCCTCTGGGGGGGTTGCCGAGGTGGCTCTGCCGGGGAAGGGGGGGTGGGGGGGGGGGTGCGAGTTTCCGGCGGATGCGTTTTTTGACACCCCTCACAAGGATCGTGGCCTCCGAGGGGGTTCCGAACTCGAGTACCACCCCTCCCGCACCAAGAGGCTCCGAGGAGGCCTCCAAGAGGCCCCAAGGGGCGCAGAAGAGGCCCCCAAGAAGCCCCAAGAGGCTCCCAAGAGACCCCCAAGAGGCCCTCTAGTGGCCCCAAGAGGCCCAAGAGGCCCCCAAGAAGCCCCAAGAGGCGCCCAAGAGGCCCCCAGAAGTCCCAGCCAACCACGAGATCCCAACCAGCATCCATGAGGCCTCTGACCCACCACCCACGCACGGTGGCGGGATAGGCCGACGGCCACTGGATCCGCCGCCCCCTGCTTGCAGGGGTGCACGGCGTGCTGGATGTTTCAGGTTTTGGTTTTGGTTTTTTTTCCAAAAGAACTCCCCAGTGGGCTCCGGCCCGTCACGCCACCGTGCCCAAAAACGGCCGTTTCTCTCGGGACATCCTCAAAACATCGCGAAGATGGCCCAAGATGGCCTCCAAGTCCGCCCGAGATGGTCCAAGATGGCCTCCAAAACGGCCCAAGAGAGTCCAAGACGGCCCAAGACGGCCCAAGAGGCCCCCCAGAGGCCTCCCAGACGGCCCAAGAGGCCTCCAAGAGGTCCTCCAGGAGAGTCCGAAGAGGCCAAAATCATTGATTTTCCCTTGGTTTTTGAAGGATTTTGGCATTTGCGCCTTTTCGGCTCTCCGACGGCTCAAGACGGCCCAAGAAGCCCCCAAGATCGCCCAAGAGGCCCCCAAGAGAGCCCCCTGATGGCCCAAGTGGCCTCCAAGATGGCCCCTAGAGGGCCCCAAGACGGCCCAAGAGGCCTCCAACACGCCCAAGATGGCCTCCAAGACGCCCAAGATGGCCTCCAAGACGGCCCTGGAGCGCCCCAAGAGGGTCCCCCGTTGGCCCAGAAAGGCCCCCAAAACGGCTCCCGACGGCGTCAGACGTGCCAGGAACCCACCAAGATGGCCGAAGTTGGCTCGAAGCTGGCCCAAAAGGGCCCAAGAGGCCCCCAAGAGGGCCTCCAGGAAGGCCAAAAGATGCCAAAATCACTGATTTTCCCAAGGTTTTTGATGGATTTGGGCATTTCCCTTTTTTCGGCCTTCCGACGGCCCGACACGGCCCAAGAGCCCCCAAAGATCGCCGAAAGATCGCCCAAGAGGCCTCCAAGACGGCGACGATGACCATCAAGACGCTCACGTGTTCCCCGAAGGCTTTCCAAACCGATTCGGGGAACACATGGTCCGATGGCTTGGCAGGTCTGGCCTCAACGTTCGGCCACATAGGCGCTTCCACAAAGGCAGGGGGCGGCGGTGATTCGCCGTAGGCGTCTTCGATAAATGCTGAGTGAGAGGAGGGGAGAGAAAAAGAGAGGAAGGACGAGGGCGAAGAAGGATCACATCAGTCGGAGCGCCCCGGATCGGCGGCACTGGCCGAAGGCCACTACAATATTGTTTGATCGCCGAAACGCAGCGCAGATTTCGCGTGACAATGGCAGAGCTGCTTCGGCGTGGCACATGTCCTGTCTCCGTCCGCAGAATCGAAAATATGGCCGCGCGAGATGCGACCGAATCGTGCTCGCGGCGCAACGCGGCGCATCGCCGCTCCCTCTCCCGCTCGCGGCCCAAACTTTCCCCCCTCGCCAAATAAACTGGTCGGAAACCGAACCTCGAGCGAGCGCCTCCCGGTCAGTTCGCTCTTTCGCTATATGGGTAAGGCCGCGTGCCAGCCCCAGTATCAAGCTGCGCTAGCACTGGGAGTGTGCAGGGCCCGCTGACTCCTTCGATCTGGCTAACTTGGCTCCCCCTCCCTCTCATCCTCCATGGCCTCTGGCTGGTGCACCCTCTCCTTCTCCCTCCTCCTCCTCCTTCTCTGTCCTCTCCATTATTCCTGCTCCTGCTCACGACGCTGCTCCTGCTCCTTCTGCTCCGCCTATCTCCTGCTGCGCCCTGGTGGGATACGCATGTTGACGAGGCGGCCCTCCGCCACCCACGCACACGCCTACCATCTGCCTCTGGCGCCAGGCTCCACCATGGAAGGACTGTGTCCGGGGCTGTGCGCCAAGCGGGCGCAGCAAAGGACCTCGACTCCGTGGGCTTCGAGGTCGAAGCTGTACGCTCTCAGCTCGGGGAAGCGCAGGACAAGCCCCTCGGTCGTCTGACTGTGACGGTCCCAACTCTTGTGCGGAGTACATGCAAGTGGAGCCCGGTCTGTGGGTGTGCACAGGCCTTTGTTGCGCAGTCCTCCGCACTATGGCCGATTTGCCTGCTCAAGGCGGGCGGACTCACGAGGACAGACTGGCACCTCTCAGACGGGGTCTGGCTGAGTTCAAGCACCACCCTGCATGCCAGCAGGAGGGGTTTGAATCAGGAACGTGCTGAGCATCGGAGGTGCGATGAAAACTGGCATAGGAAACCTCGCTTGCCTTGTCTTCCTCCTCCTCCTCCACCTCCACCTCCACGTCCTCCCTGTCCCCGTCTCGTCGTGTCTGGAACCTTTGGAATCTACGAGCTCATGGCCCGCCCCCTCCCACAGGAGAGCGGGCAGCTCAGAACGCCCCCTGTCCCCTTCAGCCGCCATCTCGTTGAAGTCGACGTCCCCCTCCTCCTGCCGCTGCTCTTCATCGTTCCTCCTACTTTTTCTCTGAAGCGTGATCCCACCAGCCCTCTGGGCGTAGGCGGTCTAGGGAGGCTCCTCTTCCAACCCCCTTCTTCCCTTTCGGGGATGGGTTTGCCCCTCCCCCGTCCCCCCTCCCCCTGGATGGGGGTGGTAGCGGGTAGTTGGAGCGTCCAAGATGACCCAAGACGGCTCCAAGAGGGCCCCTGAGAGACCAAGATGAGCTCCATGATGGCTCAATATAGCGCACGATGCTTCAAGATGACTCCCAATATGCTCCAAGAGGTCCGAAGAACGTTCCAAGGCGGCTCCAAGAGGCCTCCGAGACCTCCAAGGAGGCCCCCAAGAAGCCAAACTCATTCAAACATCACTGATTGTTGCTTTCTCGGCTTTTCGCTTCCGATGGCCATCCGATGCCTCAAGATTGCTCCAAGATGGCCCAAGAGAGCTCCAGGAGAGGCCCAGGAAAGCCCCAATACGACCCCCACGAACGCCCCAAGAGCGCTCCAAGAGGGGTCCAGCAGCCGATTTTCGGTGCTCCCAAGGGGGGATGCTAATTGGAGATCCCCTCTTTGTTTGATCGATGTCCTCCAAGATGGCCCTAAGAGCGCCACTGAAGCTCCCAAGAGCACCCCAAGAGGCGCCCATACAGCTCTACGAGTCCTCCAAAAGGCTCCCAAGAGACTCCATACGAGGCCTCAAGAGGATCCCCGATGTACCCAACTTTCCCTCCTTCTCCTCCCTTTCCTCCTTCTTGTCCTCCTTGTCGTCGCCCCACTCCACCTCCTCCTCCTCCTCCTCCTCCTCCTCCTTCTCTTCCTCCTCCTCCTCCTCCTCCTCCTCCTTCTCCTCCTCCTCCCCTCCGACGACGACGACGCTGATTCCTCCTCCATCGTCCACCTCTTGGGGTATATGACGGCTTCTCCAGCCCTTTGTTCTTCTGCATGCTCCCCCACTTCCCTCATCACCTGAACTCCCCTAGGGATTGTTTCTGGATGGGCTGGTGGGTATTCGCGAAACGTCAACAAATCGCGACACCCTGTCCTCCTCTAACTCGTTCTCCGTCCTCGCCTTTCTACCCTTCGTCGTCGTCCTCATCCTCCTGACACTCCTTCTGTTTCTACAGGCTGAGAATGGTATCACCATGCGGTTCGTCCAGGATGTGTTCCACAGGAATATCCTGCGGTCCTCGTCTCTGGAGTCTGCGTGGAAAACAGAACCAGGAAATCCTGAAACATATCGTTATCATTACTTCTTGCCATTCTGAACCTACTCGTCCTCCCTTCTCCTTGCCCCTCTGGACCTACTCCCTCCTCTTCTTCTGGTCTCTACTTCTGGCTGGCGGATTTCTCCAGTCGCCGAGCAGGGCTCTCTGGAAGGCCGAACCAGCGGGGCACATAGTCCTCTATCTATACTGGGCAAGCGCCAAGCGCCACTGGCGACGCCTCCTGTCCAACCGCCCTGAAACAAGAAAGGGTAGCCAATAAGCGGCACAACCATGGGAAATGAACACAGATGGTGTTCCAAGAAGTGCCTTACCCAGGAACCCAACAACAACCAAATGACAGCCAACAAAAAAAAGTGAAAGGAGATGACACAGCCTGGGATGATGGCACTCGGCGGCGAGCCCGGGGGGAAGTGAGGAGGAACGGGCCTTCTCAGGAAGCGGCAGGGCTCCACAGACGCCCTCCGGCCTTCTGAGACGCCTGGCAGACCTTCTCCGGAACCACAGACAGCTTCGGAGAAAGCCAGAGGGCGTCTGAGAAGCCCCGCCGCCTGCTGAGAAGGCTTGTCCCCTCTCACTTCCCCCCGGGGCCCGCTGCCGAAGAACGGTGTGTGGTGCTACGATGCGGTACGGTACGCGGCAAAACGAGACGAGACGGTTTGGGACGGAACAAGGCTGGAGATGACGGGACGGGAATCGGAGTGTAGCGGGTTGGAACAGGTCGCGGCCAGAGAACGCATCGGCCTGGCAAGGTGGAAAGACACAGAGAGAGAGAGAGAGAAAGAGAAAGGGAGAGAGAGAGAGCGAGAGAGAGAGGGACGGAGAGTATTCAAGGCATGAACATGCTTCATTTTACCAGAAGAACAAAACCAACAACAACACCAACAACAACAGCAGCAACACCATCAACAACAACACGAACAACAACAGCAACAACAACAGCAACAACAACAACAACAACACACCAAACCAAACCAAAGCAACGCAAACCATAACAAAACAACACAAACCAAACCAAAACAAAACAAAACAAAACCACACAACAACAACAACAACAACAACAACAACAACAACAACAACAACAACAACAACAACAACAACAGCAGCAACAACAACAACAACACCACCACCAACAACAACAACACCAACGCCAACGCCAACACCAACAACAACAACAACAACAACAACAACAACAACAACAACAACACCAACACCACCAACAACAACACCACCAACAACAACGACAACACCACCAACAACAACAACAACTGAATAAAGAAGGACCCCTTTCGAGGGTCCGCGCGGACTTCTTGGATGTGCGCTGGGCCCCCCCTCCCTGGCGCGCGGAGCTTGCCAGGGGCGGCGCCGACTGCGCCGCCAGAGGGGCCCAATGCAGATCCGAGAAGTCCGCGTGGACCCTCGACCTTGAACTTGAAACCTCGACCTTCGATTTGCGATGCGGCCAGTTGAAGGGGCCCTGGGACACACAAACAAGTGGCACGCGTGCCCTGGCTCTTGCACAAAAGGTGTCCGAGGCTCAGGGGGGGCTGCCCTGGGAAGCCTGGGCGGGGGAGGGGGCAGAGGGGGGGGGGGGGGGGCAGGGTGACGACGAACGACACGACACGAAAATAAAAGTGGCCCAGGGGGCTACCCTGGGAAGCGTGGACAGGGGGGGGGGGGGACGAACGACACGACGAACGACGAAAATAAAGGGTTCCGTGGCCCAGGGGGGCTACCCTGGGAAGCGTGGACAGGGGGGGGCGAGGGGGACGAACGACACGACGAACGACGAAAATAAAGGGTTCCGTGGCCCAGGGGGGCTACCCTGGGAAGCGTGGACAGGGGGGGGGGAGGGGGACGAACGACACGACGAACGACGAAAACAAGTGGCACGCGTGCCCTGGCTCTTGCACAAATGTGTCCGAGGCTCAGGGGGGCTGCCCTGGAAAACCTGGGCGGGGGGGGCAGAGGGGGGGGGCAGGGGGACGAACGACACGAGACGACACGACACGAAAATAAAAGTGGCCCAGAGGGGCTACCCTGGGAAGCGTGGACAGGGGGAGGGCACGAACGACACGACGAACGACGAAAATAAAAGGTTCCGTGGCCCAGGGGGGGCTACCCTGGGAAGCGTGGACAGGGGGGGGGGGGCGAGGGGGACGAACGACACGACGAACGACGAAAATAAAGGGTTCCGTGGCCCAGGGGGGCTACCCTGGGAAGCGTGGACAAGGGGGGGGGGCGAGGAATCGATGGATTCGGACACGCTCCACGCCTCCGAATCGATGGCCAAGAATGGCGTCAAATCTCGCTGCAAGCGCTTGATCGTACTTTCGTTGTCGCTCGGCGTTTCTTCGAGATCCCCGTAGCAAGGTGGGGCCTTCCAGAAGGTCTGCTTCTTTGCGGAGGCGGGGAGGTCTGCTATTTGGCCAGGCGTGAGTTCCACATACATGCGCAGTCCGCAAGTCCTCGAAGAGAACGTCCACATGGAGCAGGACATGGCTCGGTCCATCGTGTGCAAGCAGGCACTCGGCGTCGCATGCATCGACGTCAGTGTCGTGGTGCAGCAGGACAAGGCCAGGGTAGCGCAAGCTCGCCTCGGTGCTGCTCATACCTGCTTTCACGACCCGCCCGCGCCCCATGCTGCGCGACAGCAGCTCGAGGCGAACGTCATCCGAGCAGAGGAGGGCTTCCGTCATCAGCAGGGCAAGGTCCGTAGCCACTTGACACTTGTTCATGTGCTGCAGCGCGGCCAGGATGGACTCGCGGTCCACTCCAGCAACGCTGCAATCGTTCTGGATCGGGTCGTTGTTCAACGGTGCCGCGACTGTCTGCACTGCGATCAGTGGGCCCACCTTCCTCCAGCAGCTCACTTCGACTGCCCCCACAGCGGCGACCATCATCCGAGTTTGCTTTTGAGAGGGCGGGCAACTGATGGCTCTTGCTTGCCAGTTAACGAAGGGAAGGCCGTCCAACGCAATCCCCACGCCGTTGAGCATTGCGAGGAAGTCGACTGCAACTTCGGCGGCGTTCGATGCCATTCCAAATCGCACTTCGATCAGCGAAGTTGCGGCGCAGAGTTACCGGCAGACAAATACTTGAGCCTGCATTGCGATCAGATGCTCCGAGCTAGGTATGCGCGTGGGCTCTGTTAAAGCGGGGCGACGCCCCTGTAGCATGCCAAGCCAACGATGTTTCGCATGGCGCCGTCTCTCTCAACCGCCTCATGGGGCAATTATTTTTCTAATAATAATGCCGCTGCAAAGCTGCAACTCTTTTTCCAGCTTCAGATTTAGCGCCACTCCATCTAAACCTGGTTGCGGTCTTTGCGGCTAGGCCCTTCGCAGGGGGGCATGGCTCTTCGCAGTAGCGGTCTATAGATCGCTGCACGTTTTTTTCGCCGAGGGATGCTGATGGCGGTCACCTGTCTGATCGTGCACCCGTACAGCTTTGCACGCCTATGCGTATCTACATCTTGCACACTCACACGCCACTGTTGGCTGGCACCTGCGCCCGCCTTGGACTGCGGCTCCGCGGGCGACTTGCGCCCGAAGCCCCGTCGGCCGCGACGGGCGTTGGGGCAGTGTCTCGCAGCACCTTGGCGACGGCCCGGGCGAGCGCATACGCAAAATTGCACGGGACCGCGTTCCCGATCTGCGTGTAGGCCGCGCACTTACTGCCTTTGAAAGCATAGTCGTGGGGAAATGTCTGAAGACGAGCAGCCTCCGTGACTGTCAGCCTCCTCATCGACTCTGGCGCGACCCAAGCAACCGCGTATGCATCCAGGAGCGCGGCGCGGCTCGCCCAGACGCCCTCGAGGCGGCGCTTTGTCTGGGGGCCGCTGTCGTAGGAATCGGGCTTTTCGCGCTCGGCGACGAGGCCGTAGATGCGAGCGGCCGCGCTCACACCCAGCTTGCCCTTGATCTTTTTGCGGTGGGCGCGCGGATTCGCCGCGCGCGTCAGGACGCTGTTCAGCTCAGGAGCCAGCTCGCTCACACCCAGCTTGCCCTTGATCTTTTTGAGGTGGGCGCGCGGATTCGCCGCGCACGTCAGGACGCTGGTCAGCTCAGGAGTCAGCTCCTGAGCCACTCGCTTGTTGCGTTCCACGAGCACCGCATGCAAGTTCTCGACCGAGCCCCCCCCCCGCGCCGAAGAACTGCTCCTCATCAATGATCGGCGTGAAGTTCCCCCCCATGGACGCTGGTAGCGTCGGGGAAGGCCTGGTGGGAGCGAGGGGACGGCCGCTCCCATTGAAGAGCAAGCTGCCAGAGTACGCGCTCTCCCGGAGCACTGGGTTCTTGCAAAGTACGATCTTCGCATTGCATGTTGCCGGGTTGGACGGCGTGCCAGCCCTGCCGATGTCCTGGAGGGCCTCTCCGCACGTCTGCCCTTGGCGGCTGAATTCAACCAGCTCGTGGAAATATTGGACGGGCACCGCGGTGCCGCGAAACTCGACAAAAATCAACCTGTTTCTCGATTGGGGGACGTCGAAGTTGTGGGTGTTAAGCATACTGTACTGGCAGGCGTACCCCAAGCTCTGCGCGCGTTCGATTAGTTTGTCCAGAATGGGCTTGAAGAGAGGATTGGTGCCCAAGTTGTCCACGTTCTCCATGAGGAAGCTGCGCGGCCGCAGCTTGTCGACCGCATCCATGAAGACATCGACCAGCTCGTTCCTGGGGTCATCCAGCCGCATCTTCCCCTTGCGAGAGCGAGAGAAGCGTTGGCAGGGCGGGCCGCCGAAAAGGCAATCTACAGGCCCTGGCAGCTCTCGGCGCAGCTCGTCGAAGTCAAATGTCCGCAGATCCGATCGCCTGGATACCGCCACCTCCGCGTTGTGGTTGTAAGTGTCGCAGGCGGCTTTGTCTTTCTCCGCCGCCCACAGCACCTTGAACCCGGCTCTCGTGAACCCGACGTCCATGCCGCCAGCCCCTGAAAAAAGCGACACCGCCGTCAACGGCATTGCTTGCGAGGCTGCGGCGCCAGGAGGCGGCCAGTGTAAAGCTTCGTGCGCAACTGCGTGCGTTCTCGCTGCATGGGCTGGAATCGTCATTGCACGGGGGCGAGGGGAAGGCGAATGGAGAATGGTTAACTGAGCATAAAACTCGCCAGCACATATACAATTGTTGGGCTGCGTTCATACATGTGCTGACAAATGGCATTCTACACAACAAGGCGCGAGCAACCGGACACCAACCGGGCACCAACCGGGCACCAACCGTGCACCAACCGGGCACCAACCGGGCACCAACCGGGCACCAACCGGGCACCAGCCGGGCACCAGCCGGGCACCAACCGTTTGCAGTGCCTTGCTGCATTGCTACCTCTTCTGGGCCACATGGGGCATGCGCACAGCTGCGGTTGTGATTTCGGTCAGTCAAATGTCTGCCTATGCCGCCTATGGAGCGGTTTGTTGTGATTTCGGTCTGTCAAATGTCCGCCTGTGATTTCGGTCTGTCAAATGTCCGCCTATGCCGCCTATGGTTTCCGTCTGTGAGATACCCATGCGTTAGAAATGGCCATTCCTACGTCCGTCTATGTCTCTATGGTTAACCTATGGAAGCTCCCTGTTTGGCAGAGCCCCCAAGACAACATAACTTTCTTCCTTGAGCTCGACACATCATGGATTTTGCGCGCAATGCATGTACGGGGAGCGCTACTGTAACATTTGGAAACGCCAGCTTGACATACTTAGCGTAATGCACGAACCTCATGAGCTGGATGCATTCCTTTTTCCACACACGCCTTCGCACATGTGGTCTGTCATCACACGCTGTCGCTACACCTACGCGCTGGCTCTGGTGGCCTCTAGCTCCGCTGCTGCGGTGCCGCTCGCCCAACGGTCTGGGAGCGGACCCGTGAGTCCGACCGCAGGCAAGAGGCGCGCGAGCAAGCGCTCTACCACGTTGACACTCATAGCGTTGCCGAGTTGCTTACGCCATTGGGCATCCGACACCACCTGCTTGAAGTGGTCTGGGTTCATGCCCACGCTTTCAAGCCAAACGCTGGCACATATTACATTGACTGCTAGAATGCCTTCAGAGGTCGCGGATCACTGCAGCAGTGCGTGCCTTATCCAGAGTGCGTCTACGCATAGCTTGAGCGCGTGAGGCTGCCTTGCAAGGAAGTCGCGGCGCTTGCTCTGCCGCCACTCCCTGGGGGATGTTCGCTAAGGTTCGGCCAGACACCTATAATGAGTGGCTTCGGCGTGTCAGAAGTGGCCGTTGTGATTTCGGTCTGTCAAATGTCCGCCTATGCCGCCTATGGAGCGGTTTCCGTCTGTGGGCGTGGCCAGATACCCATGCGTTAGAAATGGCCATTCCTACGTCCGTCTATGTCTCTATGGTTAACCTATGGAAGCTCCCTGTTTGGCAGAGCCCCCAAGACACCATAAATTTCTTCCTTGGGCCAGCTCGACACATCATGGATTTTGCGCGCAATGCATGTACGGGGAGCGCTACTGTAACAGTTGGAAACGCCAGTCTCACATACTTAGCGTAATGCACGAACCTCATGAGCTGGATGCATTTTTTCCACGCACGCCTTCGCACATGTGGTCTGTCTTGACTCTCTGTCGCTACACCTACGCTCTGGCTTTGGTGGTTTCTAGCTCCGCCAATGCGGCGCCGCTCGCCCAACGGTCCGGAAGCGGACCCGTCAGCCCCACCGCAGGCAAGAGGCGCGCGAGCAAGCGCTCTACCACGTTGACACTCATAGCGTTGCCGAGTTGCTTACGCCATTGGGCATCCGACACCACCTGCTTGAAGTGGTCTGGGTTCATGCCTTGCAATCGACAGTGCTCGCGTGCATTGAGGAGCCGACCTCTGTTGGAGATCCAGATCTTGCTGCGGGTGAGCAAACAGGGGCACGCGTCCATCTTCACGACGCAACGTCCTTCGCTGGTGGTGACTGGAAAGAGCTATGCTTGCTGCAAGGGTTCGTGCTTCTCGCGCAAAAGCTTCGCCATCGTCGCAGCCCATATCTGGGAAGCGAAAGTCTGAGAAGGCGCCTGCACGTTGAGCAGGTTCGGCTTCGTCTCCCATAGATCCAAGAACCGCTCCACCGACGGGCAGGCAATGGGCGCCGGCCATTGGAACCTACCCTCGATGTATAAGTCCTTGCGGATGCAGACAATGTAGAGCCTGTTTCGGCTTTGCGGCACCCCGTGATCGGCGGTGTTCAGGACCCTCCACTGGATGTTATAGCAATCCAATCGCAGCAGCTGGTGTAGAACCTCGCAAATGTCTTCGCCGTCGCGGTTGTGAAGCAAACTTCGCACGTTCTCCAGAACCGCGACACGAGGCTTGTGTTCTCATGTGATCCACGATGCCGTAAAACACCTGGCCGCGTGGGTCCTCGAAGCCTCTCTTCTTGCCCTCCGAGCTGTGCGGCTGGCAGGGAAACCCTGCCATGTACAGGTCACAGCCGGGCGCCTGCGAGTGGTCGCGCTTGGTGATGTCCCCATCGACTTCGCCCCTGTAAAATTTGACAGGGTGGAAAGTGGCTTCGATGGTCTGGCAGGCGAACTCGTCAAGGTCGCTCGCGAAGGCCTCTGTGAAGTCCACGCGCAAGTTCCGCAACGCTTGGCAAGGCGCATTCGCGCCTGCGCAATCATGTCCCACGCGGAGAGGACGCCGGGGAGGCTCGGGCGCCACAGCATCAGAATGGTAGAAGAGCTCTGCGGCGCCACCTATATTGCGAAAGAGCACGATGGAGTACCTGACGGAACTCTCCGGTTGATGCGGCTTCACCCAGTGCACGTGCCGGCCGTCTACCTTCTGCCATTGATCTTTCGTGGACACGCTGAAGCATTGGTCCCTCTCCTGCCAGCAGAACTCGCCTGCTGTGAATTCGCCCAGGGACAGACACCATTGGTGGTCCTTGTCCGTGCGGCGGTGGTGGTGGGGGTGCATCGGCTGAAAATTCTTGTTGAGTTGCGCGCTGCTGAATTCGAAGCCGAGCGCCCGACCTTCGTCCTGAAGCAATTCCCACAGTTTGGCACACTGCACTTGATCTTCTTGTGACAAGCATCCAAGCACAACTTGGTCATTGTAGCCTTCCTTGTTGAAGCCATCGGCGCCTGGGGCACCGCGTGTGACGCCCAGCGTAATGCTTCCTGAACCAAATGTCTTGGTCTTGATGTTCCCTCGCACCCAACTCAACTTCTCGAGGCAATCCCAGATCTCGCGGCGGTTCTTCGCAGGCTTGCCGAGCAGCTGCACTGGCGTGGGCACAGACAGCCCAGCACTGCCACCGGTCTGGGCGCCTTTGGCCAGCTTCCTCCTCTTGCTCGCCCGTGTCTCCACAGTCGCTCCCTCAAACTCGAATCGGGCCAACTCCTTCGCTTTCGTTTCTTCCAATGGCGCCTTCCGAGCTTTGTCCTTCTTTCTGTTTCGCCTGGCTTGCCTATCTCCCGGACGATCATCATAAGTCATAGTGCACTCCAGGGATTCGCTGTTGAGCGCGCCGCATTTCACAACGAAGTCTTTCACGATTTGCGAGGACCTCTCCGCGAGGATGCGAGCCGAGGTCACGTGCTCCTTTTTGAGGAAGAACCCGCGCTCGGGCTCTTTCCCTTGATGCTTTTCGTACGCACTCTTGACGACATCGTGGAGAATCGCGCCGAAGTTGGTCTTTATTTCGAACCGCTTGGCGTTCTTGCCTGCGAAGCCTCTGCCCTGGTTGGGCGGTTTGATGATAAGTGTGAACTCGCGCTGCATCTCATCCTCCATTTCTCGTTTCACGCGTCGGCGTTCCGCTGCCCTCTTCTCAGTCTCGCCGTCACCCGCCCGGAATGATGGCCACTACAGATTGCAAGTGCAAAAGAAGCTTGGAGCCAACAAGTTCACAGAAGAATGTCACTGAGCAACGGCTGCGTGGCGACCGTGTGCGAGTGATTTGGAGCAAGCGGGAGGAGACGGGCGCATGTATGCGCAAGCCAAGTCACGCGTGAAGCTACGGAGCGGTGCACACAAGATGCAAATGCACGCATGGAGTCCACAAGGCGTCAGGGGGGGGGGAGCCTGCGATGAGCAGACGAGCGCTTGCTTGCTTTTTTTGGGGGCGCACGAAATATTCATCTCTCACATGGCAAGCCTCTCGGAACAAATGCGTGGGCCACTCACTCGCAGGCGGCAGCAGGTCGCGCAAGGTTGGGCGCCACTGCCAACCATAGCTCCTTGTAGCCCGGGAAGGGGTCGCCTCGAGCCGTCCTTCCCTCCGGCAAACACATCTTCCGCCACTCGCGCAGCATGTGCTCGAGGCATTGGGCGCATGTGGGCAGCAAGTGGAGGCGGGCTAGGCGCTCGACTACCCCGTGCTGGTCCACCGCAGCCAATGCAGCGGGAAGGGCCTCCAGCAAGGCCAGGAAGAGCTTGTCCACGCCAGCTTTGAAGGGAGATGTGCCAACTATGGCGCGTGCCTCCTCAGTTGTGATACCAAGCAGCAGCCAGAGGCCCAGTTCGGCAAAGTCCCCGATGTCACGTCGCTCCATGTCGTAGAGCGCAGGGTTGCCAATGGAGAGGAGCTGTGCCACGAGCAGTGCCCGGAACTTGGGGAGTCTTCTTGCAGAACCGCGACAGCATCGACGCCGTCCTGGAGGCGAGCCAGCGCTGCTGGGATCTTGCCAGCCAGTTCATGAATGAAGCGGCCGCAGCTCTCGATCTCTGGGCCATTGCCGAGGAGGCTGACTACGCCCAGCGTGAGGTGCGACGGGACCACGCCTCTATTGTTCGGGAACCGATCGCGGAAGCGGCAGGCAAACTCCTCGGGCAACTGCGGCGCTTCTACACTGAAGGGACCAAGCGCCTCGAGGCGACGCCAACTGGGGAGCACTGTCTGGCCAATGATGAGATTGTACAACGCATCCAGCGGCTTGCCGTCAGGCGGCCCAGATGCGCCAGCGGGAAGCTGCGAGGCGTCGAACGAGGAAGCAAAAGTTGCATTGTCAGGCACATCGCCGTCATCATCGCTGTCTCCTGCTGTACTCATGGCCTCCACATGTGCACAGCCCGCCGTCGTCGGTGTGAGATCCGATTCTGAGGCTGTGATATCCGGCAGCTCCAATTGCTGCCGCTTACCCTCGCCCACAATTACATCCAAATCGGCTTCATGCGCGGCCACCGCCGATGGAGCAATCACCGGCTCGTCCACGTGCACGAAGAACAACCTTTTCTTCATTGGTTCCTCGTCAGCACCCGTGATGCCGTCCACGGCTCTCAGCCAATCTTGCGGCTTGTCGTTGATGCCAGACAGCCCCCTCTAGGATCACAGGCACGCACTTGCCGAAATATTCCTGAGCGGGCTTCCGCGCATCCGGACTGGAAGCTTTGCAGTAGTGGCCAAAGTCGTAATTTTCGGCCAAATGGTTCGCTATCCCAACCGCTGTTGGTGTTTGTGCCGCCCGCCGCCACCCCAGAGGGCCAGCACCTTCTTGAAGTGAATCCGAATGTTAATATATTTCACGTCCTTGCGCACGATGAGGTCCCAGGTCTTACCCTTCTTGTGCGGGAGGCCAAGTCTGCGCGCCGCTGCTCCTCGGCCTTGGCGAGCCACGCGCGTGTCGCGCGTGGCGCCGTGGCGTGGAAGGCTGGTGTCTGGCGCGCCTCCAGCATGGCCGCGATGCCAGGAAGCGTCAACGAAGCTTTGCGGCTGAGCGCTCCATGTCGAGCAGCTCCGGCCACATCTGCAGGAAATCGGACTCAATGTCACCGCCGCCCCGGCCGTTACTTGGAATTTGCCGGCGGGTGTAAAGCTTCGTGCGCAGCTGTGTACGTTCACGCTGAGCTGGAGTCGTCATGGCGTGGGAGTGCAAGCTAAACATGTCGAACTGAGCCGAAAGCTGGCGAGCACATGCGCAGAGCAATCGTTATACATGTGTGACATCATTCGCTGTCAGTTCGCGGGGGCATGGCTAGCTTGTGCGAGGATGCGCGCGAGACATTTGAGTCAACAGAATGTGTGATTTCCTGGCTCCCAGCCGCTCCCGCCACCCGCCCTCACTCATATCACGCCTCCCGGGTTGCTCCCGGCTCCCGGGGTGATTTCGGTCTGTCATTTTTTGGTGCTTCCGGCTGTTCCCAGCTGCTCCCGGCTGCTCTCCGCTGCTCCTGGCTGCTCCCGCTCGGGGCTTCTCCCGCGTGCTCCTGGCCGCTCGCGCCTGCGCCTGATCCCAATTGCTCCCGGCTGCTCCCGGCGATTCCCGGCTGCTCCCGATTGCTCCCGGCCGTCCGGCTCCCGGCTCCCGGCTGCTCCAAGCGGTGTTGGTGTCCGGTTGGTCTCCGGTTGGTGTCCGGTTGGTGTCTGGGTGCGCTGCTCCCAGATCCCGGCTGCTCCCGCCACCGTCCCTCACTTAACGGCTCGGGCTGATCGGGCGTGTCGCGAGCAAGCGCGGCCGCTGCCGGCTGCTCCCAACCGTTCCCGGCTGCTCCCACCACCGGACCCTCACTTGTCACGAGCAAGCGCGGCCGCTGCCGGTTGCTCCCGCCGCCCGCTCACACTTGACGGCCCGGGCTGATCGGGTAGGGGCGTCGTGGGCGAGCGCGGCTGCTCCCGGCTGCTGCCGGCCGCTGCCGGCTGCTCCCGCCACCCGCCCTCACTTGACGGCCAGAGCTGATCAGGTAAAGGTGTCGTGAGCGTTGCTGCTCCCGACGACTCCCGGCTGCTCCCGCCACGCGCCCTCACTTGACGGCCCGGGCTGATCAGGTAGGGGTGTCGTGAGCGCGGGTGCTCCTGGCTGCTGCCGGCTGCTCCCACCACCCACCCTCTGAGCAGGTAAGTGTGTCGTGCGCGAGCGGGGCTGCTCCCGGCTCCTCCCGGCCGCTCCCGCAGTCTCCCGGCGTCTCCCGGCTGCTCCCGGCGACTCCCGGCGTCTTCCCGTGTCTCCCGGCGTCTCCCGGCTGCTCCCGGCGACTCCCGTCTGCTCCCGCCGCCCGCCCTCACTTGACGGCCCGGCCTGATCAGGCAGGGGTGTCGTGAGCGTGGGTGCTCCCACTTGCTGCCGCCTGCTCCCGCCACCCGCCCTCACCTGACAGCTCGGGCTGAACAGGTAGGGGTGTCGTGAGCGCGGCGGCTCCCGGCTGCCCCCGACCGCTCCCCGCGCTTCCCGGCGTCTCCCGGCGTTTCCCGGCGTCTCCTGGCGTCTCCCGGCTGCTCCCCGCGACTCCGGCGTCTCCCGGCGTCTCCCAGCGTCTCCCGGCGTCTCCCGCCTGCTCCCGGCGACTCCCGGCTGCTCCCGCCACCCGGGTAGGGGTGTCGCGAGCGCGGGCGCTCCCGGCTGCTGCCGGCTGCTCCCGCCATCCGCCCTCACTTGACGGCCCGGGTTGAGCGGGTAGGGGTGTCGCGAGCGCGGCTGCTCCCGGCTGCTCCCGGCCGCTCCCGGCGTCTCCCGGGGTCTCCCGGCGTCTCCCGGCGTCGCCCAGCGTCTCCCAGCTGCTACCGGCGTCTCCCGGCATTTCCCAGCGTCTCCCAGCTTGCCCCGGCGTCTCCCGGCTGCTCCCGGCTGCTCCCGCCACCCGCCCTCACTTGACAGCGCGGCCGGAGCAGGTAGGGGTGTCGCGAGCGGGTGCTCCCAGCTGTTGCCGGCTGCTCCCGCCACCCGCCCTCACCTGACAGCCCGGGCTGATCAGGTAAGCGTGTCATGGGCAAGAGTGGCCGCTCCCGACCGCTCCCGGCCGCTCCCGGCGTCTCCTGGCGCCTCCCGACGTCTGTCTCCCGACTGCTCCCGGCGATTCCCGGCGTCTCCCAGCGTCTCCCGCCGTCTCCCGGCTGCTCCCGGCGACTCCCAGCTGCTCCCGCCACCCGCCCTCACTTGACGGCCCGGCCTGAGCAGGTAGGGGTGTCACGAGCGCGTGCTCCCGGCTGCTCCCGCCACCGCCCTCACCTGACAGCCCGGGCTGATCAAGTGGGCGTGTCATGGGCAAGCGTCTCCCGGCTGCTCCCGGCGATTCCTGGCTGCTCCTGGCGACTCCCGGCTGCTCCCGCCGCCCCACTTGAAAGCCCGGGCTGATCAGGTAGGGGTGTCACGAGCGGGTGCTCCCGGCCGCTCCCAGCTGCTCCCGCCACCCGCCCTCACTTGACGGCTCGGGCTAACCAGGTAAAGGTGTCGTGAACGCGGCTGCTCCCGGCTGCTCCCGGCCGCTCCCGGCGTCTCCTGGCGACCCCCGGCGTCTCCCGGTGTCTCCCGGTGTCTTCCGGCTGCTGCTGGCGACTCCCCGCGTCTCCCGGCGTCTCCCGGCTGCTCCCGGCGACTTCCGGCTGCTCCCGCCACCCGCCCTCACTTGACGGCCCGGGCTGATCAGGTAGGGGTGTCACGAGCGGGTGCTCCCGGCCATTCCCGGCTGCTCCCGCCGCCCGCCTTCACTTGACGGCCAGGGATGAGCAGGTAGGGTTGTCGTGAGCGCGGCTGCTCGCTGCTCGCGGCTGCTCCCGGCCACTCCCGACGTCTCCCGGCGTCTCCCGGCTGCTCCCGGCGACTCCCCGCGTCTCCCGGCGTCTCCCGGCGTCTCCCGGCTGCTCCCGGCGATTCCCGGCTGCTTCCGCCGCCCGCCCTCACTTGACGGCACGGGCTGATCAGGAAGAGGTGTCACAAGCGGGTGCTCCCGGCCGCTCCGGCTGCTCCCGCCACCCGCCCTCACTTGACGGCCTGGGCTGAGCAGGTAAAGCTGTCGTGAGCTGTTCCCGGCCGCTCCCGGCGTCTCCCGGCGTCTCCCGGCGTCTCCCAACGTCTCCCAGCTGCTCCCGCCGACTCCTGGCGTCTCCCGGCGTCTCCCGGCTGTTCCTGGCTATTCCATGCTGTCCGGCTCCCGTGTCCCGGCTGCTCCAAGCGGTGTTGGTGTCTGGTTGGTCTCCGGTTGGTGTCCGGTTAATGTCTGGTTGGTGTTTGGTTAGTGTCTGGTTGGTGTGCTGCTCCCGGCTCCCGGCTGCTCCCGCCACCGACCCTCACTTGACAGCCCGCGCTGATCGGGTCACGAGCAAGCGCGGCTGCTCCCGACCGCTCCCGGCTGCTCCCGCCACCGACCCTCACTTGACGGCCCGGGCTGATCGGGTGTGTCACGAGCAAGCGCGGCCGCTGCCGGCTGCTCCCGCCGCCCGCCCTCGCTTGACAACCCAGGCTGAGGAGCGAGCGCGGCTGCTCCCGGCCGCTGTCGGCTGCACTCGCCACCCGCCTTCACTTGATTGACGACCCGGGCTGATCGGGTAGGGGTGTCGTGAGCTGCTCCCGGCCGCTCCCGGTGTCTCCCGGCGTCTCCCGGCTTCTCCCGGCGACTCCCAGCTGCACCCGCCACCCGCCCTCACTTGATTGACGGTCTGGGCTGATCGGGTAGGGGTGTCGCGAGCTGCTCTTGGCCGCTCCCGGCGTCTCCCGGCGTCTCCTGCCTGCTCCCGGCGACTCCCGGCTGCCCCCGTCACCCGCCCTCACTTGACGGCCCGGGCTGATCAGGTGGGGGTGACGTGAGCGCGGGCGCTTCCGGCTGCTGCTGGCTGCTCCCGCCACCCGCCCTCACTTGACGGCCCGGGCCGGGCAGGTAAGGGTGTCGTGATCGCGGCTGCTCCCGGCTGCTCCCGGCCGCTCCCGGCGTCTCCCAACGTTTCCCGCCGTCTCCCGCCTGCCCCCGGCGACTCCCGGCGATTCCTGGAGTCTCCCGGCGTCTCCAGCGTCTCCCGGCTGCTCCCGGCGACTCCCGGCTGCTCCCGGCTGCTCCCAGCTGCTCCCGCTACCCGCCCTCACTTGACGGCCCAGCTTGATCAGGTAGGGATGTCGTGAGCGCGGGTGCTGCCGGCTGCTGCCGGCTGCTCCCGCCACCCGCCCTCACTTGACGGCCCAGGCTGAGCAGGCAGGGGTGTCGTGCACGCGGCCGCTCCCGGCTGCTCCTGGCAGCTCCCGGCTGCTCCCGGCGACTCTCCCGGCGGCTCCCGGCTGCTCCCGGCTGCTCCCGGCTGCTCCCGATTGCTCCGGGCTGCTCCTGGTGGCTCCCGCTGGCTCCCGGGTCCTCCCGATTGCTCCCGGCCGTCCAGCTCCCGGCTCCCGGCGTGATTTCGGTCTGTCACTTTGGGCTGTTCCCGGCTGTCTCCGGCTGCTCCCGGCTGCTCCCGCTCCCGGCTGCTCCCGCTCCCGGCCGTCCGGCTCCCGGCTCCCGCCGTGATTTCGGTCTGTCGTTTTGAGCTGTTCCCAGCTTCTCCCGGCTGCTCCCGGCTGCTCCCGATTGCTCCCGGCCGTCCGGCTCCCGGCTCCCGGCATGATTTCGGTCTGTCATTTTGGATTGTTCCCGGCTGTCTCCGGCTGCTCCCGGCTGCCCCCGCTCCCGGCTGCTCGCGCTCCTGGCCGGCTCCTGGCTCTCGTCGTGATTTCGGTCTGTCATTTTGAGCTGCTCCATGCTGCTCCCGGCTGCTCCCGACGCCCCCCCGGCCGCTCCCGGCGGCTCCTGGCTGCTCCCAGCTGCTCCCGGCTGCTTCCGGCTGCTCCTGGCTGCTCCCGCATGGCTCCCCGCTCCTCCCGGCTGTTCCCGGCTGCTCCCAACTGCTCCCGGCGGCTCCCGATTGCTCCCGGCTGCTCCCGGCTGCTTCCGGCTGCTCCCGGTGATTCCTGGCTGCTCCCTGTTGCTCCCGCGATTGCTCCCGGCTGCTCCCGGCGGCTCCCGTCTGCTCCCGACATCTCCCGGCGTCTCCCGGCTGCTCCCAGCAGCTCCCGATTGCTCCTGGCGCTCCCGGCGACTCCCGGTTGTTCCCGGCGGTTCCCGGCACTTCCCAGCAGCCGCTCCGCTGTTCCCGGCGGCTCCCGGGTGCTCGCGGCTGCTCCCGATTGCTCCCGGCGACCCCCAGCTGCTCCCGGCTGTTCCCGGCTGCTCTCGGCTGCTCCCGGGCGGCCAGCTGCTCCCGGCTGCTGCCGGCTGCTCCCGGCAACTCCCGTTTGCTCCCGGCTGCTCCCGGCGCCTCCCGACTGCTCCCGGCGTTTCCTGGCGTCTCCCGGCGTCTCCCGGCTGCTCCCGGCTGCTCCCGGCTGCTCCCGGCTGCTCCCGGCGGCTCCCGGCGACTCCCGGCCGCTCCCGGTTGCTCCCGACGGCTCCCGGCTGCTCCCGGCGTCTCCCGGCTGCTCCTGGTGGCTCCCGGCTCCTCCCGCCTACTCCCGACTGCTCCTGGCGGCTCCCTGCTGGATCCGGCTGCTCCTGGCTGCTCCCAGCTGCTCCCGATTGCTCCCGGCCGTGTGGCTCCCGGCTCCCGGCGTGATTTCGGTCTGTCATTTTGGGCTGTTCCCGGCTGTCTCCGGCTGTTCCCGGTTGCCCCTGCTCCCGGCTGCTCCCGCGCCTGGCCGTCCGGCTCCCGGCTCCCGCCGTGATTTCGGTCTGTCATTTTGGGGTGTTTCCGGCTGCTCCCGGCGGCTCCCGGCTGCTCCCGCCGGCTCCCTGCTGCTCCCGGCTGGTCCCGGCTGTTCCCGGCGGCTCCCGGCGGCTCCCGCTGGCTCCCGATTGCTCCCGGCCGTCCGGCTCCCGGCTCCCGGCGTGATTTCGGTTTGTCATCTTGGACTTCTCCTGGCTGTCTCCGGCTGCTCCCGGCTGCCCCCGCATCCGGCTGCTCCCGCTCCCGGCCGTATGGCTCCCGGCTCCCGCCGTGATTTCGGTGGCTAGAGCTCGCGCAAAGCAATTCCGCTACTTTTGAAAATGAATGTCTTAAAACTTTGACCGGTGCCTTCTGCAAGAGGAGCGGCAGCAGCTGGAGGCAGCGGCCAGGGAAGCATTCGAAGCCTGCGACACCTTTGTTGGCGTTTTCCCCAGGGCCCGGGAAGCGCGGGGAGCTGGAAGCCGCAGCGCGCTGGGAATGGCCAGGAACTGGGAATCGCCGGGGGCGGCCAGAAGTTCCGGGGCAGACGAGGCCGGGAGCAGCCGGCAGCAGCCTGGCGCCGCTCGCGACATGCCTATTCGGGCGCGCTTACCCAGGAAGCGCGGGAAACAGGGAGCGCTTGGAAAGCAGACGCGCAAAGAGTAGCCGAAGCCTCGCGGGGGGCAATGCATCATCGCGGGTCTTCCAACATATGGCAGCATTTGTTTGTTTAGCCATTTTGCTTTTGCTTGCCAAAATGAACACATCCGCAAATGACCCACAGAGCCCCAACCGACCTTCCTCGCGCGAGACGCACGGTTCTGCTCGTTAGTGGTAAAGCTCATCCGCTGAATGGCGACGCTCGAAGAATTCGAGTTGGTTTGCCCGGACTGCGTCGGGCCCGGACTATACGCAATCCAGGATGGACACCGCCGCGGAAACGAGGGTTTGATCTCCTGTGCGAGCCAGGGCGGCAGCAGTTGGCGGCAACAGCCAGGGAAACAGTCGAAGCCTGCGACACCTCTGTTGGTGTTTTCCCCAGGGATCGGGAAGTGCAGGAAACTGGGAGCCGCCACGCGCTCGGGACTGGGAGGCCAGAGGTTCCCGGGCAGACGGGAGTGGCAGGGAGCAGCCGGCAGCAGCCTGGCGCTGGGCGCCGCTCGCGACATGCTTAGTCGGGCGTGCTTACCCAGGAAGCGCGGGAAACAGGGAGCCGCTGGGAGAATTGCCGAAGCCTCGCGAGGGGGGGGGAAATACATCAGCCAACATATGCGCCCGCATTTGGTTTGGTTAGCCATTTTGCTTTAGCCATGCATACGACCCACAAATCCCCAACCGACCTTCCTCGCGCGAAACATCTGATGAGGAGCGTCGACGCACGGTTCTGCTCGTTAATGGTAAAGGTCATCCGCTGAATGGCGACGCTCGAAGAATTCGAATTGGTTTGCCCGGATTGCGATGGGCCCGGTCTGTATGCAATCCAGGATGGACACCGCTTGCGAACGGGTATGACAAGCAATCTGTCCCGCTTCGTGCGGCGACAACGGACTCCCGTTGCGCGGCTGAAGCCTGGCGAAGCAACCCGTGCGTGGAGGTCGCTGCTCCGTTCCCTCCGAGGGCTGACTCCAAAGGAGTGTCAGTTTGAAGCCGGCGCTGCGCGCGACGTGGCCCAAGGCATGCTCGGGGCTGCGCGAGGAAGCATCCTTACTGCTTCAGAAATCCATCGCCGCGCCTCTTCAGAAATCCATCGCCGCGCTCAACGCTTCCGCTCACCAGTAAGAGGCGAATCTGTGGCCTCCACCCGGCTCGAGAGCTCAGACAGCGGACACCGACCCAGGCCGTCACAGGAGCACCTGCCGCCCACGTTCCGGCGACTTTTGAACGAGATCGGCGCAGACGATTAAAGCCATGGCCTCCTTCTCCGAGTTTGTCCGCTTCTGCTCAACACGGACAGGCTGCGACATGGGCGGCCCCTACGCGATTCAACCGCGCGGGCTGCACGGCTCCCCTATAAAGATCGGTTATTCCTTCAACCTTTTGCGGCGCCTGTCTGACTGGGAATACAATTATCCAGAAGGTATTGACATCTTAACCGTAGCCCGGATGAACCGGCCGAGCGACACTCACTTCCACAAGTGCCGCGTGCTCCAGCTCGCGGAGGCTCTGTTGAAGCAGGAGCTACGGCAATACGTCGCGGCGAGGGAAGAATGGCTACAGCCGTGGGCCAAGGCCGCGACGCTGGCGGCCATGCGCCGCCTCCAGCTCTCCCTGAGCCCTAACCTCGCCGGGCATTTCTTCGACGCCGCACAGATCCAGGCGCCTTGGGAGCACGCGTTGGTCCCCTCCAGCACGCGAGGTCGGCGCTCGCAGCCGAACGCTGCTGCCACCACGCGGCGTCGGGAGCCGCCAGCACAGGTAGTCTGGCCCTGCCACCTTCGGCGCAAGGGCGTGGAGCCGAAGTGCGAGGCGGATGCTCTGTGCCACTGGGAGCGCGCGCCGCGTGGGCGCGGCAGATGCGTGGCGAGCACACCGACAAGTTGAGCCCGAGCAAGCGGACTGCACAAAACATGTACGATCAACAAATAAAGGGGCATCTGCGCAAGCCGCCGAAGAGCATGGACCCAGATGCAGAAGAATCATGCAATCCGAAAACATATTTTGGTTAAAAAATCCGGCCGTGCGTGTCGACGGCTCGCTGAAGCCCCAAGATGTATGCACTCGGCGTAGCGCTCCACGGAGCCTCTAAACATTACCCGCGCCCCAACGCCGAAGGCGAACCTCAATGCACGCGTGACCGCCTTGTAATCCTGTCAAAATGTTTTGGCGCCATGCCGCCATGCTCACTTCTTGCATTGTGTTCCTGACGCTTTGGCCCTCTGGACGACGGACGGACTCCTCGCTAGGGGGCGTCTACGCTTGACTGCGGCCCTGTAAGAAATCTTGCCTCCTCCTCCTGCATTAAGCCTTCGCCGAGTCGCGGTCGGCTCCGTGCAACTGGATGCTTGACCTTCCAGCAAAACGCAGAAAGGCACAGTCATCTCCGCTGGCAGACCCGAGTTTCCCAGAGGGGACGAGAGCTTGCAGGGGGAAAGGTTCGACAGAATTCTCCGAGGTGACGACCCCGATTATGGCCACGTGGCGGGCGCGCCACAGATGGGTACCTCGTCCGTCGAACACACGCGGCGCCTGGCGACCTTCCAGGGTGTACGCCAGGGCTGATGTTCAAGCTTCCACCCACACGTCAGGCCCCTTCGCCTCGAGGCCCTCCGGTATGGACGTCCGGTGACTTTAACAGGCGAGCCGTGTAGCACGCGCCCCGTGGGAGTCGCTTGAAGAGCTTACACGTGTCCAGGAAAATCTCCTCACCGCAGTCGAGCGTCACGACAAGCGCGACCCGACCGAAGCCCTCCTCCCCGCAGCGCTTCTTGAAGTCGACGAACAACTGCGCGGTTAACGCGTCTGCCACGCACTCGCTCTTGCTGCTCATAATCTGAAGCGTTGCCATTTAACTTGTCACAGACGCCTTGCTAGGCGGAGCGACTCGGGCAGCACGTTTGGGCACCGCGCGGCTCTTGGCAGCTCGGCGGGCTTTCGCTTTCGGCTTCGGCGCCTCTTCCTGCGACTGCTCATCACGCTCCTCTAGATGGCGTTTCTTGAGCAGCCGCACATGCGTGTCGCGGCTGCCTAAGAAGCTCTCCTTGATCGCACTGACGCTGTTCTCTTCTTTTTGGTACGGGTTCCTCTAGAGGCCGCCGGGCTGGTACTGCACGCGCTTCGTGTTCAGTCGCGCTGCCAGCCTGAACAATTCCTCGCCGGCTGCTTCGCCGGCATGGAGGCAGGTAGACGCTGCTGCCATCGACTCCTGCGCCGCCGCCATGTCTTCGATATTTTCGCAGTGCAGTCCGAGGTTGCGCTCTGTCTACGCGACGACAGAGTGATCTAGCGGACAGCTCTCGGGCGCGGTGCCATTTAACAGCTGGTTCGCCACAAAGCAAGGGGGCGCGCCAGCGACGGAAGTGTCCTTGCCCGAGCACTGAGTGGGCACATCTGTGTGATCGGGGCACAATTGCTTTCTTGCACGCAGTTGATGCCAGTCTAGATTCAGGAAGAGCTTCTTCGCCATCGCGTCGCAGCTCATAGCCTGCATTCGCACGATTGGCACTCCGCTCGCCCGCATGCTTGGGCCTGCGTCATCGGCCACCAGAATTATCCTCCCCTGTATCTTTTCGCAAATGCCAAATCCTTCATGAACTGCTCGGAAGCGTTGCAGATCACGTGGACGCAGCCCGTGAGCCAGCTGCTGACTACCGAGCCTACCCCACTCGATCTTGCCTTGCGCGAGATCGTGGTGAGTGATAGCCACACCTACTTGGCGCGCTGCCTCCGCGATTGCGTGGCGCTTTCCGCAGCCTGTGGGGCCCGTGAGAGCAAGGGCGCCAGGCTTACCGCTTCGAAGGAAGGCGAGGACCTTAGCGGCGGCCATGGTTCTTCACAAACACAACCGCGTCGCGACCGCTTTTCTCTCAGGCGCCCACGCTTCGCTCACTCGTTTTAACACACCCTCGCCAAAGGCATGTTACGGCAGGCTGGCATGTCCGAAGCTGCTCGTCTGAAGGAAATAAGCAATGGCGCCTGTCGGCAGGCCGCCGCTTGGATACGAGTGGAAGGATGGGTTTGATTGGATTCGCACGGCCACGGGCGAGCCTCTCAGCCAGGAAGCATACAGGGCTGAGCTGCGGAGGCGGCAGAGAGATCGAGAAGCGAAGGTACTGGGACGAACACACGGGCACACGAGCGCGAAGGAGGCAGAGAACGCTGAAGGAAGCCGAAGCCAGAGCCGCTGCTAGACCGGGCAAACCGAGGCAGCTGACGTTAGTCGAGGTCGGGCAGGTGCGGAAATCGGCAGGCCCCATAATCAGCGCTGACACCGTAACGCCTGGTTGCGAAACCGACGGCCCAGTGCTACATGGCCATGCACAAGGCACTGTCGCACAAGTTAGTGCCACCTGCCACGGCTTCAACACTAACAAGAAATAGGTCAGAATAGGGTGCCCGAACGTTGCGGTTCCGCGGCTTGAAAGAGCACGGCGTAGATCATTGTTTCTAGAAAGTGCGCCATGCACGAGTTGGTAGCTTTCCGTGCTCTTCATGTCCACTTCGTCAACTGGGAGCGCGCAAAGCATCGCGCCGATTTCTTCGCAAAGATCGGCTTCCCTGACAACCATCCTCTGCGACATACGATTGAACAGGTGAAAACCGATGCGACGCAGACACGCGGCACGAGTACATGGCCAAGCTCGACCGCGTGAAAAACGATGACGAGGTTGCGTACGCGTTCTTCAAATTTTGCATGTTGCTCGATCTGTCGAGCTTCCGTGTCGATGCGCCACCTCAAACGGCGCTTTTCGAGGAGCAGCGCGCAGCGCAGCCACAACGAATGCGCGCTTAAGCGCTTTTTGCTGGATGTGCGCTCTGGTGCATATCCCCTCTACAGACAACCAGGTGACACTTGGTCTGGGCGCTTGGAGGGCCATTGCTTCTTCATGGCCTCGGAGCTGTTTCGGCGTCTTAAAATATACATGGCAGAGACGGGGGCGCAGACGACAGTGGACTCCGTCATGGCCCTCGGGCACGCCATGAGCAAAAACTATGCAACGTTGGCGCCGAGGGTGGAGGGTCGTGTTGCCAGGTACAAACTGCAAGTCGCAGCTGGCGGAGACGAGTGAGAACTAGGCAGGCGCTCGCACAGGTCCGTCATACCCCATCTTGTCAGCCTCCGAGGGGACAGAGGCACACAGAGTGAGCTGTTGGGGCTTCGGCTTGCGTTTCTTGGTATACCTCGCAAGCCGGCGCTCGCGACCACCATTAGCCCAGTATTTTCGGTGCATGCAAGCTTGCTTCCTGGCGCGGATCCCGGCAACGTGCATTTGCGAGTCGAACGGATCCCCCGTCTCCATGTGTCGCCACTCCCCAAGGACGTAGCGGTAACCGAAAGGGGGGCGACCACGCGGAGCTGGTGGTTGGTTCGCACCACCCTTACATCCGCCAAGGTCCACGTACCGCCGCCCCTTTGTCTTCACGCAGACTCTGTGAGACTGCCGCGCGAACGCGCGCGCCGGGGGCACAACGCGTCAAGTGGCTGTAGGCTGGGCCATCTCGTGTGGGTGGAAGACAAACTGAGACACCACGCGCGCTGCGCTCCCTGGCACGAAGCGGCAGAGGCAGAGCAAGACGTCGCGCTTGTCCTGCGCGCAGAGCGGCCGCGCCTCGAGGATCTCCTGCGCTTCGGCGAGCTTTTGCAAGAACTTCCGCTCCCGCGCATCCAGCTTCCCATCCGCTAGCAAGAGGGGTCCCATCCTCACCGTTAGCTCCTTCTTGTTCCAATCCTTCTTGAAGAAGGGCAGCTGCCGCACAGCCGCCATGAAGGACTTTGCGTATACCCCCAGGTCGCGCAGGAAGGCCCGATCTAAGAGCGAGCTGCGCGCACAGGTCGCAGCAGCAAACCGTCTTCGCTTGGGAGGCGAGGGATGTTTATACAGCTTCTCGGACCACGCGTCCGTGCGCGACTCGACTCTCCAGGCTTCTCCATAGAATGCATCCAGTGCCGGAGGCGCGCTGCAAAAGCAGCTTCCAATGCTCGAGCCCAAGGCACGCAAACGCATCCCCTCCACGAGCGCACGCAAACGAGTAGGCGCACTCGTCGGCACAGCTCTGGAATTCCCCCACGCCACCCAGGCCCTCCACTGCCTTGGTGAAGGCGTCAGTCTTATTGGCGCCAGTCCAGCTCGCTCCGTGCAGTGAGGTAGCCTCGTAAGGCCGTCTGCGCCAGCCAGAAATGCTGCGCCTCCTCGCTGAGCGTGGAGAGCAGCTCTTCGAGATGCTCCTCCTGACGCGCGTTGGTCCCCGAGGGCCGCGCGTGTTGCGCATGCGAGGCTGCGCCCGTAGAACACATCGCCCGCGCTGTTGAACCCTGGGATCGACCGATCGGGTTGGCTCTGTGCATATAAGAAGGCGCACGCATCCGCACACATGCGGAAGCTGCAGATACCAGCAGCCGTGAGTTCATCCACGGCCTGGAGTCGCCTGTCGCTCTTGTTCAAGCGACGGAAGCGCCAACGTAACCCGGTTGCGGTCGCGAGGCACGGCACGACCGCCGCGCGCGCTGTGTGAAATCGCAGAAGGTCGCTGGCACTGCCTACCAGGTGGCTGATAGGCATCTGTGACATCTGCACACCGCCCGCCATGATCTGCGTCCCCAGGCGCGGGCGGGGTGACTTTCTTGCAGGCTTGGCCCGCGCCACCCCGTCACGACCGCGATGCCTGACTTCGACGCGAACTGTCCAGGTGCATCAAGGTGCAGGCGCCGGAGCCTGTCGCCACTCGCAAATGCGCGCGGTGAGGTCTGGTAGCGTAGCCGCGTAGATGCGTTTGAAGCCGCGCTTGGTGCATTCTTGCGCCGCCTGCGTGCTCCGTACTTCGGCGCGCCGTGCGTGCTGCTCGCCGTCGGCCCTGCTGCGCGTGAGCGTGATCGTTTCGCGCTCTTCCCGTTGCTCCTCCTGCAGCCCTTCCGGCGCTCCGCCCTGCGCATTGTCCGCGTGGCCCTGCGTCTGTCTCGGCAGGCCCGCTGCACGGCTCTGGTCGAGGCTCTTGCGGGGGCATCGCGCGCCTTACTGCGTCGGGCGGCCCTTCGAGAGCTAGTTGACACCAGCGGCCGCCCCGTACTCGCTCCCATCCATGCTGGCACATGAGCGATATCGTGACGACGTCTTCGAGCCTCGTGTCGCCTGCGACGCACGCCAGCACTTGCAGCGGTTTGTGCTGCATCGTCCACTTGCTGCCCGCCCCGGAGAAGTGCTGGGCAATGCGGTTCTCGACTGCGCTGCTCCATCCGACGTAAAAGCGTCCACTCTCGAGTAGCAACGTATAGACGTGGCCCGGGATGCCGGTGTAGTCGACGGTGTAAGTGGCCATGGCTTCCAGGGGCACGGTGTTTCCTGAGGCCACCGCCGCTTCCGCGGGGAATGCTGACGCCGAGGCGGTCGTCGCCCCTTGCGCGCTGCCAGATTCGCGCCGTACTCCGCGGGACGAACTTGACCCTCACTCGTGGGTCTTCGCCCCCTTGAACATTCCTCGGCCCGAGAGATGTGTGTGCCGACAGATCTCCGGGGGAGCAGATCTGCAACAAGTGCATGGCACCTGCTGTCGCTGTGCGTCGACGTCATGCCGTGAGAACTCGAAATCGTGTGTCCAGTAAACAATCGAGCATGCGCACGTCGAAGGCGCTCCGGTGTACGGGAGCGGTGAGTCGTTTTTTTGTGGCCGGGAAGGGTGTTACGTGCGACGTAACACCCTTACGTGCGACGTAACACCCTTACGTTCGACGTAACACTCTTTGTAACACCCTTGTTGTCGGGAAGGACGTTACGTTCGACGTAACACCATTACGTTCGACGTAACACATCTGTTGTTGGGAAGACCGAGGCGCCTGGAGTTGCTGGGCATCGACAACATGTCGTGCCACTTCGACATCATGTCCCAGTAAAGAGTCGAACATGCAGACTTCCAAGGCGTTCCGCTGCACGCTCCCCATGCTGCGCGAAGACCAGGTGGCCAACCTGCGTCGCTGGGCCGATCTTCATTGCGCACAGTCGATCGTTTTCCGTGACGACCGTGGCAGCGCCGTGTTCGTGGGCCTCAAGGCCGAGCTTCGCACTTGCGCCAGCTTCTCGCGCACCGTTCGTACTGCTCTGCGCCGCCTCTGCATCGACGTGCCGCTGCGGGGGCGCTGGTGCACCCTCATCACGCCCCGCGAGGCTCTGAGCATCTGTGCGAGTGAATCCGCCTCTCGCGGTGCCGACGTTGGCGCGCAACCTGCAGAGCGCCTTGCCTCGCCGCATGATGACGACAACGTCCGCGTAGTCGCGCTCACCGGTTGAACATGCCCCCGCTCACGGCTTCTTGAAGACCAAGCCTTTGATATCCATTTTTAGCTTAGAGTTGCCGTCGAGGTACAGACCGGTTTCTCGACCGTACAGAAGGGAGATTTGCAATGCGCCGCTCACTGCGCACGGCTGACTCTCCTTGAATTCGTCGAGGAGTTGTTCGAACGACAGGTGCCTGCGCCGTCGCAAGAACATCCTAACGCCTTCTGTGAGGGCCTCCATGATTGCTTTGTGATACTCTGTCCATCGTTCTGACTTGACGAGAACTATGTCGACTGCGCCTGGGAATTGCTCAAGAAATCCCGTTACCTCGCACGCCATTTGGCAAACACCCGCAGAAATCGGTATCGCTCCGTGCCGTTGCTGAAGTCGTCGGCATGTGCATAGTCGTACATGCATTGCAGACGGCCTCGCAACGGCGTGCTGTGCCTGGCCGTGTCTTGGCCACAAGTCCGTCAGCGTGGGGGATCTGCGTGCCGCCCTCCTGGGCAATTGCCGCACCGAGGAGCGCGGCCTGCCGCAAGCAATGCCCACACGCTGCAAGACGCGGAATTGATCCTAAGTCAAACACAAGCCGCCGAGAGAGCAAGCATTATTGGATTCGTACAAGAATTGCTAGGTGGTGAGCCGCAGGGAGAGGCAGAACGAACAGCGGCCCACGCAATGCTTCCCGAGCCAATGCGTCAAGCTACCATTGCAGAGCCGCTCGTGCTGCGCGTGACACGCTTCGGCGCACTCTTCCGGTACCCCGATGAACAGAACTGGGAAGGCCGACCTGTTAGTGTGGAGTGCGGATACAATCTCGACGGGGCATGTCACAATGCATCCTGGCGGCAGCCGCTGGCAGCGGTACCAATTCAAGACAGCCCAGCAGCTGCAAGGACAGACAAGCTTCAAGTTGCAGCTCACGAGCTGGTCAGCTTCGAGAGATAATAACAAGGGGCCGGTATACGCCAACAGCTACAGGGCAGGTGATGCGGACTACTATATTGCTGTATTGCCAGCGATCATCGCGGCTGGCGCGTGACGTGTGGAGTTCCACGCATCGTGCATACCAGAGCGCGAGCTGCTAGAACGGAGGATTATAGCCCAGGGGAAGAGGCGAATCGTCGCGGACTCTACGTGTACATGTCTGAACTGGCTGCCCATGCGCTCGACCTTGATGCTGGGGCTCCTGCATATGTGGACACGCGCGTATCACGTTCACAGCCCAGCTGGCCCAACATTGATGTCGCCCGTTACAGTACAGCGCCGTCGACGGGTCCAGCAGGCAGACTGAGCGGACAGCTTGCAAATATGCGTGGGCAGCAAATAGTGCAAACTCACAAATGGCACGAATAACATCGCCCAAGGACGCGCAGTGCCCCCACTGCAAGCGGTACTTCACCAAGCGCGGCCTGAAAGAGCATATGCGCCATGTCCGATGTTCTCCGACGTCCACCGCACAGAAGCGGGTCTTCGAGCGGGCCCGCTGCAAGTATTGTGGCAAATCTTTCCACTCTGGGAACTCCTTGCGTGTGCATGTGGCTGGGCAGCATCTTGCTGAGTACGCGAAGTCGCCTCATAGCGTGAGTCGGCACAAGGCAGCGCTCAAACGAAAGAGCGCGCTCAAGTTGGAGCAACGTCCGCACAGCGCAAGCCCACATGCGAAGCCTAAGCGCGATTCTCCACAGCCACAAGAGACCGAGCATTCGACTACCGACTTGCGTGCACGCGAAGATCCAGAGCGCACACGACGTGTCTGGGAGGAGGTACTTCGACGGCAACAACTGCAGAGAGACAAAACGGGCAGAAAACATCATGCACGCAATCAGGATAGATGATGCCGCTACAGGATACATAGTGCGCAAAAGTGTATTAATACACGTCGGCCCGGCGAATGCCGCTACGGCAGGCATCGCGAGGTCTGTGAATATCCCGCGGGGGTCGCGCACGGCATCATCTGCGCGGCAGGTTGAACTGACAGGTCGCGTCGGCACATTGACGCTCTGGCCTTTTTCTACAGAGGCAGCAGCGGTGCTTTCCGCCGCGGATATTCTCCACACCAGCGGGTGAAATTAAATCACCGCATGCGCCCCGCATGAGAAACTCTGCCGCCCTCTACGGGCCGCAGCTGGGTTTCTCTCCGCACGAGCTTACTGCAGGCGAATTTTCTCCGAGGCCATGTGTTCTGCTGACATTTTCCCCACAGGGCGATGCGCAGTTCTTCGCCTCATCCGAGGGCCGTCGAGGCAGAATTTCTAACGAGCTGGTGACAATTTCGCAGCTCACAAGCGGCTGTTGCAATTTGCCAGCTTTGCTGCACCGCATCCAGATTTTCTGCGCGCGTTGGTGCGCTGCTGAGTTTTTCCCCGAGGGCGAGGTCCTGTGCTTCATGACACACGCGCGCAATGGAGTTATTCTCAGGGGCCTCCGCTGGATGTATGAATAATTTTGAATTTCGCCCGAGGGCATTCGCGGTTTTTTCTCTCGGTGAGCCCGCAGCCTCCCGACAATCTCCCTGCTGGCGGGTGTTTGGTCTTCGGTACGGACCAAGTCTGCAGCTTTTTAAAGCTACCGAGGGATGGTCGCAAGTCCAACGGCGCACAACATGCATCCTACTGCCGTAGCGGCATTCGCCGGGCCGAGTGTATTCGGTCAACCAAGGTTGACTGTCAATTTGCAGCGCATCTGCAGCTACAGTAGAGACAGAGGTGTCCGGGGACCCATTTCTGCGGCGTGTGCTTCTTGCCGCTTCGCTGCGCCGCATGGTCACTGAGCGCGGGGAGAATATTCGACGATGTCAAAAAACACCCGGCGGGGAATTGCTCGGCGGCGCCATTCCCAAAAGCGCCCCCGAGATTTTCACAAGGCAGGCAGAGACCTGAAAATACGCCACTCCTTGTAAGGTTTTTTGGGGACTTCAATAAGGTCTTACCAGGCATCCAGGTGAACTTTTTTGGTGCGTTCGCGGCCATTTCTGCCGCGCGCCGAGGTACCTCCCAAAAAATCATACGGCACTGGCGCTCTTCTGTGAATTTCTCTAGGATCCGACCGAGCATCCTGGTGGAATTTTGCCCCGTTGCCACCGGATCTGCACAACATGCTCAACAAAACCCAAAGCGCGCACAGCATTGGCGTTCTTCTGAGAATATCAGCGCTCAGAAGGCGTCCGTTTTGTTTTCGCGCAAATTTAACACAAACCGAATGAAGAAAGCACGGATAACGCCGCAAATTCTCAGGACCGTGCTCACCATTGGAGAGCCGCTGCAGACGCACTGCAAATGGACAGTCAACCAAATACACTCGGCCCGGCGAATTCTACTACGGCAGGCATCGCGAGGTCTGCGAAAATCCCGCCAAGGTCGCGCACGGCATCGTCTGCGCGGCAGGTTGACTTGAAAATTTGCGTCGGTGCAATTAACGCTCTGGGTTTTTTTCTGCAGAGGCAGCAATGGTGCTTGCCGCCGCGGATATTCTCCACACCAGCGGGTGAAATTAAATCACCGCCTGTGCCCCGCATGAGAAACTCTGCCGCCCTCCACTGGCCACAATTGGGTTTCTCTCCGCACGAGCTTACTGCATTCGAATTTTCTCCGAGGCCATGTGTTCTGCTGACATTTTCCCCGGCGATGCGCATTTTTTTCGCGTCATCCGAGGGTAGTCGCGGCAGAATTTCTATCGACCGGGTGACATTTTCGCAGCCCATAAGCAGCTGTTGCAAATTGTCAGCCATGCGGTACCGCAGCCATCTTTTCTGCACGCGTTGCCGCGCCGCTGATTCTTTCCCCGATGGCGAGGTCCTGTCCTTCATGGCACACGCGCGCAATGGAGTTATTCTCAGGGGCCTTTGCTGGATGTATGAATAATTTTGCGCCTCGCCCGAGGGCATTCGCGGGTTTTTCTCGCCGAGCCAGCAGCTTCACGATATTCTCCCTGCTGGCGGGTGTTTGCAGTTCGTCGCGGACCGCGTCTGCTGCTTTTTTCTGGCTGCGAAGGGATGGTCGCAAGTCCAACGGCGCACAACATGCATCCTACTGCCGTAGCGGCATTCGCTGGGCCGAGTGTAGTATAGCATCTATTATCGATCCTGCGCGGGAGCATGTCTCCTGCGCCGCGCGCATGATCTATCCTGACCACTGGCGACGCGAATCTGCAGTCACGTCAATCTTTCACGACTTGTAAACGGCTGGGCGCACGGGCTCGGCCCAGCGAGTTGCCGAGGGTAATAACCTTGACGTCCGACTCCGCTGGCTCACCCGCGTCAAGGGCAAGCATCGGAGCGACGGGCGGCGGCGGCAGCTGCGGGAGCGCCACGCTACCTTCGTCTGCGAGGACTAGCCAACGACCCTTCAGCCGAGACACGTCGAAGCCGCTCCGCTGGCAAGCCGCTTGAGCGTGGAGCGAACGGAGCGGAGGAACGCCATGACAACGTCGTCCTCGCGGGCAAAGCACGACGCGGCGCAGTTCTGGCAGGCCCACGCGCGCAAACGACTCAGCTCGGCATCGTCGAGCCACGGCAGCGTGGCGTGGAATGCCTTCGAAGTGTGCATTCGTCCTCCGTTTCTGTTCGTTCGAATCTCGTGTGAACCTACTCGGGCACGCGCAGTCCGTGCTTCTCCCGCAACTTGCGAGCCAGCGCGGCTGTGCCAGCGCCCCAGCCTTTCTGGAAACACATCGGAAGAGTAGCGCGCTGCATCCCGTGCGGGGGCTCCGAGTTCTTGAACCGGAGCTGGGGGTCGATGAGCTTCTCGTAAGGGCCGCTATGCATTCGCACGAAAGCTTCGACGTTCTCAACCGGCTGGTGCAGCGCGGCCCCAAAGCCACGCTGGATGCACTCGCTGGGTCGCCCCACGCGCTCCGAACCATCTAATAGCCCGCTAGCCTTTTTGTTGTTGCCGCAGTACGGTTTTGCTTTGCGCGGTCGGGCTTCCCCGTGTTGCAAGCTACTCCCACGAGGGGCGACGCGCTCAAGCGCTCCACTCTGTGGCACTGCTCGAGGCTCACGCGCTCGCCGTCGCGGCTTCGACTGTTGTGAGGAGGAGATGACGGGCTGTACAGCAGCCCGGTGTTCTGACTCCCAGCACCAAAGGCGCGCGCGGTAGGCGCATTTGTACTCCCTCTGGTCGGTGCCGTCCCAGCAGGCAGCTCTGTTGCAGAGCGTACAGCGCTCGCGGCCTGTTTCGCTGGGTGCTGACCGAGCGCGTCAGACCAACTCACGCTCATATCCGTTTATTATCAGCGAGAGGTGCGCCAGACATGGGATGCATTTCGCGAGGCGATGCGCTAGTGGGCGGGCTGTGCAAACGGGGCAGGTTCGCGCTGAGCAACTGCCGATTCTCGCAGCATCAGCAACTGCCGGTACATTTCTCGCGACCGCGCGTCGAAGCCTGGCGCCAGTGCTTGCAGAACAACACCCCCTTCTACACAGGGCCACAGAGGAGCTGTCGCTCGCTCCTCCATCTGCGGCGGGTCCACGCGTACGCGGGGTGTGCACGGCGCCATGGTTTCGTCGCACGCGGTACTCGCTGCGGCCTTGTAATCCTCCTCGGTGCACAGCTCGAGCCAACCCTTGCCTAAGTCACCCATGTGAAGGCCCCACCGCCCGGTGAGAGTGCGGATTAGACTTTGCATAGCGCGCACTGTCTTGGCGTCTTTCCGGTGCAGGTACAACGCGTTTCTGCCATCAACGTCTCTCACTACGCAGTGCGCCTGGCAGCTGCTGCTGGCCCACTGGACCAGCCGTGACTCTAAGTCTGGCGCCGCTGCGCCTACTCCTGCAATGAAGAAGTGGGAGGTGGGCTCCGTCATCCGTCGACCGTTTTAACAGTAGCGTTGAACACATCAACCGCGCTTCGACCTTCCGCTAGCGCGCGGCCGCCTCCCTGGATGTTTTCATCTGATGGCAGGATCGATGGACAGGCTGAAGATTCGAGATGTCGTTGAGTCTCGCGACATCGGCGGCGGTTCGCGCAGAACTCAAAGGAACGATGTGGTCGACCTCCCACATATCAGTCGCTGTGAAAGGCAGGCCGCAGATGGCGCACATAAAATTGTAGCGCGCCGCCACGCGCTTCTGCATGAGTGGCGTCACCCTTTTGCGGATGCCTGATGTCCTCAGGGGAAGCGTGGGTCTCGGCGCCGTCCGGAGGCTGCGAAGCTGCACGGACGCAGAGACGCCGCCTCTAAACGAGCCCTCGGCGCGCCCAGCGATGCCAGGCGCGTCTTCCTGTTCAACACCCGCACGGCTCAGCACGCCAACGGAAGAGTCGAAGGCTTGCAGCGCCGACTTGTGCAGACCCGAGTCAGGTGCTACGAAGGAGCAACAGAAGGCGATGGCAAGGAGGATTACCAGCCACCACAGCATTTACTTCTTCGAGCGACGTGGACGACTCTTTCTCGCGTGGCCCGGCGTAAGACTCCGCCTTGCCGCGCGTCGTTCCTCGCCATGGAACCACGCGTTCAGCCCTACTTTGGCGTCAGGGCAGGTTACTTCTTCTCCACTGTGTTCAGTGCGCGTGTCTCGCCTGCCCATATCATCATAATTCGTTCACATGACTGCTCTTCCAGCGCGCGGGTACACGCGCAGGCCCTTCCCATCGCTTCCGCACAGCTTGTGGAAGCAAGTGGCCCCGCCACACCTCCCCGCGGACAGCTCTCCGTCTGCTTGTAAGTATGCGAAGATGGTCTTCAGTCGGCGCTTGTAATCTCTGCCACCACCGTCTCTGGGGACGTCGCGGTGCGTTTTGTAGCGCTCCCCGCAGGCATAGCTCGTTGCTTGCAGCGGCTCGAGGCTCGTCGCCGGCATCCCAGCAATCGTCGCGAGTCTTCTTTCGATGCACTGAACGACTGGATCGTCCTCCGGGAGGTCCGCGGTCCGCGACGTGCGCAGCGAGCGGACTTCGCGGCGCCCCTCAGTTTCGGAGGCCTCGAAGCCCGCGCCGTGTGCAGTCTTCACAAGGTACGCGCATTCGGCAGGGGTCAGCAGGCCGTCAATTTGCGTTACGATTGGTTGCTTTGATGTAAGCTGCCTGAGAACAGGGTACACGGGCCGGCCGCCCTGCACACATGATTGCATTTCTCCTGCAGCGCGCACTACACCTTTTTGCATATCCGCAGCCATTTCGACCTCATATTACGCAAGCGATTCACGCGTGGTAGCCAGCAGCCATGGCAAGCCGAGCCTTTGCGCGCGGGCACCTCATGGATCTACTTGCAGAGTTGTTGCCAGCGGTTGAACTCGCGCGCATCTGTTCAGTGAGCACTCGTTTCTACAGGCACGCCGCAACGCTGGCGTTTGCATCTGTTCGAGCGCAGCACGGCCTCATGATTCCAGACGCCTCGCTGGCAGAGATGCACGATCTTGACTCGGTACAAGAAGCGCAGAGCTTCGACATGCGCAAGCAAGGAACCAGAAGAGTGCTGCGCGGCAGCCCGCTGTGCACGACCTACGTTGGATCCTACAGGGATAAGGTCACGCTGGCCCAGATCCCTCCAGCTCCGGGTGACGCGTGGTCGATCGACTGCTCTCTTCGGCGCGGCGCCTACCTTATGACTCCCGAGGGGTGGGGCAACCCGGCACACGGTATCTTGGACCTCTTCCTGGACGGATGGCGCATCGGCTCCGTCGACTGGTTCGACGACTACACGCGTGAACGCAGTCGCTCCATCGACTTCGACGTGCGGTGGACGGGTGTGCACCAACTGGTGGGGAGGTGCAGCCAAAGCAACGCCGACGAAGACCGGCCGACGCGACACTGGATCTGTCTGAGCGGCGTGCACCTTCGTGGGATTGCGGGCACATAGCGACTATATTCTTGGATTTGACGCGCCAGTAAGAAGCAACCCAGGGACCCCAGGGAAGTAAGCACATGTACACACACGCGTCCGTTTCATGTGAGTGGTAGGACGCTCAAGTCGCTGCGGCAGCTGGCGCTTGCCGAGTACGACAGCTCTTTCGGCGGGCGCTGTGAGGCGTGCGCTGCGGTGCATTCGGACCTGGAGGCGCACAACGAACTTGGCGTGCCCCAGCACTACTCCGCGGGACGTGCGCGGCATGACGGTTTCCTACCGTGGCTCATCGGCCTTCTCCCGCACGCGCACCCCATTCGATGGTACCAGGAGGTTTGTGTTTCCTACTCACGTGAATAAAAGATGTCTTCTAACATCTGATCTGTCTTATTCTGGCGGAGACGCGCTTTCCTTCTGTCTGCGTGGTAGATCTTTCCCTCCTTGAAAGCCTCGAGCATGTCTCTCGCCCATCCATCTTCGGCGCCCCCTGTGTCAAAGCAACGTGCAGAAGGGGGTGAAGTAGCGAGCAAGGTAATTCGGGCAGCTACGTCGCCAGGCAACCGACGGAACAGATACGCCATGTAAGTTACTACCACTATCTGTGGGAGCGGGCCTCGAGCGCCTGAACAAACGTGTTTTGAAACTATGTCCCCCCTCAGGGGTGTGACAGTAGTGGTGGGTACGTGGGTACGTGGGTACAGAGGTTTTGAAACTATTTCCCCAGGGGATGTGACAATAGCGGTGGGTACGTGGGTACGCGGGTACAGAGGTTTTGCCATTATTTCCCCAGGGGATGTGACAGTAGTGGTGGGTACGTGGGTACGTGGGTACCGAGGTTTTGAAAATATTCCCCCCCAGGGGATGTGACAGTAGTGGTGGGTACGTGGGTACGTGGGTACAAAGGTTTTGAAACTATTTCCCCCCAGGGGATGTGGCAATAGCGGTGGGTACGTGGGTACGTGGGTACAGATGTCTTGAAACTTATTCCCCCAGGGGTGACAATAGTGGTGGATACGTGGGTGCAGCGGTTTCGAAACTAGCAGACATATCACACATACATACACGCGGCCAGGGCAGCATGCGCGCTCAGCCTGCGCCAATCAGATACGCTCTCCCTACCTTTATTTCCACGACACGCGACGAATCGGGCGTTTCTGTAAGGAGCGTCTAGCTAGGGCACGTCTCACGAGCGCTTCGGGCTGCGACTGCGGCACGGCTCTGCTGCAGCGCCCAGGTTGGCGAAGTGGCCGACATACTTCTGAAAATCGTGGCACCTCGGCTGCTGGAAAGAGGCGCCGGGGTACTTCGCGCGGATGTGGGCCATGAAATCCTCCTCGTCGAAGGCGAAGCCGTGCTGCTGGCGGTCAACCACCCACCGCTGGACCGTCATGGAGTAATTCGGATAGTCAGCGTGTTTCGCGCAGTAGCTGGAGCCCTCCGCGCGGCGGCTCCTGCAGCGATCATTTGGATCATCGTCGACCATGGAGTGGCACCGCTCATGCTCAGCGGCGTGGTGGGGGCAACGAGTCCTGGGGCGACCGCAGGCGTCGCCGCCTCCCCTCGGCACCACCCCGCAGCGGCCGCGGTCAGCGATGCAAGACGCGTCGTCCTCCGCTCGCATGGCGCACAATTCACGTTTCTGGTGCCAACTGGCCGTGCGGATGCTGCACTGGCCCCGGGGCTGCTGACATGGGCCTCCCATTGCCTCCGGTACTCCGCAGACTCCGCGCTCCATGATAGCAGCGCGCTCGTCCTCCCAAGCCATGCGGGCGAGCTCGCTGCGTTGGTGGGTCCGACAACTGCCGGCGTTGCTGTTGCAGAGCTTGCCGTCGTTGCACGGGTGGCCACAGAGACCCTCGATTGTCAGGGGCGCCCAGTGCTTGAATGCACCCTTGGCATCGAAGACCTCCACCGCATCGAAATGACGGAGCTTTGGGTCGATGGCGCTTGCCTTGGACTCGTCTGTGTTCCCCCCCCGCTGTGCATGCTCTGCTTTTACAGCTTCTGTCTGCGGGAGCGTCCCAGGGAGTGTTTTCTTCCCAATCTGTGGCTGCACCTCGCGGCCATTTTCTGCGGCTAGACTTTCGGAGAGGAGGTGCTGCAAAGATGCCTCTGACAGAGTGGTGGATTCCGGCGAAGAGCCGCCGCTGGCCTCTGTGGAAGCTTCGGCGAGTGCTGGTTCCGCAAAGGCCTTGTCGTCTTTGCCGGTGTCCATAAAGCTCGTTTCGAAATAGAATTGACCAAGGACTGCTCGTGCCCGGTCGCATGGAGGACTTGCGCTCGATTGCTGGGGGTCTTGCTCTGCGACGGCTCGCGGCTCTCCGAAAAACTGAGTGAGGCTCCGGTTAGGCTGGGGCGCGTCGCTCGATACTGCCTGTGCGCTCCCCCGTTTGGCTCGCTTGGTGGGTGGCTGCTGCGAACCACTCGCGAGGATTTCCTGGAGACGATCGCGCGGCACAGTCTGGACTAAGAGAGCGGCTTTGTCAGCCATCTTTAAACCGGCTGGGTGGTCGACGCAGAACTCCTTCAAGATGGTGTTCATGCGGCCGACTTTGCACATCTTTTGCAGGCGCGCCATGAGTTCCAGGTCGCCCACTTGACTTTTCGGTGGCGCCTTCTCATGATAGTCCAGGACCTTGTCCAATTTCTTGTCTATGTCATCCATGCGGGCGTGGATGCCCTCTTCGACCTCCGACAACTGCACGCGTGTTTCGTTTCCGTCCTCGGCGACCGCGTGAGCAACTGTAGCTTCGAGGGCGAGCTGTTCTGCTGCCACTGTGGCTCTGGGCTTGTTCCAAAATTTGACTTTGCTGCCAGTGCCGTCTTCGTACCGCGCGGCCTCAAAGGCGAGTACCTCGGCCTCTGTGGCGAATTCGCGCAGTTGCCCGGTCTCCGTGTAGTCGCATTCACGGAAAGCGGAAGCGCGCACGAACCTTGTCTGCAGCGTTGCGCCCGTACTTCTGAAGGGTGCGGCGCTGCCGAAACTGCTCCGCTGTGAGCACCATGGCGGGAGGGGGGGGGGGGGGAGTAGATATCGAATGCAAAAGGGGCGTCTGCTTTGAGATACACGTGCGTAAGAAACCTGACATGAGGAACATGTACTACACCGAAACCTACATCGCAACTTATATCGCAACTCACATCGCCAACCTACATCGACACCACATCGCAGCTTACATCGCTATTTACATCGCAACTTACATCGCAACCTACATCGCAACCTACATCACAACTACATCGCAACCACATCGCAACCACATCGCAACCTCATCGCAACCACATCGCAACCACATCATCGCAACCTGACATCGCGACCACATCGCAACCACATCGCAACCTCATCCCAACCACATCGCAACCTCATCGCAACCACATTGCAACCACATCATCGCAACCTGACATCGCAACCACATCGCAACCACATCGCAACCACATCGCAACCACATCGCAACCTACATCGCAACCTACATCGCAACCACATCGCGACCGAAAGCTTCTACATCCAAACTCAAATCTGAAAAACTGAACATATAGGATTCTGCTTGCTTGCGAAACTGCGCACTTCCTTGCAAATTCGCGTGTGGTTTGTGTGTGCGTATGAACTTGTGCAAATGCTGTTACAAAGCTGCAATTCTTTTTCCAGCTTCAGAGTTAGCGCCACTCCATCTAAATCTGGTTGCGGCAATCCATCTAAGTCTGGTTGCAGAAAACTAGCGTCAGCAGCTCTCTCACTCTCACTAGTCTATGGGTGTGGCATTCTCTTTCTGAGCGCGCCAACTTTCCAATCCAATGTGCGTGCAGAAACGGACCTTGTGCTCACCTTGTGCTCAATCCGAAAGAAAAATGCTACGAAATAAGGGTCCGTGCGCCTCTCTCTCCATGCGCGGCAGCAGAATGTCACGCAGGCTGTTCACGCTCCTCCCGAAGACTTTGGGATATTTGCAGCGGGCGCAGCGGCTCATCGGCATGGAGGGTTCACCAGGCCATGCCATGTTGGACGTTTCCCAAATCGTCTCTTCGTCCAAGCATTCCTCGCTGAGGCAGCCCTCGTAGGGAGTGCTGATGTCGCCGCCGAGAGCTTGCCTGATGAGCGCCTGGTCTTGAGCGCCAAGTTCCTTCAAATCGGTTTCCTTGCTGGGGTTCAGAACTCGAAGAGCAGCGGCGCACCTCTTCAGAAACTCGCTCTTACGCCCGTGATCGCCTGGCCCTGGCACGGAGCCGTCCTTGGCCAGCCGCATCGCCACGCGCACCACTTGCGACATTCCAGGTCTCGCGTACTCCTCCTGGACTTTGCTCTGCAGCAAGAGCTGCCGCCTCGGCTCGTGGTGGCAGCGACGGAAAGCGAGCCGCTCCGGACGCTCACCCACCTCCGCGACGATGATGACGCCCTCGCACTTGACCCGGTATTCCCAGACGCTGGTTGGGTCGAAAGCGTTTGGGGCTGGTGGCTGCTCTGACCCATTGGTCAGCATTAGCGGCGGCGCCATGACCTCTTCCTCCTCGCTGCTTGAACCGTCGTAGTATTCCGCCAGCAAGGCGGCCGCTGGCTTGGCATTGCTCTCCGCAATCTTGGCTCGCTTGGCAAGGGATTGGTGCTCTTCCTCTTTATCAGATTCGTGGGGGCGCTTGGTGCCCGCAGGGCGCAGAGACGCGACTGTCTGCCACGATGTAATGCGGTCACGATCAACCTCGTCCAGAGGGCGCAAGCTGCGCTCCGCGGCGAGCCGCTGCTTGTCCGGCAGGCAACGGAGAATGACTTTGGCGGCACTCTTGGCAGCGCCCAAGATAATAGGATGCCCAAAGCGCAAGATGACCAAAAGGCCGTGCTGGTCAATGACCAGTTGAACCCAGGTCACCGCGCAGTTCTTGCGCTTCATGGCGGCTTGCATCTTCTCGGCGGCCTCGGTGCTCCATGCCTCTGAGAAGCGGGCAATCTCATCAAAGGCAGGGCGCGGTGTAAAGATATCTGCAATGAATGTGTCCATCTCACCATCCGCAAGGCTAACAATAGGCTGCTTACGGAGGTACTCCATCAGTGCAGGAACCTTAAACTTACGCTGGGTTTGGCAAAGAAGAGGCTTGAGATATATTTAAAGAGGCCACCGCCAGAAATAGTAATAATTTACCGAAGAATACTATTATTTCCGGCGGCCTCGTGTACTAGTGTATATAGGCTGCTAGTCTAAGCATGCGCGCGTGATTTTTTCTCCACGCATGGAACCTTAAACTTAGAGATATATGAAGCCACCGCCGGAAATAGTAATAATTTACCGAAGAATACTATTATTTCCGGCGGCCTCGTGTACTAGTGTATATAGGCTGCTAGTCTAAGCATGCGCGCGTGATTTTTTCTCCACGCATGGAACCTTAAACTTAGAGATATATGAAGCCACCGCCGGAAATAGTAATAATTTACCGAAGAATACTATTATTTCCGGCGGCCTCGTGTACTAGTGTATATAGGCTGCTAGTCTAAGCATGCGCGCGTGATTTTTTCTCCACGCATGGAACCTTAAACTTAGAGATATATGAAGCCACCGCCGGAAATAGTAATAATTTACAGAAGAATACTATTATTTCCGGCGGCCTCGCGTACTAGTGTATATAGGCTGCTAGTCTAAGCATGCGCGCATGATTTTTCTCCACGCATGGAACCTTAAACTTAGAGATATATCAAGCCACCGCCAGAAATAGTAATAATTTACCGAAGAATACTATTATTTCCGGCGGCCTCGCGTACTAGGGGTATAGGGTGCAAGCAATATGAACAGCCTTCTAATACACAGTCCTGGAGGTGCTGAAATGGTCGATGTGATTTCGGTCGAACAAACATTGCAGCAGTTGCGTTCACCCAGCGGCCCTGGCGGATAATTCTGGGAGATGTCTGGCGGCTCGGCTGCGGGTGTCCGGCCGCACCACAGCCTACACTCCCTCACTACACCGCGTCGATGCATCACATCGCGTAGCGAAGGCGAGAATCCATGAGCACATAGCACGCACACGAACTATAAGAAGCGGTCTTCGCAGTTGCGGTCTTCGCGACTAGGCCCTTCGCAGGGAGAGGGGCATGGCTCTTCGCAGTAGCGGTCTATAGATCGCTGCACGTTTTTTCGTCGCAAGATGCTGATGGCGGCCACCTGTCTGATCGTGCACCCGTACAGCTTTGTACGCCTGGGCGTATCTACATCTTGCACACTCACACGCCACTGCTGGCTGGCACCTGCGCCCGCCTTGGACTTCGGCTCCGCTGGCGAGTCCCGCGCGAAGCCCCATCGGCCGCGACGGGCGCTGGGGCAGCGCTCCTCAGCACCTTGGCGACGCCCTGGGCCAGCGCAAACGCAAAATTGCATGGGACTGCGTTCCCGATCTGCGTGTAGGCCGCGTTGGTGCCCCCTTTGAAGACATAGTCGTGGGGAAATATCTGAAGACGAGCGGCCTCCGTGACTGTCAGCCTCCTCATCGACTCTGGCGCGACCCAAGCAACCGCGTATGCATCCAAGAGCGTGGCGCGGCTCGCCCAGACGCCCTCGAGGCGGCGCTTTGTCTGAAGGCCGCTGTCGTAGGCATCGGCCTTCTCGCGCTCGGCGACGAGGCCGTAGGTGCGACCGGCGGCACCCACACCCAGCTTGCCCTTGATCTCCTTGCGGTGGGCGCGCGGATTCGCGGCGCGCGTCAGGGCGCTGTTCAGCTCAGGAGTCAGCTCCCTCACACCCAGCTTGCCCTTGATCTCTTTGCGGTGGGCGCGCGGATTCGCCGCGCGCGTCAGGACGCTGTTCAGCTCAGGAGTCAGCTCCTGCGCCACTCGCTCGTTGCATTCCACGAGCGCCGCATGCAAGTTCTCGACGGAGCCCCCCCGCCCGCCGGAGAACTGCTCCTCATCAATGACTGGCGTCGCGTTCCCCCCCCCCATGGCCGCCAGCAGCGTCGGGGAAGGCCTGGTGGGAGCGAGGGGGCGGCCGCTCCCATTGAAGAGCATGCCAGAGTACGCGCTCTCCCGGAGCACAGGGCTTTTGCAAACCTCGATCTTCGCAGTGCACGTTGCCGGGTTGGACGGCGTGCCTGCCCTGCCAATGTCCCGGAGAGCCTCTCCGCACGTCTGCCCTCGGCGGCTGATCGCAGCCAGCCCCTGAAAATACTGTGTGGGCGTCGCGGTGTGGAGAAACCCAACCAGGATCAGCCGCTCTCTCGACTGGGGGGCGTCGAAGTTGTGGGTGTTAAGCACCTTGTGCTGGCAGGCGTACCCCAGGCCCTTCGCGCGTTCGATTAACTTGTCCAGAATGGGCTTGAAGAGAGCCTTGGTGCCCAAGTTCTCCACGTTCTCCATGAGGAAGCTGCGCGGCCGCAGCTTGTCGACCGCGTCCATGAAGACGTTAACCAGCGCGTTCCTGGGGTCATCTAGCCGCATCTTCCCTTTTTTCGAATAGCCCTGGCAGGGGGGGGGGGGGGCCTCCGAAAAGGCAATCTACGGCCCTGGCAGCTCTCGGCGCAGCTCGTCGAAGTCAACTGTCCGCAGATCCAATCGCCTGGATACCACCGCCTCTGCATTGTGGTTGTAGGTGTCGCAAGCGGCTTGGCTTGCATCCGCCGCCCACAGCACCTTGAAGCCCGCCCTCGTGAAGCCGACGTCCATTCCGCCAGCCCTTGAAAAAAGCGACACCGCCGTCAGCTGCTCCTTCGCCCCTTCGATCGCCGCCCTGAGCGTGGCCCTCTCCTCCTTCCACTGCGACTGGGCTCGAAGGATCAGCTGCTGAAGAGCTGCGGCGTCCGATTCGCCTTCGAGTTCATCCCGCGAAGGCTCGGGGAAGTCTGCAGTAGTTGGCGCCTGGCCGCCCATACTCTCGAGCTCCGCCAACAGGCTTGCTCTCCTGCTGCGGATCACGCTCATCACTTTCGAAAGCAGAGCACGGAGCTGAGCAGGCGTAAGAGACTCCATGAAGCAGAAGCAGCGCGCTAGCAGCGGAAAACACGCAAAGCGGGGCTTGAAACTTGAGCCAGTGGCTGCGGTCGGACGCGCGCGGATCGCAGGTGTAGGCGTGCACATGGTGTGCTGCTTTGTCTGCGCGAGGCGCGCGCATAATCTATGCCTGCTATGCCGCTGGCCCTAATGATCCACTGCGGGCGCTCGCGTCATCTTTACTTGCTTCGTTTACGAATGCATCCTATGCATCCGCTGTCTGCATGGGGGGACCGCGTGGCGCCATTATCCCTATGTGTGGGGCCAGTTGCATGTTGGGCGCACATGGGCCACTGAACACGCGCGCAATTTTTAACCGCCCATGCGATATCTAACTGTAACTGTACGAGGGGCTTGCCTTCACTGTTCTGCTATTTTCTCTGTTCGCATGTCGAGATCGACCCCCAATCCAGGCAGCTCCATCTGATCCTGCTCGTCTCCACCAAGGCTGTCAAGAATCGGGTTGACTTGCACGGTGGACGCGCGGCGACTGTGATGAAATTCCCATAGTTTGCGGTTGTGATCGACCCCGTTCACCACAACAGGACCGTTGCCGAGATTGAGTGGCGTGCGACCTCCTGAACAACTCACGGGGGAGCAACCTGAGCTTGTGGAGCCATCATTGGTGGAATCTTCGTCGCTTGCTGTAAACCGCTTTGCTGTCTGTTCCACATGTTCGTCACCGCACATCTTCTGGTTGACGACCACAGTATTCTTGGCGCACCACTCCTTGCCAAGGAGAGACGGGTGCATTCGGCGAAGTAGTAAAGAGGCTGCTCTGTGACGCACAGGCAATACAGCGTGATTTATATGGTTCGCGGCAAAACCATACATTATGGTGACGGCGCCACGAGGCATGTTCACTGTGTAGTGATGCTCCTGCTTCTTCATTCCACGACCTTTCACGCCGAAGGTGAACGGCTTTGCGGCGAAAAGGCCTATCGCAAGAATGGGCCGTATGAAGAGGTGTGGGGAGTCAAAGTATTGGCCAAGCTTGCCGCCGCGCTTGTGGTAGACATTCAGAATTGCAGAGGTGGCCCACGCATTCTCAAGAACGCCGACGTCAACCAACATGGATGCGAGACACTGCTGACGCGGATGGTAAATCCAATCTGGGATGTGGTTGCAATTCTCGGTGTGCAAACATTGCGCGCCTTTGCACTTCGGGCACACTTGGCCGGGAGGCAGCGGCTGCTCGTCACAGTCTCCACGCTTTGGCGTTTGCCCAGGACCGTATGTGTACTCTGGGAAGAAATACTTGCTGCGGGCCCTCTTGTTTGCAGGTGCTCCAGGTGGGCTTATATCCAATGTGTCTGGCAACCACCGCTCATCGTGAGCGATCATGTTATCAGCATGAGCTTCAAAGGCGCGCAGCTCGTCTTCTTTGAAGATGCCAACGTACTGCTTCACTCCAAATTCGTCGCCGCACTTATACCCAGCAGGACAGTTACCCTCCGTGATGACGTGTGTGGTTTCTGTGAATTTGCGGCCGCCCCTCTCGATGAGTCGCTGCCGTGGCTCGCACTTCAAGGCCTTCTCTGGTTCCTTCGCCGAAGTCTCCACCACCGCACCCACAATGCTTGCTGGAACAGAAGGTTCTGGCTGCTCCTTTGGGGAAGCATTGCTGGCCGTCTCGTGAAAGGCAGACGTAGTTGCAGCGTCAACTGATGGGTCAGTTGCCTTCGCAGCGATCTCCATGACGGTGTGAGGCTCTTCTGGTACTGGCGCATCGTCTACGCGAGCATCGCTATCAGCGGCCAGGCCTGCGGCTGTTGAGCTTCGAGTGTCAGTTGCTTCCGGATCAGCTGGAGGATTCATCGCCTCGGCCAGAAGCTTTTGTAGTTCGTGTACTGGCAGCTTCTCCACCAGACACTTGGCCTTTTGCACTTTCAGACCCTTACGCATAATTTGCGCTTTCATGAGCATAGCATTCAAGGTGGAGACGCTGACGCTCGGTGCAGACAGCTCGACCATCATCTGCAACTGGTCAGGCCTGGGCTGCATGTTCTGCTGCACTTCTCTTGCCAGGGCTTCGACCTGTCCACCCAACACGTCGAAGCGCTCGTGCACGCCGTCTTCCATGCTCGCCAGCTGAACACGAGTCTCGTTGCCATCCTCCTTAAGCGCATCGGCTATAGCGGTGCAAACTGCGCGCTGCTCTTCTGGGACACTGGACTTTGGCTGTGCAGCATACTTTGCGCTTCGGCCACCAGTGCCGTCGGCACGGCATGCTTCATCGAATGCGAATGCTTCTCCAAATGTCGCGAACTCCCGCAACTTGGTGGGGTCATCAGGGGCGTAGTCGACTTCACGGAAGGCGCTGCGCCGCACCCATTTCCCTGCCGCGTTCTCCCCGTAACGTGTTTTGCAAACTCTTTCCCTCTGTACTTGGGTTGGTCGGACGGTTTTGCTAGCCTGGGGATGGCACGCAGATCGAGCGAGAACTTCACATATGCAAGTCTTGAGCAAAGCAACTAGCGGCAGTAAGATCAGTTATTCACGTGGGGCCATTGACGTGGGGCCATTGACGTGGGGCCATTGACGTGGGGCCATTGACGTGGCCATTGACGTGGCCATTGGCGTGGCCATTGACGTGGCCATTGACGTGGCCATTGACGTGGCCATTGACGTGGGGCCATTGACGTGGGGCCATTGACGTGGCCATTGACGTGGGGCTATTGACGTGGGGCCATTGACATGGGGCCATTGACGTGGGGCCATTGACGTGGCCATTGACGTGGGGCCATTGATGTGGGGCCATTGATGTGGGGCCATTGACGTGGCCATTGACGTGGGGCCATTGACGTGGCCATTGACGTGGCCATTGACGTGGCCATTGACGTGGGGCCAGCGCCTGGCAATATGCGACAAATAGCGACAAATGCTAGGGAAAGCGGTGCCTGCGTCTGGCAATATGCGACAAATAGCGACAAATGCTAGGGAAAGCGGCGCCTGCGTCTGGCAATCTGCGTCTGGCAATATGCAGCAAATAGCGACAAATGCTAGGGAAAGCGGTGCCTGCGTCTGGCAATATGCGACAAATAGCGACAAATGCTAGGGAAAGCGGTGCCTGCGTCTGGCAATATGCAACAAATAGCGACACATGCTTCTCAAAGAAGTGCCCGCGTCTGGCAATATGCAACAAATAGCGGCACATGCTTCTCAAAGCGGTGCCCGCGTCTGTTCTCCTGGACTTCTCCTGGACGTCTGCAGGGCATGGGGGTGCTCGCTAAGGTGTGGCCAGACACCTATAAGGAGTGGCTTCGGCGTGTTAGAAGTGGCCTTTGTGATTTCGGTCTGTCAAATTGTCCGCCTATGCCGCTTACCTGGCAGATACCCATAAGGAGTGGCTGCGCGGGGCTTTTCCTGGACTTCTCCTGGACATCTCCTGGACGTCTGCAGGGCATGGGGGGTGCTCGCTAAGGTGTGGCCAGACACCTATAAGGAGTGGCTTCGGCGTGTTAGAAGTGGCCTTTGCGATTTCGGTCTGTCAAACTGTCCGCATATGCCTCTTACCAGATACCCATAACGAGTGGCTGCGCGTCAGAGATGGCCCTTCCTACATCCATCTATGTCTCTATGGTTTGCCGATGGAGGCCCCCTGTTTGGCAGAGCGCCCAAGACACCGTAATTTTCTTCTTTGGGCCAGCTCGGCCCCGCCAGCCCAGCCAGCTCAGCCCACCAAGCCAAGCCGCATTTTTCAACATTACGTTTAACTTCTTCCTTGAGCCAGCGCGGCCCGTCATGGATTTTGCGCGCAATGCATGTACGGGGTGCGTTGCAGTTGGAAACACCAGTTCCACAGATTTGTCGCAAAGCGGCTAATCTTAGCTAGCGTAGTGCACGAACTGCATGAGCTAGATGCATTTCTTTTTCCACACACGCCTTCGCACATGTGGTCTGTCATCACACTCTGTCGCTACACCTACGCTCTGGCTCTGGTGGTCTCTAGCTCCGCCAATGCGGTGCCGCTCGCCCAACGGTCCGGAAGCGCACCCGTCAGCCCCACCGCAGGCAAGAGGCGCGCGAGCAAGCGCTCAAGCACGTTGACACTCATAGCGTTGCCGAGTTGCTTACGCCATTGGGCATCCGACACCACCTGCTTGAAGTCGTCTGGGCTCATGCCTTGCAATCGACAGTGCTCGCGTGCATTGAGGAGCCGACCTCTGTTGGAGATCCAGATCTTGTTGCGGGTGAGCAAACAGGGGCACGTGTCCAACTTCACGGAGCAACGTCCCACGCTGGCAGTGACTGGGAAGAGCCATGCTTGCTGCAAGGGTTCGCGCCTGTCGCGCAAAAGCTTCGCCATCGTCACAGCCCATATCTCGGACGCGAAGGTCTGAGGAGGCGGCTGCACGTTCAGCAGGGTCGGCTTCGCCTCACATGGATCCAAGAAGCGCTCCACCGACGGGCAGGCAATGGGCTCTGGCCACTGGAACCTACCCTCGATATAAAAGTCCTTGCGGATGCAGACAATATAGAGCCTATTTCGGCTTTGCGGCACGCCGTGATGGGCGGTATTCAGGACCCTCCACTGGATGTTATAGCAATCCAATCGCAGCAGCTCGTGTAGAACCTCGCAAATGTCTTCGCCGTCGCGATTGTGAAGCAGACTTCGCACGTTCTCCAGGACTGCGACACGAGGCTTGTGGGTTCTCATGTAATCCACGACACTATAGAACACCTGGCCACGTGGGTCATCGAAGCCTCTCTTGTTGCCTTCTGAGCTGTGCGGCTGGCAGGGAATTCCTGCCATGTACAGGTCGCAGCCGGGCGCCTGCGAGTGGTCGCGCTTGGTGATGTCCCCATCAACTTCGCCCCTGTAGAATTTGACAGGGCGGAAATTGGCTTCGATGGTCTGGCAGGCGAACTCGTCAAGGTCGCTCGCGAAGGCCTCTGTGAAGTCCACGCGCAAGTTCCGCAACGCTTGGCAAGGCGCATTCGTGCCTGCGCAATCATGTCCCTCGCGGAGAGGACGCCGGGGAGGCTCGGGCGCCACAGCATCAGAATGGTAGAAGAGCTCTGCGGCGCCACCTATATTGCGAAAGAGCACGATGAAATACCTGATGGCGGTTGGCGGCTGATGAGGCAACACCCAATGCGCGTGCCGGCCGTCTACCTTCTGCCATTGATCTTTCGTTGATATGCTGAAGCATTGGTCCCTCTCCTGCCAGCAGAACTCGCCTGCTGTGAATTCGCCCAGGGACAGACACCATTGGTGGTCCTTGTCCGTGCGGCGGTGGTGGTGGGGGCGCAGCGCCCGGAAATTCCTATTGAGTTGAGCGCTGCTGAATTCGAAGCCGAGCGCCCGGCCTTCATCCCGAAGCAATTCCCAAAGTTTGGCACACTGCTCTTGATCGTTCTTTGACAAGCATCCAGGCACAACTTGGTCATTGTAGCCTTTCTGGTCGAAGCCATCGGCGCCTGGGGCACCGCGTGACGCCCAGTGTGATGCTTCCTCCGCAAAATGTCGTGGTCTTGACGTTCCCTTTCTTCCAGCTCAACTTCTGAAGGCAATCCCAAATCTCGCGGCGGTTCTTCACAGGCTTGCCAAGCAGTTGCACTGGCGTGGGCACAGGCAGCCCAGCACTGCCACCGGTCTGGGCGCCTTTGGCCAGCTTCCTCTTCTTGCTCGCCCGAGTCTCCAGAGTTGCCTCCTCAAGCTGGAACCGGGCCAACTCCTTTGCCTTCGTCTCTTCCAATCGCGCCTTCCGAGCTTTCTCCTTCTTTTTGTTTCGCCTGGCTTGCCTATCTCCCGGACGATCATCATAATTCATAGTGCACTCTAAGGATTCGCTGTTGAGTGCGCCGCATTTCACGACGAAGTCTTTCACAATTTGCGAGGACCTCTCCGCGAGGATACGAGTCGAGATTACGTGCCCCTTTTTCAGAAAGAACCCGCGCTCGGGCTCTTTCCCTTGATGCTTTTCGTACGCACTCTTGACGCCATCGTGGAGAATCGCGCCGAAGTTGGTCTTTATTTCGAACCGCTTGGCGTTCTTGCCTGCGAAGCCTCTGCCCTGGTTGGGCGGTTTGATGATAAGTGTGAACTCGCGCTGCATCTCATCCTCCATTTCTCGTTTCACGCGTCGGCGTTCCGCTGCCCTCTTCTCAGTCTCGCCGTCACCCGCCCGGGATGATGGCCACTACAAATTCCAAGTGCAAAAGAAGCTCGGAGCCAAAATTCCACAGAAGAATGTCACTGAGCAAAGGCTGCGTGGCGAGCGTGTGCGAGTGATTTGGAGCACGCGGGGGGAGACGGGCACATGTATGCGCAGCTACGGAGCGGTGCAAACAAGATCCAAATGCACGCATGGAGTCAACAAGGCGTCAGGTGGGAATGAGCAGACAAGCGCTTGCTTGCTTTTTTCTGGCGCGCGAAATATTCATCTCTCACATGGCTAGCCTCTCGGAACAAATGCGTGGGCTACTCACTCGCAAACGGAGGCACGTCGCGCAAGGATCGTTGCCACTGCCAACCATAGCTCCTTGTAGCCCGGAAAGGGGTCGCCTCGAGCCGTCCCTCCCTCCGGCAAACACATCTTCCGCCACTCGCACAGCATGTGCTCGACGCACTGGGCGCACGTGGGCAGCAAGTGACGGCGGGCTAGGCGCTCGACTACCCCGTGCTGGTCCACAGCGGCCAAAGCGGCGGGAAGAGCCTCAAGCAAGGCCAGGAAGAGCTTGTCCACGCCAGCTTTGAAGGGAGATGTGCCGACCATGGCGCGCGCCTGCTCAGCTGGACGACCCAGCAGCAGCCAGAGGCCCAGTTCGGCAAAATCTCCAATGTCGCGTCGCTCCATGTCGTACAGCGCCGGGTCGGCAATGGAGAGGAGCCGCGCCACGAGCAGTGCCCGGAACTTTGGGATCCCTAGCTGCTGCAGCACCATGATGGCATCGGCGCCGTGCTGGATCTTAGCTAGCCCTGCTGGGATCTTGGCCGCCAGCTCATGAACGAAGCGGCCACAGTTCTCGATCTCGGGGCCATTGCCCAAAAGGCTGAGCACCCCCTGCTTGAGGTGCGGGGGGACCACGCCTCTGCACCCTGGAAACTGCTTGCGGAAGCGAGAGGCAAACTCCTCGGGCGACTGTGGCGCATCCACCCTAAAGGGGCCCAGCGCCTCGAGGCGACGCCAACTGGGCAGTACCGTCTGGCCAATGATGAGATTGTAAAAGGCGTCCGGCGTGATCTCACCGCCAGGCAACCACGCCTGCACAAGCTTGAGCGTGGTGGTGTCTGTGAGGAAGGCGACGGAGCAGTGTGTGGTGCTCTCATAGGCATCGGCCATGTCAGGCTGCACGTTTCGCAACGCTGCCAAGTAATGTTGGTAGACTTCTCCCGGCAGCTCGCCCATGCGGACGAGAACGTCCGTAGCAAAGACCAGGTAGACCGCAACGAACTCTGGCAGTCGAGCGAACAGCGGCTTGCCATCGGGGCCGAGTGGCCCAGATGCGGCAGCGGGAAGCTGCGAGGTGGCGGGCGACGAAGCAAAAGCTGCATCGTCGTCATCATCGCCGTCCTCTTCTCCAGATGTACTCATGGTATCCTCCACATATGCACTGCTTGCCGTCGTCGGTGTGAGATCCGATTCTGAGGCTGTGACGTCCTGCAGCTCTAGTCGCCGCCTTTTCCCCTGAGCCACAATTGCTTCCAGATCGTCTTCATGTGCAGCCACCGCTGCTGGAGCAATCACTGGCTCGTCGATGCGCACGAAGAACATCCTCTTCTTCAGCGGCTCATTGTCGTCATCCGTGTGGCCGTCGACAGCATGAAGCCAAGCTTCTGGCGTATCATTGATGCAGAGTATTTTCGGCTGCAGCGGGTGGAAGCATACACAGGAGTTGCGGACGCGGCACTGCCCGCCGTCCCGAATCTCCAAGAGCTGCTTCAAATAGTTGGCGCTCATCTTTCGGCCCGGCTGGCTGACGTCTGCAGCAGACAGCCCCTCCAGGATCACAGGCACGCACTTGGCGAAATATTCCTGAGCGGGTTTCAGCGCATCTGGACTGGAGGCTTTTTAGTAGTGGCCGACGTCGTAGTTTTCGGCCAAATAATTCGCTATCCCAGCAGCCATGGGAGTCCTCTGTTGCCCGCCACCGCCCCAGAGGACCAATGCTTTCTCGAAGTGCAGCCGAGTGTTGAAGTAGTCGGCAAAGGGAAGCTTCACGTCCTTGCGCATGATGGGGTCCCACGTCTTACCCCTCTTGCGCGGGAGCCCAGGAAAATCACGCGGGTAGACGAGCTTGCTGCCCGTGGCGCCCACGTGGTACACGATGTCGCTTGTCAGCTGGCGCTTGAGTGCGCGCTTCTCCTCGGCGCGTCTCATGGCGTTGATCTCGCCCTTGCCAGCCAGGAGCGCTTTGGGGTCCTGTGCTCTCTGCGCGGGCGACTGCAGCCTCGCACGCCAGAAATCGAAGTGCAAGTCTTGCTGGGGTCTGTCGTGCAATTCATGCCAAAGCTCCTTGACATCGACTGACTGAAATTGGAAGTAATCTGCTGGAAGTCTGCGAACCAGTCATGAGCGAACTGCGCAATAGCCCGCGCGCCGGCCTGGCCTCGACCGGGCTTCAGCAGCTCGTACACAGCTGCAGGGCGGATCTCTTCGGGGAGTGTAGCGAACTCCAGCTTCGCTTGATCGGGTTTGTAAATGAGAACATGCAAGGCACACCGGTCCACTGCCCGCCTCACGCTGAGACGGCGCTCTCCCTTGTTGAGCAGTGGCCACAGAAGATCGAAGACAGCCTCCGTCGATTTGTCCGTTTCGATGAAGCCCACAAGCCAGCGCATCTGCTTACCCATGCACAGGCTCTCCAATGGTTCAGAGAGGCTGCGCGCAGGCACATCACGAATGCCCGCGCCCTCTTCTGCATCAACAGTTTCCTTCTCTGTCGCTTTAAAAGACGTTTCCATGGCTGTCGTGCTAGCAAAGAAGCAGGGTGAGCTGCAAAGCTTCAAGCTAGTGGCTGACATGCATCCCATGTTTGACCCTGTAACCCTGCCAAGACGGCTCGCTGTCACCGACAATTCGTGGTTGCAAAATGCTGCGACTATCACACTCGCATGAGAAGCGTGAACGCAGCTGGTATTACAAAGCCCCACCGCGCGGCCTACGCAAAGCGAATGCATGCAAGCACGCGCGGCCTAGATCAATTGCCGATTGCATACAAGCAAGGCCCCACTGCGCGGGCTGGAGCAAATGCATGCAAGCAGATGGCATTAGTCAAGGTCCCACCGCACGGCCTACGCAAAGCAAGTGCATGCAAGCAGGTGGTATTGCCCACCGCGCGGCCTACGCAGAGCAAGTACATGTAAGCAGGTGGTGTGAGTCAAGGCCCCACTGCGCGGCCTACGCAAAGCAACGCATGCACTGGTTGGTGTCTGGTTGGTGTCTGGTTGCTGTCCGGTTGGTGTCCGGCTGGTGTCCGGCTGGTGTCCGGCTGGTTTTCGGCTGGTGCGCAATTGCTGTCAGCCTGGTGTCCGTTCTGTTGGTGGGCTGTTCCCGGCCGCTCCTCGGTTGCTCTCGGCTGCTCCTGGATCCCGGCTGCTCCCGCCACTCGCCCTCACTTATTTGCCCGGGCTGATCGGGTATGAGGTGTCGCGGCTGTAATCCGGCTGCTCTCGGCTGCTCCTGGCTCCCGGCTGCTCCCGCCGCCCGCCCTCACTCATCTGACGCCTCCCGGGTTGCGCCCAGCTGCTGGGGTGACTTCGGTCTGTTAGTGTTTATTGCCTCCGGCTGCTCCCGACTGCTCCCGGCTGCTCCCGCCGCTCGCCCTCACTTATTTGACCGGGCTGATCGGGGAGGGGTGTCGTGAGCAGCGGCTGTAATCCGGCTGCTCTCGGCTGCTCCCGGATCCCGGCTGCTCCCGCCACTCGCCCTCACTTATTTGACCGGGCTGATCGGGTAGGGGTGTCGTGAGCAGCGGCTGTAATCCGGCTGCTCTCGGCTGCTCCCGGATCCCGGCTGCTCCCGCCACTCACCCTCACTTATTTGCCCGGGCTGATCGGGTAGGGGTGTCGTGAGCAGCGGCTGTAATCCGCCCGCTCTCGGCTGCTCCTGGATCCCGGCTGCTCCCGCCACTCGCCCTCCAGGGCTGGATCTGAGGCCCCAGGGCTGGATCTGAGGCTCCAGGGCTGGATTTGAAGCTCCAGGGCTGGATCTGAGGCTCCAGGGCTGGATTTGAAGCTCCAGGGCTGGATCTGGGGCTCCAGGGCTGGATCTGAAGCTCAAGGGCTGGATTTGAAGCTCCAGGGCTGGATCTGAAGCTCCAGATGGATCTGAGGCTCCAGGGCTGGATTTGAAGCTCCGGGGCTGGATCTGAGGCTCCAGGGCTGGATCTGAGGCTCCAGGGCTGGATCTGAGGCTCCAGGGCTGGATCTGAAGCTCCAGGGCTGGATTTGAAGCTCCAGGGCTGGATCTGAGGCTCCAGGGCTGGATTTGATGCTCCGGAGCTGGATCTGAGGCTCCAGGGCTGGATTTGAAGCTCCAGGACTGGATCTGAGGCTCCAGGGCTGGATCTGACGCTCCAGGGCTGGGTTTGAAGCTCCAGGGCTGGATCTGAGGCTCCAGGGCTGGATTTGAGGCTCCAGGGCTGGATCTGAGGCTCCAGGGCTGGATTTGTGGCTCCAGGGCTGGATCTGAGGCTCCAGAACTGGATCTGAGGCTCCAGGGCTGGACCCATAGGCGGACAACGTGATTTCGGTCTGTCAGCTTCCCGCGGGTGGCCGGGGAGGCCAGGAATACCGGGGCTGGATCTGACGCTCCAGGGCTGGATCTGAGGCTCCAGGGCTGGATCTGAGGCCCCAGGGCTGGATTTAAAGCTCCAGGGCCGGATCTGAGGCTCCAGGAATGGATCTGAGGCTCCAGGGTTGGATTTGAGGCTCCAGGGCTGGATCTGAGGCTCCAGGGCTGGATATGAAGCTCCAGGGCTTGATCTGAGGCTCCAGGGCTGGATTTGAGGCTCCAGGGCTGGATTTGAGGCTCCAGGGCTGGATTCGAGGCTCCAGGGCTGGATCTGAGGCTCCAGGGCTGGATCTGAGGCTCCAGGGCTGGATCTGGGGCTCCAGGGTTGGATCTGAAGCTCCAGGGCTGGATTTGAGGCTCCAGGGCTGGATCTGAGGCTCCAGGGCTGGATCTGAAGGTCCAGGGTTGGATCTGAAGCTCCAGGGCTGGATTTGAAGCTCCAGGGCTGGATCTGAGGCTCCAGGGTTGGATTTGAAGCTCCAGGGTTGGATTTGAGGCTCCAGGGCTGGATCTGAAGCTCCAGGGCTGGATTTTGAAGCTCCAGGGCTGGATCTGAGGCTTCAGGGCTGGATCTGAAGCTCCAGGGCTGGATCTGAAGCTCCAGGGCTGGATTCGAGGCTCCAGGGCTGGATCTGAAGCTCCAGGGCTGGATCTGAAGCTCCAGGGCTGGATTTGAAGCTCCAGGGTTGGATCTGAAGCTCCAGGGTTGGATTTGAAGCTCCAGAGCTGGATTTGAGGCTCCAAGGCTGGATCTGAGGCTCCAGGGCTGGATCTGAAGCTCCAGGGCTGGATCTGAGGCTCCAAGGGCTGGATCTGAAGCTCCAAGGTCGGATCTGAAGCTCCTGGGCTGGATCTGAAGCTCCAGGGGTGGATTTGAGACTCCGAGGCTGGATCTGAAGCTCCAGGGCTAGATTTGAGGCTCCGGGGCTGGATTTGAAGCTCCAGGGCTGGATCTGAAGCTCCAGGGCTGGATCTGAGGCTCCAGGGCTGGATTTGAGGCTCCAGGGTTGGATCTGAAGCTCCAGGGCTGGATTTGAAGCTCCAGGGTTGGATCTGAGGCTCCAGGGCTGGATTTGAGGCTCCAGGGTTGGATCTGAAGCTCCAGGGCTGGATCTGAAGCTCCGGGGCTGAATCTGAAGCTCCAGGGCTGGATTTGAAGTTCCGGGGCTGGATCTGAAGCTCCAGGGCTGGATTTGAGGCTCCAGGGTTGGATCTGAGGTTCCAGGGCTGGATTTGAGGCTCCAGGGCTGGATCTGAGGCTCCAGGGCTGGATTTGAAGGTCCAGGGCTGGATCTGATGCGCCAAGGCTGGATTTGAAGCTCCAGGGTTGGATCTGAGGCTCCAGGGTTGGATTTGAGGCTCCAGGGCTGGATCTGAAGCTCCAGGGTTGGATCTGAGGTTCCAGGGCTGGATTTGAAGCTCCAGGGCTGGACCCATAGGCGGACAACGTGATTTCGGTCTGTCAGCTTCCCGCGGGTGGCCGGGGAAGCCAGGAATACCGGGGCTGGATCTGAGGCTCCAGGGCTGGATCTGAGGCTCCAGGGCTGGATCTGAAGCTCCAGGGCTGGATCTGAGGCTCCGAGGCTGGATCTGAAGCTCCAGGGCTGGATCTGAAGCTCCAGGGCTGGATCTGAAGCTCCAGGGCTGGATTTGAAGCTCCAGGGCTGGATCTGAGGCTCCAGGGCTGGATCTGAAGCTCCAGGGCTGGATCTGAAGCTCCAGGGCTGGATCTGAGGCTCCAGGGCTGGATCTGAGGCTCCAGGGTTGGATTTGAAGCTCCTGGGCTGGATCTGAGGCTCCAGGGTTGGATCTGAGGCTCCAGGGCTGGATCTGAGGTTCCAGGGCAGGATTTGAAGTTCCAGGCTGGATCTGAAGCTACAGGGCTGGATCTGAAGCTCCAAGGCTGGATTTGAAGCTCCAGGCCTGGATTTGAGGCTCCAGAGCTGGATTTGAGGCTCCAGGGCTGGATCTGAAGCTCCAGGGCTGGATCTGAAGCTCCAGGGCTGGATTTGAAGTTCCAGGGTTGGATCTGAAGGTCCAGGGTTGGATTCGAAGCTCCAGGGCTTGATCTGAAGCTCCAGGGCTGGATTTGAAGCTCCAGGGCTGGATCTGAGGCTCCAGAGCTGGATTTGAGGCTCCAGGGCTGGATCTGAGGCTCCAGGGCTGGATTTGAGGCTCCAGGGCTGGATCTGAGGTTCCAAAGCTGGATCTGAGGCTCCAGGGCTGGATCTGAGGCTCCAGGGTTGGATCTGAAGCTCCAGGGCTGGATCTGAGGCTCCAGGGTTGGATCTGAGGCTCCAGGGCTGGATCTGAGGCTCCAGGGCTGGATCTGAGGCTCCAGGGTTGGATCTGAGGTTCCAGGGCTGGATTTGAGGTTCCAGTGCTGGATCTGAGGCTCCAGGGCTGGATCTGACGCTCCAGGGCTGCATTTGAAGCTCCAGGGCTGGATCTGACCAGGGCTGGATTTGAAGCTCCAGGGCCGGATCTGAAGCTCCAGGGCTGGAGTTGAGGCTCCAGGGTTGGATCTGAAGCTCCAGGGCTGGATCTGAAGCTCCAGGGCTGGATTTGAGGCTCCAGCGCTGGATCTGAAGTTCCAAAGCTGGATTTGAAGCTCCGGGGGTGGATCTGAAGCTCCAGGGCTGGATCTGAGGCTCCAGGGCTGGATCTGAAGCTCCAGGGCTGGATTTGAAGCTCCAGGGCTGGATCTGAAGCTCCAGGGCTGATTTGAAGCTCCAGTGCTGGATCTGAGGCTCCAGGGTTGGATTTGAAGCTCCAGGGCTGGATTTGAAGCTCCAGAGCTGGATTTGCGGTTCCAGGGCTAGATCTGAGGCCCCAGGGTTGGATTTGAGGCTCCAGGGCTGGATTTGAGGCTCCAGGGTTAGATCTGAAGCTCCAGGGCTGGATTTGAAGCTCCAGGGCTGGATCTGAAGCTCCAGGGCTGGATCTGAAGCTCCAGGGTTGGATTTGAGGCTCCAGGGCTGGATCTGAGGCTCCAGGGCTGGATTTGAGGCTCCAGGGCTGGATCTGAAGCTCCAGGACTGGATCTGAAGCTCCAGGGCTGGATCTGAAGCTCCAGGGCTGGATCTGAGACTCCAGGGCTGGATCTGATGCTCCAGGGCTGGATCTGAGGCTCCAGGGCTGGATTTGAAGCTCCAGGGCTGGATCTGAAGCTCCAGGGTTGGATCTGAGGCTCCAGGGCTGGATCTGAAGCTCCAGGGCTGGATTTGAGGCCCCAGAGCTGGATCTGAAGCTCAAGGGTTGGATTTGAAGCTCCAGGGCTGGATCTGAGGCTCCAGGGCTGGATCTGAAGCTCCAGAGCTGGATTTGAGGTTCCAGGGCTGGATCTGAAGCTCAAGGGCTGGATCTGAGGCTCCAGAGCTGGATCTGGGGCTCCAGGGCTGGATTTGGAGCTCCAGGGCTGGATCTGAAGCTCCAGGGCTGGATTTGGGGATCCAAGGCTGGATCTGAGGCTCCAGGGTTGGATTTGAGGCTCCAGGGCTGGATCTGAGGTTCCAGGGCTGGATCTGAGGCTCCAGGGTTGGATCTGAAGCTCCAGGGCTGGATTTGAAGCTCCAGGGCTGGATCTGAAGCTCCAGGGCTGGATTTGGGGCTCCAGGGCTGGATCTGAGGCTCCAGGGCTGGATTTGAAGCTCCAGGGTTGGATTTGAGTGAGGCTCCAGGGCTGGATCTGAGGCTCCAGGGCTGGATATGAAGCTCCAGGGCTGGATCTGAGGCTCCAGGGCTGGATTCGAGGCTCCCGGGCTGGATTTGAAGTTCCAAGGCTGGATCTGAGGCTCCAGGGCTGGATTTGAAGCTCCAGAGCTGGATCTGAGGCTCCAGGGTTGGATTTGAGGCTCCAGGGCTGGATTTGAAGCTCCAGGGCTGGATTTGAGGTTCCAGGGCTGGACCCTGCAACGACTCTCGCACGGATTGTAGGACCTCCGCAAGGACCTTGCAAGGACCTCCCGCAAGGCCACTGCTGCGGCCTGCGCCATTCTCTGCTGGTGCCTGCCACCTGGGGTGGTAGGGTGGCCGGAACATAGGATCTGGCCGGAACGTAGGATCTGGCCGGAACGTAGGATTTAGCCGGAACGTAGGATCCTACGTTCCGGCCGTAGGCTGTGGCCGGCGTGGCGTGTTCTCCTGGGCCCCTCGGAAACCAAAGTAACAACAAAATCATTCAAAAATAATACACTTTTGGGCGTTTTGGGTGCACCCATCCCAGAACGCCAAAGAACGCCCCAGGGCGCCTCAGAACGGTCCCAGAACGCCTCGGGACGTCCCAGGACGCCTCGGGACGCTCCAGGGCGCCCCAGAACGCTCCAGGACGCCCCTGGACGCCCCAGAACGCCCAAGTGCGCATCGGCACAGACGCGGTACGCAGCAGCGTACGCTGCCTTCTGGAGGGTCGGGTTCGGGCGGCCCCAGACAGCCCCAGGACCAGGACGTCCCGAGACGCCCTAGAAGGCCACAGGACGCCCCAGAACGCCTCTAGACGTCCCCAGAAGAACGCCCCAGAATGACCCAGAACACCCCAGAACGCCCCAGGACACTCCAGAACAATCCAGAACGCCCCAGGACGGCCCAGAAGGCTCCAGAACGCCTGGGCCATCACAGAAATCCATGTATGTATAGGCGGCGTACATGATTGCGGTCTGGCATTTGCTGTGCTTCCGGCTGCTCCCAGGCCCGGGGAGACCGGACGGGAGCGTATGTGCAGCCAGCCGGCTCCGCCACAGCCTATGTAGACCCAGCCGGGTCAGCCACAGCCTTTGTACAGCCAGCCAGGCCAGCCACAGCCTTTGCGCAGCCATCCTCTGTACGGCCCGCTGGGCCCGTGTGCGGCCAGCCCGTCCTATGTGCGGCCCACTGGTCTCGTGTGCGGCCAGCTGGGCCTGTGTGCGGCCAGCCTGGCGCTCGCCTCGCGCGCCTTTGATTCACAGCCGCCGGCCCCGGCCACGCGGCCCGGCCCTGCGCACCGGCCCTGGCCCCCGCGCTCGAGCCCCGTGCCCGGGGCCCTTTCTCCTTTTTGGCTGTCTCCCCGAGGCCAGTGGGTAGGGGTGTCAGGAGCACCCCCGGTGCTCGCCCCGCGCGCCTTTGATTTACAGCCACCGGCCTCGGCCCCGCGCGTCTGCCTTGCGCCCCGGCCCCGCCCCGCGCCCCAGCCCTGGCCCCGGCCCGGTGCCCTTTCTTCTTTTTGGTTGTTTCCCCGAAGCCAGTGGGTAAGGGTGTCAGGAGCCTGGCGCTCGCCCCGCGCGCCTTTGATTTACAGCCGGGGGGTATCGGGTAAAGGGGTCAGGAGCCGCACGAGCTAGACTTCCAAACTTCAGCCGAAAATGAATCAAACAAGGAAGTTAAGGAAATTAAGGTTTGTGTGTGCACCGCTCCCCACGATCCGTTTGGTTCCTGCCTGCTCCCAGCTCCCGGCGGGTCCTGGCAGCTACACTTCCAAACTTCAAACGAAAATGCTCTCAAACACGGAAGTTAAGGAAGTTAAAGTTTCTGGGGCCTCCCTCCCGGGATCGATTCTGGCCTTCCTGTGTGTCCCGGTGTCATTTCCTGCGCTCAATTCTGGTCACCCCCAGGGCCTCCCAGGATCGATCGATTCTGGCCTCCCGGGCCTTCGGGGCTCGACTTCGGCCTCCTGCGGGCTAGATTTTTCGCTTCCCCGGTACGCGCGAGCGGCATACACAAGGATGAGCACAACAACTGAGCTGATATTGTGATATTGTGATAATGTGATATTGCGGTATTGTGATATTGTGGCATTGTGGTTCAGTGGACGCCAAAATCACCTGTGGGCCCAGCAAAATTACTTAAAATATTAACCCGGGCAGCAAAATCACGAAAATCACGCCGGCTGGGGCACGGACTCACCCGCCCCCCTGAACCACAATATCACAATATCACAATATCACGACATCACAATATCACAGTACCACGTTCTGGGCAACCAAAAATCACAGCCGCTGGAGGCTCCATCATAAAAACTCATCAAAATGCCCCGGCGCTCCCTGCATTGCGCTCCCTGGCGCTCCTCGGCACTCCCCGCGCTCCCCGGCGCTCCCTGGCGCTCCCTAGCGATCCCTCGCACTGCCGGCGATCCTCTCGCCCTCCCTCGCCCTCCCTGGCGTTCCCTGCCGCCCTGGCGCTCCCTAGCGTTCCCCGGCGCTCCCTAGCGCTCCCTCGCCCTCACTGGCGCTCGTTGCCGCCCTGGCGCTCCCTGGCGCTCCCCGCCGCTCCCTGGTGCTCCCTGACGCTCCCTCGCCCTCCCTGGCGCTCCCTGCCGCCCTGGCACTCCCTGGCGCTCCCGGGCGCTCCCTGGCGACCCTGACGCTCCCTCGCCCACCCTCCGCTCCCTGCCGCGCTGGGGCTCCCTGGCGCCCCCCCCGGCGTTCTCTCCTTCTCTGTGGTGCTCCCTACCGCCCTTGCGCTCCTCGGCGCTTCGCGTTCCCCAGCGCTCACTCGCCCTCTCTGGCGCTCCGTGCCGCCCTGGCGCTCCCTGACGCTGCCCGACGCTTCCCAGGCGCCCTGGCGGTCTCTGGCGCTCCCTCGACCTCCCTGGCGCTCCCTAACTTCCAACCTCCATCCCATGACAAGCCGGGCCGTTCCAGAGTCCAAGGAAATCTCGCCCGGGAACTCCGGGGCGGCACTCCCCGCTCGCCTTTTTTGAGACAAGCCGACGGCACGGGGAATCTGGGTAAGGATACGAGGAACCGTTGTTTTTACAGCCGATGGCCCGGGAAGTCTGGGTAGGGGTGCGAGTAGCCGCGCGCTCCCCCGGCTCCACCGGAATGCGCGGGGCGCGAACATCACGAACATCTCGCAAGGGAACCCCAGTGGCGAAGTTCGTCCGCGCGCGTTTGATTTACAGCCGAGGGGGATCAGGTAGAGGTGCCAGGGGCGGCGCTCGCCCGGGTGTCGGGAGCGGCGCTCGCCCCGCGCGCCTTGGATTTACAGCCGGGGGGTATCGGGTAGGGGTTTCAGGAACGGCGCTCCGGCATCGGCATCGGCGTCGGCAACCACGGACCCGCGTACACACGGATCTTTCCACTCGTGTCGCTGGTCTGTCAACTACGGATTTGCTGCCTATAGCCGCCTACGGTTTCCTTGTCTGCCCGCCCGCCCCTACCCTCTTGGGCCAAATTGTCTTACTTTCGCGCCGGTTGTTTCAAAGGCTTCCGCGGCGCTCCCGCGCGGTGCTCCCCCAGCGGCTCCCTGGCGTTACACGGCGCTGCCTAGCTTTACAAGCGCTCCCGGGTGCTCCCCGGCGCACCCTGGCACCCCTAGCGCTCCCTCGCTTTCCCTGGCGCTCCCTACCGTCCCTGGCGCGCTCCCCGACGCTCCTGGGCGCTCCCTGGCACTCCCTGGCGTTCCCGTGCGCTCCCCGGCGTTCCTTGGCGCCTTCGGACCTCGGACCTCGGACCTCGGGACATCGGACCTCGGGACATCGGACCGCAGGACCTCGGGACCTCGGGACCTCGAACCTCGGACCTCGGACCCCGGACTTCGGATTTCCGACCTCAGACCTCTGACCTCGGATCTCGGATCTGAACTTGCACATCGGCTTGCGCCTCGGCTTGCACCTAAGCTTGCATCCCAGCTTGCACCCCAGCGCAACGCTCGGGATGGAGGCAGCCGCGAGCTGGGGGCAGCCGGGAGCCAAGAGCAGCCGCGAGGTGCGAGGTGCGAGGTCTTGCAACTTCGAACTTTGCGGCCGCTGGAGGAGGGCGCTCCAAGCGTAGGCAGCTGGACGTGCAGTGCCCATCACGGCGCAGCGCTGTTCCCCGCGCAATTCGTGCTGTTCAAGAGCCCGCACCCGCAACTTCGTGAACTTTGCGGGCTGAGGGGGGAGGGCGCTACGACCCTTGAATTTCGCGAGCTGCGCGAGCTGGGGACGCTCCGTATGCTGGCGCACAGGGGGTACGCTGGTTGGCAACACTTAACATAGAAGGAGGGCGGCCTGCGGGCGAGCGTGCTGCGCGTGCTGGTGGGCAACTCCCGGGGTAGACGATATAGTCTTTAACGCTCCGGGTCGTCGTGATCTGCAGGACGTCATGCATTGGTGCAGGGGGTATGCAGGCGGGCGGCTCTTGGGGTAATGGTAAGAGGTGCGCTCTGCCGGTCTGGGCCTTGACGCTCGGAGCTGCAACGATAACAAGAGGCTCTGGGCGTCAAGAATTGCCAGGGCATGTTCCGCTGAGCTGGGCTTTGACACTCCGACTGGCTGTGCAATTCAAAGCCTTGCCGTCGCTTTCCCTCCAACCTTTAACGCAACGCTTCCAATGCCACCCCCTTGGCTTACCGTCAACGCACAGGATCCGAGCTGCCGCGAGCAGAAGCGAATGTTCGTGTGGTGGGTTCTGCAAGGCGCCTCCATCCGGGATGTTGAAGAGGCGCCTGAAATAGCCCGCTCGCTGTACGCCTTGCCAGCTTCTGCGTCGGAAAGCACACGTCACGCTGCTATTCGAGGGCGGCGGCGCTCCCGCCGACGCGCAAGACGACGTCCACAGTGAATGTGCCTCTGCTCCTCTGCGCGCCCTGAGGCTGCGATGTCCGACCAGGCCTCGACCACCGCGCTCTGCCAGGCCAGGGCGTCATCCGCAGCTCCTCGGCGCTCTGCGTGCTGAGTCCGTCATAGACTTCGTCCATGTCCTCTGGCATCCTCTGTGATGCGGAAATTGGACGTGGCCTCGCTGGCGAGCTCAAATCCCGAACCGCACAATATGGCATTGCGCATGGCCTGTTCGCCGGCGAGCTTCTTGATCCCGGCAGGTTCGCCTGCAAACGAGGAAGCGCTCGAGCGCCTTCTGGTCGCCCTTGTAGACGAGGGCCCAGAAGCTGCGAAGCGCGCCGCGCTGAGCATTGCGCATGGAAGCCAAGTGGCTGCCGAGCTACGCTGGAAACAAAGCGATCCTTTTTCCAGAACCAATAATATTGGAACTATGCTGGGACGGTGTTTGTGTGATTTTGATCCGGCGGCCCTAATGTCTCCCGGGCATTCCGAATGTTCTCGGTGCTTCTGGCTGTCGGCCGTTATCCTCACGTGATCGTCCTCGCGTGTACGCAACGTGTAAGTCTTTATGGCTCTCCATTATTCTTGGCAGCTGCCGGGACCGTCCACCAGCCCATGCACCAGGCTGCACCAGACTGCGCCGATTGCCATGGCGACGCGCGCATTCCACGGTGGCGGTGCCGCAGGGCCGCGTGCGTCGTCTTTTGTCCCTCTGATGTCCTTGCGGTCCCGGCTGCTCCCGGCCTTGCGAGCAACGAGCCCCGCAGACCATCCTCGGTGGCCGCGAGACACCTGATGAGGAGCGTCGATGCACGGTTATGCTCGTTAGTGATAAAGGTCATCCGCTGAATGGCGACGCTCGAAGAATTCGAGTTGGCCCGGACTATACGCAATCCAGGATGGGCACCGCCTCCGAACAGGTGTGACAAGCAATCTTTCCCGCTTCGCGCGGCGACAACGGACTCCCGTTCGGATTCTGCCCGTTGCATGCCTGGAGCCTGGCGAAGCAACCCGTGCGTGGAGGTCGCTGCTCCGTTCCCTCCAAAGGAGTGTCAGTTTGAAGCTGGCGCTGCGCGCGACGTGGCCCAAGGATTGCTCGGGGCTGCGCGAGGAAGCATCCAACGCTTTCGCTCGCCAATGAGAGGCGAATCTGTGGCCTTCACCCAGCTCGAGAGCTCGGATAGCGGACGGCCGTCGCAGGAACAACTGCCGCCCACGTGCCAGCGGCTTTTGAACGAGATCGGCACAAACGATTAAAGGCATGGCCTCCTTCTCCGAGTTTGTGAGGTTCTGATCAGTACGGACAGGCTGCGACAGGGCTGCCTCTACGCGATTCAACCGCGCGGGCTGCGCGGCTCCCCCATAAAGATCGGTTATTCGTTGTCTGATTGGGAATACAATTATCCCGAAGGCATTGACATTCTCGCCGTAGCCCGGATGAACCGGCCGAACGACACTCACTTCCACAAGCGCCGCGTGCTCCAGGTCGCAGAGGCCGTGCTGAAGCAGAAGCTACGGCAATACATCGTGGCGAGGGAGGAGTGGCTACAGCAGTGGGCCAAGGCCGCGACGTTGGCGGCCATGCGCCGCCCCCAGCTCTCGCTGAGCCCCAACCTCGCCGGGCACTTCTTCGACGCAGCACAGGTCAAGGCGCCTTGGGAGCACGCGTTGGTTCCCTCCGGCACGCAAGGTCGGCGCGCGAAGCCGAACGCTGCTGCCACCACGCGGCGTCAGCGCCGGTGGTCTGGCCCTGCCACCGGCACAAGGGCGTGGAGCCGAAGTGCGAGGCGGATGCCATGTGCCACTGGCAGCGCTCGCGGCATGGGGCGTGGGTGCGGCAGGTGCGTGGCGGATGCCCAGACAAGTTGACGACAGTGGGACGCTCACGTGGACTGGGAAAAACATACGAGACCAACGACCGATGGGCCCTTCACGCAGGCCGCCGAAGAGCATGGACCCAGATGCAGATAAATTATGCAGTCCGAGCAATAGAATCCGGGGAAACATCTGGTCGTGTGCAATCGCCGCCGCACACAGACTATGCGTTCACATAGCGCCATAAACGCCGGACACATGCTCCACGGACCCTCTGAAGAGCACCCACCCCTGGCGCAAGTGCCTCAGGGCGCGACGCTTCCGAAAGCAAACCTCCATGCATGCGTGAGTGCCACGCAATTCTATCAGAATGCTTGGGCGCCATGCTCACAACTTGCATTGTTTTCCTGACGTGCCTGCCCGCTCTGCCTCTCATCCTGCGTTGCGAGCTGCATGAGGCGATCAGTGGCAACGTTGTGCCTTCCATGTTCGACGAGCATGGGCCACCGGGGCGAAATCGCATGAATGACAAACAGGCTATGCAGGATCGCTTCGCGCACTGGTCATGCGGACACGGGATGCATGTGCCGAAGTTCCCTTTCGAGAACGTGGCGTCACGATCCATAGGTGAAGAGAGCCCCTGCTGCTGGTGGTAAGGCCAGCTGGTATCCTCTGCAAGCCGAGATGGAGCAATTCGAGCACGAAGCGCTTGGCGACGAAGTGGAGCCCGCGTGCCATAACATGCGCAATGCGTCAGCCACCGGCGAACCCACATCAGCGCGCGTGTCTGCCTGCAAGCAACTGCGCGTAGACTCAGCCCATACCGACACCAGACGCATAGCCATCATGGAGGTCATGGGCATGAGCCTGACCACCAGCGCCGCCACTCAGTGCCTGCACGAGTTTGGCGAGTGTCGCACTCGTCATCTGCAGCAAACGCGCCCGGTACGTGGCCCCGCATGGGAACCTCTTGAAGAGCTTGCACGTCGAGACAATAATCTCCTCGCCGCATGCCAGCTCGATGACCACCGCGGTACTATTGCCACATCGTCATTTGAATTCCGTGAACGTTTGCGCGGAGACGCCCGCGCCGACGACTGCCCCCGCTTCGTTGTAAACGACCAACTTCCAGGGCTGGCGCACCGTGGTCACGTTGTTCGCTGCAACGCCGTCCTCCCCCGCCGCCGCCATCGCTTTCTGTTCCTGATAATTCTTGACGACACTTGCGCGCGCAGAGTCGCTGCCTCGTGCGCGCGCTGCGCCTTGGCTTGACGGAACCCTTGGCTTGGCTCTGACAAGCAGCGACTTGGCAATTCATTTCTTCGCCGCCACTGCAGTGCAGTTGCTGGCGCCACATTCTTCCAGCCGCGATCGCTCCTTGAGGCGGCTCGCGACGGCCGCGCGCCACTTCTTGAATCTTTTGGCGACGCTATGCACCTCTGCATCGCCCACTTCCCACGGATTCGTGTAAGGGCAGTCAGTGCAATGCACGCGCAGCACTTCGTGACGCGCTGCACACACGAACAGCTCCGGGCTGATGGGGGTGTCGTCTCTAGCCCGCCGATGTTGCCATGAGATCCATGCTGCGCACGGTGTCATCCATGGGCGTGCTGCGCGGCCTGAAGTTCCCACATACCCACGCGGCGGCGCGCGGGCCGGCCGCGGAGCCTGCGGGTGCCGCGCCATTTGGCACCCGATTCACCACGGGGGTGCTGAGAAGAGTCTCGTGTCATCTTTGCCCCCCTGGGCGCAGGCTGTTGTTTGGGAAGCACTGCAGCGGGTGAGCTGCGCCTCTCCTGATTCCAATCACTCCCCCGCCAACTTGGCGGCGCGCATGGCGACTTCTACGTCCCAATCCTCTTTGTGAAACAGATACTTGGTCATGGCCTCCGTGTCATCCTCGCCACTCTGATTATTGGCACGCCGCTCTCGCGCAACGCTTTTGATGCGTCGTGGCAGACGAGCATGACCTTGCTGGCCACTGTTTCCGTCCAGCTGTAGTCGCACCGCGAAGCGGCGCCGCAAACCACGCGCACGGCTGGCGCACAGCCACCATCGCCGAGGAGGCAGGCGCCGAGCCGTCGAAAATCGACTGGCTGGAGTGTGTGGTCGTGTGCGATCATGCTCGTTCCTGCTATGACTTGCACAGCCTGGTTAATGGCACGATTCTTGCCAGTACCGCAGACCACGGCCAGCACGTGTTTCTTGCCGTGGAGGAAGTCGGCGAGCTGTTTCTTGACGGCCGCCATCGCTTCCGACGTGCGCCTTCCAATGGAGATCACCTTTGCGTTCAGGCTGCCTGCATGCTGGAGCAAAGATGAAGGCGCACTGGCGGCGGGTCGCCCAGGGCGCTCATCAGAAGACGGGCGTGCTCCTTTCGTTTCCTGAAAGAAATGCAAAATGGCGCCTGTTGGGAGGCCGCCGATTGGTTACGAATGGAGCGAAGGGTCGGGCTGTCTCCACGTGGCCACTGGCCAGCCCTACAACTCCGAATCATACAAGGCTGAGGTCCGGAAGAGGCAGCGCGATCTCGAGAGACGCAAGAACCATGATCCAGCCACAGGGACGTGGGCCCGACGGCGGCTGCGCACGGAGCGGGATGCTGCCGCAAAGGCCCGAGAGCGGGAGGCTGTGGCGAAGGCCTGGAAGCGGTATGCCAAAACGCAAGTAACACTCGATCATGCGCGAGAATACGAGAATATACATCTCATTCCAACCAGACCAGCCATGAGCCAAAGGGCTTGTGATGGCACCGCTGCACCTGCGCTTTACACGGCCATGCACATGACTCTGTTGCTTACCTCGTTGGGCAACCGCCTGCGCAAGCACATATGTACGCGACAGAAGTCGTCGCGGTCGGGCGTCTGCGCCGCACCCAGAAAGCTTTCTCTTGAGCTTGCATCGCACGACGGCCGCATTTGCTGGCAGCATGCGCGGCTTCGAAGAACACTCGTGCCTTGCGGGCGATCGTTTCGGACAGTGCTACACTGGCAAAGGGCAGCATCTTCTGACAGACGATGTCGCCGCGCCTGTCACGTCTCGGCCTGCTCGTCACTGTGCGCTGCGCTTGTTCGATCTCGTCCTTCAAGCGCATCGACAGGGCATCGTGCCGCTCGCCAGAGAGCCCGCATGCTGTCTCCGCGGCATCCATGCAGATGCGGAGATGCAGTGGCAGCGCACTTTGTGCGCGGCGTGCTTGGCACGCCTGATCCCCAACAAGAGAAAAAATCAGAACTCTTCTCGCAGCGCAGGTTTAGAGCATGAGTGCGTGGGCATCGATCGCGAAACGGAATATTATCTTGGCGATGGTGGCCGCCAACAACCAGTACGCCGTGCGCACACCCTCGGTGTCGATTAACGGGATTGCACGCGACCCGCAGTGCTCGTCGGGCGTTGTCACCTTTGTCTGTGGAGCTCTCTCGGTATCGCATCACGAAAGCGCGCCCGAGTCTACGGTGGCGGCCACTCCGCCACGACAGAGGCACCTGCGGGGGAGCAGCCGTGCAAAGAGCAAAGCGCATGTCCCATTGCTGCTGTTGCGCTGTGCCTTTTGTAATAGCACGGCCTATAGCCACGATCTAAACAAGTGCGATGATTCACCCGATAGCGCACGAGTTGCTGCCTATTCGCGGTGTCCATGCCGATATTCGCTAACTTTCGCTTCCCTGACAGATTCCTTCGCAAAGATCGGCTTCCCTGACAGCCACCCTCTGCGTCACACGATCGACCAACTGAACAGAGATTTCGAAGTTCATCGGGGCACGGCGCATCAAACAATCGCAGAAATTGCACGCAAGTACGGTGACTTCTGCTTGTACGTGAACGGCCATTATTGCGAGGGCGCCACGGACTGGTTCCAGACTGGGGCATAAATCTACTGGGACTGTCCCGACGCCTTGTTTAGCAAGGAGGGTGTCGTTGCAACAAGCTGTATCTGGTGGGCGTCGCATGCGTCTACGACCTCGAGACGAGCGTTCGCGCCTGCATCGCAGCTGTTGAGCAGCTCTCGGAGACAATGTCGCCCAAAGCTAAGCGCGATCTCGTCAAGATTGCTGAGACCTTCGACAAGGACTGCAGCGACTGGAGCGCCAACTGAAGCGCGTCAAGATGTGCCCGCAAGATCGTCTGGACGTCTTACTGTGCCTCCGGCGCAAAGGCGTGCCCAATACAGACGTGCACGAAACAGCGAGCGCGGCCACTCATATTGGCGGAGGGGAAGCGCCATGCCACTCTCTGAAGTCGCACTGGTGCTGGCACTGGCTGATCGGCAGTCAACCAGTGCCTAAATTCGCCGCACCTGCTTGCGATTATGGCTGCTGGGGCGATAGCACGGCTTGCCAAAGCAAGAGCCAACTGCCCCCGCCGTGTGGGGCGGCCCGAAGGCGACAAGCCCCGACAGCACCTCACCGCCGAGACTTGTGCCACGCAAGCAAGGCCTGCGGAGTGATCACACCGCAATGCGGACCCCCCTCCCCCCCAGAAACCTGGGCCGCAGTGAAGCGAGACAAGCGTGGTTACTCAAGAGTCCGCCAAAAGCACCACAGCCCGAAACGGACGGAAACGGCGAGGCGCAGAAAGCCGACCCGACGGCGCCTAGGCTCTCCTAGAACCTAAACAGACGACCGCACGAACCGACCCCCCCCCCCCCACGCACGCCCACCGAACAGCCCGCCCTGGCAAGCCTGTGTGCGCCAGTCATCCCCGCACCCTGCGCGGGAAGCGCCGCACCCTACGCAAGCGCTAGACCCACCGCAAACTAAGCGAGGGCAGCCCTCGCACCCTACACCGGGGACATGGGACTAAACGCCGTCGTTACAAATAAGTCGGGGCCGCTAGAGTGACAACCTGCGTTGCCAGTCCTCAACCAATTTGCTATGAGAAACCAAAAGCTGGCCGAGGACAAAGCCGAGAACAAATCCGTAGACTTCACAGCTTGGTTCTGCTTAACTCCCGTCTTAATCACAAACCTGCAGACTCGAAAAATGATGGGCGGCGGTACTCCCCCCCCCCCAGGGATGCTTCAATTAAATTTTTTTCGTAAAGAAAACAGTTTCTGAGGGTTCTTGCGCCGGGTGTGCATTACTATCAATTTCTATGTGGGTTCTCTGAAGGTTCTCTGGAAGTTCCTTGAAGGCTCACTCAGGATTCTTTGAAGGTTCTCTGAAGATTCTCAAAAGGTTCTCTGAAGGTTTCACTACAGGCTCTCTGAAATTTCTTTGGGTACCCTCCTGGGAGCTTGTCTGAAGAAGCCCGGGCGCCACAGAACCTTCAGAGAACTGTTTTCAAGAAGACATCATGCTAGAAGCCTTCAGAAAACCTTGGGATCCTGAAAAATTCCGGGGACTTCAGGACCGGGAACCTCCAGGCCCAGTAACTGTTTGGTATCCTAAAAGCAAGAACCCCTACAGCTACAGCTGTTGGGGACCTTGAGACGAAGACAAGTCACAGCAAAAAAGACGGTCTTGCACAAGCTGACCATCGATACTGTCTAAAAGCATCATGAAACCAATCAGAAACACGAGTTAAAATGTTGTTTGATATTCTCAATATTACTAATCGTACTATAGTCATCATAGCTGTATTTGGGACCAAAATCAGGGGGAATCTGATGGTCTGGGACCCAACTGGGACCGAATTGTGACCCAACTTTCGACAAAAGCCAACAGCAAAGAAAATCCTGGGACACACCCAAGCTTCTACAAAGATCAAATAAGAACCCCCTCTTCAGCGGAGCTCACTGTTTGGGGAACACCAATGAAAATCTATGGGGATTCATAACAAATCCATTACAATGTTTTCATCATGCAGAATCTTCAGGGGCCCATAGAAAATCAACAAACTTCTATGAGAACCATGGAAAGCAACACGACACCGTGGAAAATCAACAGGTACCCGAAGAATATCGTACGGCCCCCGGGAGTGGGGGAGGGGGCAATTCTATTACCCTGGAGGTCTCCATTGTAAATTCTCACGCCGAAACAAAATAGAAACTGCCGTATGATGTTGACATGTTTTTGAAGCCGGCGGTACTCACACCGCTAACCATATTCGAATCATCTCACCCCTGTTTCCACCGTGGACACTGATGGATACTGCTGTTTTCAGGCGTGAATGGATACAAACAACACTACACACAGAGAACCAAGCACCTCTTACTTGAGTCAAGTGCAAGTGATGGCGACTGGGCAATTCTCACGAATGAACGCCACCTACCCGACACTTCTCACTTCTCCGCTGAAGCCTCGTGGGCTGGTCTCTTGTCGTGGACAAGTCTGGCAATGACTTTGTTACAGTCTTTGTAGCATCTTCGCGTGACTGCTCCGACTGAAAATCAATAAATGTGTTGTGAACCGGCCAACAGCTGGATGCTCGGTCATTATTATTACCATGTTGTAACTCGCTGCCACGATGGACAACAGTATTGCCATCGCTGCGATCACACGGGGTGTTGTGGGTATCATTTGCGTTGGTGCTGCCAACGGCATCCGGGCATCGCCGCCAAAGGATCCACTCGGAGCGTTTCACACGCGGACGCTTGTCATAGGGCTTGATGTCGTAAAGGCATTCTTCAAGGTTACGTCTGTCTGAATCGCTGGCGACAATGATGTATCGTCGGCAGAGTTTGTCGACAACGCTGTCCTCAAGGCCGTGTTGGTCAACTCCGGAGACCAAGATCTTTGCACCCTTTGCCCAAGCTGGGAAAATCTCTGTCTTGCGCAATGACTGCGACAAAGGGCATGTTAGCACTGTGTCATCCAATTTTGTCATCCTGCCGAACTCCAGGAGGAGCAAGTGCATATCATTGTCCTTTGTTTGCCAATGCGGCACTAAAGCATAAAGGGTAGCATTAGGGTTGGTTACAAGATTGCCCTTCTGCAAAAGATCAACGCCACCTGCCTCCCTGAAGTACGCCACGTCGTAGGACACAACAAAACCACCCCAGCCCTTGTCTTCAACAAGTACCTTGCAAATTCGGATCCCTTCTTCCTCTGGTAGACCCCCAATGTACATACACTCCTTGTCCTTGCCAGGCATTGAATCATGTCCAGGATGCTGTTGCCATCCTTTACTAAGAGTCGAGTCTCCGGAAACCCTCTCAGTGAAAGCATGATTCCCTACACCTAGCTTGGCCATTGAAAAATTTGCACACTTCAGTGCCCTTCTATATCCATCCTCATCGCCCAAACAATTGTGGAGATGTGCCTTTGCATGACCAACAATGGGTATCCCGTTCACGCACACACTCAAATTACTCCAAAATACAACTTGTGTCTGCCATGCAGCTTTTGGGCGCAGACATATGATCAATTCCACGACTGAACGAACTTGCGAAATGCCAGGACAAAGGCGCAAAAACTGATTTTGTGTTCCCATTGCTTTGCCAATCGCTTTCTCTTTGATCTCCACTCCAGATTTAATCTGTGAAACAAGTGGTAAGCAATCAACGTTAACCGCACCCAAGACCACGCCAACGACCTGGAGGACAAAAGCGAGGATGATACCCATGTGCAAGACCGATGCTACACCAACCAACCATTCGGCCACCATCGTGGCCTGCAACTATGGAGCTCCTGTTGAGCTACAATCCGAAAACACGGAGCCAATATGCGAGGCTGCATGCATCTTTCGTATGGTAAACCGGTATGTAGTAGGCACAACGCGTAGATCCTGTAAGCTCTCAAAATTGAACTTAAAATCACACCGACAGAAACCCCAAACAGCAGAGATGGTCATATAATCATTGTCATCATCACCACCAACACCACCACCACCATCATCATCGTCATCCTCATCATCATCGCCATCATCATCATCATAATCCTCATCATCCTCATCATCCTCATCATCCTCATCACCCTCATCATCCTCATCATCCTCATCATCCTCATCATCAGAATCACCATCATCACCATCATCACCATCATCATCATCATCATCATCATCATCATCATCATCATCATCTTCAATCATAGTCATCATTATCATCATCATCACCATCGTCATCATCATTTTAGGTCATCATCATCACCATCGTCGTGGCCGTCGTCGTCGTCATCAACATCATCATCATCATCATCGTAGTCGTCGTCGTCATCGTCATCGTCATCGTCATCGTCATCATCATCATGAATGTTTCAACAACATCATCATCATCATCATCATCATCGTCATCATCATCACCTCCATCATCATCATCGTCGTCATCGTCATCGTCATCGTCGTCATCGTCATCATCATCGTCCTTGTCATCGTCATCGTCATCGTCATCATCATCATCGTCGTCGTCATCATCATCATCATCATCATCCTCATCGTCATCGTCATCGTCATCGTCATCATCGTCATCATCATCGTCATCATCGTCATCATCATCATAATAATAATCATCATCATGTTAGGTCGTCATCGCCATCACCAGAGATATGTGGCTTCCCACTGCCTTCATGGCTTCCCGTTGCCCCCGTGGCTTCCCGTTGCCCCGTGACATAGAGGATCCTTAAAGCCGAGCTGTTTAAAGAACAAAAGTGAGAAACATGTCATGGGAGATTGAGGATCGATGTACGGGGATCAATGTTGGAACTGCGAGTCTTTTTAACATTTTGACAGCTGTAGCTCTGAAGCCACGGTGTGCCGGCAGTACTGCCGTCCACAAGCGTGAATTCCTGTACATCGAAACAACTGCTTCCAGACACCAGCAGTACTGCCGTCTATCAAGAAACAGTCAAATAATCACAACAGCCCCAGGCCAACCTCGTACACGATGACGAGGCTTTACAAAAAACTAATCATTGAGCCCTCTGGCGACCCTAGCTGGGACCAACAGTCGAATTCTGGTGAGACGCGTCTGGCGTCAACTCGACCTCAGAAAAAAAACGCACCATCATCATGGTCATCAGAATCCTGGTGAGACGCGTCTGGCGTCAACTCGACCTCAGCAGCTTCAGCACGTTCCCGAACATCGTGAAAATGAATTGGGCGAAGTGGCATCCGGAGTCCAGTACGATTTGAACTGCGGCACCTACATCCGATCAAAAACTGGATGACCTTCAGTCCACACGTCGCTGATAACTTGCCCTCGAGAAACCTCCCGATCAACTGATGCTGAAGTACAGAAGTGTAGAGCTGAAAGAACTCCGTCTGGGCGAAAACCGGATCTGTGGGGCCATCATTGTATGGGCCAGTGAACCACAGACAACAAGGCTCATGTGGACGCGCCCCAATGGAGTAAAGGCCATCGTGCACGACAGCCTTGTAAGCCGATGAATACGTTTTTGGCTCACCTTTGAGCAATCCGAACCACATGCTGGGATGGAAGTGCAGGAGTTGCCTCGCGCAATGTTCAACCAGGTGGTCGGGCAAAAATGAAGACAGCAATCGTGGGGCCAACCCGACGCTCACAATCAGCGTGATGGTGCCGTATAAATCTTTGAGAAAACACTTCTGCTTATTCGAATTGTGGTGCTGCTGCGACATGTGCTGTGTGATTATCTCGGTGCAGAAGGTCATGGCGCTTCGCGACCTGCCCACAAGCTGCTTGGCAATGTCCAAATAGGAATCCTTCTTTCTTGTGCTGATGGAACCGCGGCCACATAGTAAGGGGCATAGGAGCATCCATTCCAGCACTGTGGCATGGCCCTCGGGATCTTTGAACATGTCGAAATCGAGCGAGCTGCGCAGACACACTTTGATAGCTTGCAGCTTGGGCACGTATCCATGATAGGTGAACTCAGGCTCATCATCTACAGTGGCTGACGCAAGCCCCCCTGGCGTGAACAAAGCACTCCAAGCATAGTCATCCTTCTCCACTGCTGATGCTTCTCTTGTACTCTGCCGCCCATGGTTGCCTCGATTTCGGCGCTCGCCAGTGATCTCAAACACAACGAAGTCACCCGCGTTCAATTCATCCCCGTTCACGCTGCAGCGTTTGAAGTTGTATGCCTTCTCACTGTCAAAAGCGAGGATAGAGCCCATGTATTCACCTTCTTCGTGATCGGGCGAGATGTGCAGAAGAATGCCCCTAGGCTTCGCCATAGTTCTACTTGGAAATTGGCAAGACAATGGCTGGAGGCAGCTTAGGTTAAGCCAAAATTGCTACGGATACAAAAAAAGAGTGGGGGGGCTTATGCTATTATGATCTCTTCTTCACTTAAGCCCTACATGAGCGTTGAAGCACACAAGAACACAACTACAAACACAAACGCACACACACAAACACACGCGCACACACACACACAAACTCTAACACTACTAGCGTTAGCACTAAAACTAACAATAACACTAACACACATATATACACACACACATACACAACATACACGCACGCACGCACGCACGCACGCGCGCACGCACGCACGCACGCATGCACGCACGGACGGACGGACGGACGCACGCACGCACTCACGCACGCACGCACGCACGCCCGCCCGCCCGCCCTCCCCCCAGTGAAAGAAGGAGAACGCCGCCGCCGCCGCCGCAGTCGCCGCCGCCGCCGCCGCCGCTGCCGCCGCATTTGCCGTCCCCATCGCCTTTGGGATGACTTTGGGACGACTTTGGGATCACTTTGGGATCACTTTGGGATCACTTTTGGGTCACTTTGGGATCCATTTGGGGTCACGTTAGGGGTCACTTTAAAATAACTTTTGCCACTTTGGGCTCATTTTGGAATCACTTTGGGATTACTTTGGGGTCACTTTGGAATCACTTTGGGGTCAGTTTGGGTCACTCTCTGGATCGCAGGTGGTGCCGCCAACTAGCATCCCCGAAGCCCTTCCAAAAGCGCTCCAAAAATTCATCAATTTGTTCATCGATGTTTGAAGCCAATTCTGGCAAGTTTGGCTTCCAAAATGCCTCCCAACACTGGCCAAAATCAATCAAAAAAATATATCAAAAACAAAGGTCAAGTTTCAGCCTCGATTTTCCTCCGTTTTTTTTACAACTTTTCCGTAAAAAAACAACATCGGGATCCAAGAAAAAATGATTTTCGATCGGGTTTGACAATATATTTAAGCTTTTCGGTTGTTTCAGCAAGGTTTCCATTCGAATCGATTTTACTCCACTTTTCTTCCAATTTTGACACCAAAAATTATCACAATCCAAACAATTAATCCGAAACCGTACCGATTTCTTAATCGAAATTTGGATTGATTTTTGTTTGAAGATCTTGACTCCATTTTGGTGCCGTTTTGGCTCCCATTTTGGAGAAAAAACCGTTTAGAATGGAACGGCGCTCATCTGGGGAGGGCGTCTTTTGCGCCGACTGGCCGCCACAGGTGCCTTGGGGTACCCCAAGACCCCCGAAATGACCCCCAAAGGCACCCCTTGGGCCGCCCAGAGGACACCCAAGACTCCCAAAATGACTCCCAAGGCACCCCTTGGAGCGCCCAAAGGACCCCCAAGACCCCAATAATGCCTCCGTTGAAAAAAATATCTTCGGAAATTTAACTGATGTTGTTATCCATGTCTACCTCCAACATATTGGTAAAGATTTCAAAAAAAAACTGCAGCCACAAACGGGAGGATATTTGAACACTGATCGCCCCCACGTCGGGAAACTATTTAGACACCCATCGCCCCCCCAGGCGGAGAGTATTTGAACGCTCAAATAACCAAGACATCCACAGACCGACTGACGCACCCAAACAACCCCCTGGGGCATGAAGGGCTGGTGGGGAATCGCCGTGGCAATTAGAATTCCTTGGCCGAGGCCAGAAGAACACGCCTGTGACAGGGCTCCGCGGCGCTGTGGAGCTCACCTTCCTCTTACCTGGCCGCCGCGCAGCAAGGGTACGACGACAAGCAGCCGAGTCACTCTGTCGCTTCTTACGGTGAGATGTGGCACTCGTGGACGAGGTCGGCAAAAATCGAGGCTTCCAGGAGGAGTTGGCCGGCGCGCGCCAGAGGACCCGCGCCGCCTCTTCGGGGCAGTTGTGGAGGCCTCGCCAACGCCTGGCTACGAGCTGGCACGCCTCTTCAACGCCGTGGACCAATGCCTGACGAACCAGGAGAAGCTACTCGCCACCATCCACGAGCGCCTCGAGCAGGACTGGCAGCGGGTGAATCTCAACGACCGCTCTCCCAAAAGGGCCTCACCATACCAGCCGCCGATAGCAAGGAGCCTTGCAGGAGCAGGCCAGCCGTATCCCGTGGCTATTTTTTGGACACGAAGGAGCGGGAGGACCCATCCTGGAAGGGCATCAGACGGAGCTTCACACCCGCGTTGAGTATGCTGGTGCAGGTCCTAAATTGAAAAGGCTGAAGGAGGAGGGCAAGGCTGCGATGTACATGGAACAGGACCATCGTCCGGAAATGCTCTACACGACAGAATATCGCGAAACCATGGAGGCAGCTTGGGACCTGACAACTCCGCATCGTGAGGATTTAGCGGGGCGTTCTGGCAACCCTCAAGGGGCTGCTTCTGTAGTGCGTAATGGGCCAAGTGTGATGGACATGCTTCGTGCGCGTGACTGAGCAGAAATATCACACACATACGCTCCCCAGAGCAGCATGTGCGCTCAGCTTTAGTTATCTGCACTTATGCGTCTGCGCCTCTATGACTGTTTCATCATGTCACACTCCATACTTTTTAATTTTCACGGCACGCGACGAATCGGGCGTTTCTGTAAGGATTTTCCACCTAGGGCACGTCTCACGAGCGCTTCGGGCTGCGACTGCGGCACCGCGCTGCTGCAGCGCCCGGGTTGGCGAAGTGGCCGGCATACTTCTGCAAAAAGTGGCTCCTTGGCCGCTGGGAAGCACCTCTCGAGCGCATTACTACTTCTCGCAGGCCCATTATTACTTCTCGCGGCCCATTACGACTTGTCGCAGGCCCATTACTACTTCTCGCGGCCCCATTACAAGCTCTCGCTGGCCCATTACAATCTCTCGCTTTCTTTTTGGCCGCACGACTTATATGGCTGCGCGCACTATTTGTACCGAACATTACTAAAGCTCACTAACCACGGCGGGCCACTCTCACCTTGCGCACTGGCGTACGTGCAGATGCCGCGCCCATGTTCCTTCCTCTCGCCGGCGCAGATGTTTAAATGTGCCTGCAAGGTTCGAAAATGCGCGCTAACTAATTCGCGCAGGGTCTCGTTTACCAAGGCGGGCACTTAGCAAGCGACATTGTACGCAACTTCATCGAGCTGTTGGGCGGATGGGTCGAAGTGCAACGCTTACGTACCCATACGAGATCGTGCAGCATACTCGGCAATCACAGGATGCTGTTGGCGATGTCTTCTGGCGATGTCTTGTGAGTCACCCGACGTCTTACTGAGGGGTGGACGTGCTCCATGATGTACAACCGCCGCAAGCGAAGCTCCCTCTCATGCTCGAGGATCCACGCGTCTTCGGCGTCTTGCCCAGCAATGCCAAACCAGTACTCGAGGTGCTCGCCATCAAAACGGTTCGAACGGTACCAGCAAACGTGACGGAGATGCTTCAAGAGAGCCGGGGTCCACGGGCTTTCGTTGGGCACCCATGGCACGTATACCGGGAGAGGTCGAGACAATGCCTCCCGCGCCACCTGTCGTTCTGCCGCGGAAATCAGACCTGACGGCAAAGCAACCATCTCCGCCTGCACCGCCAGCGCGCTGCGCGTGAACCCCAGTGCAAAACGCACCACCAGGATGGCGACTTCTGAGGGCAAGCCCAAGCCACCCTGCCGGCGTAGGCACGTGAACATCACGCCGACCATCGCATTTTGATCAGCGAAACTGGGGCGCAAAGCTGGCGGCAGATAATACTTGAGCCTGTGTTGCGACGAGATGGCTTCTGCAAGACGACTCCATCATGTATGCAAACCAGCCATGGCAACCATATTGCAATTTGGCCTCCTGGGGCCGATCCGCGAATATTTTTTACTGGGCTCTCGGTTACTGGGTCCACTGGGTCCGTTGGCGAGGTCATGAGTGCAGATGTAAACTTTTACGCTCCGAAAGCACTGTCTGTGCACTACCTGAGAATTGGCGCACAATTTCTTGACTAAGCTGGGCTCACAACCTGGCCGTCGCATGGCGCCGCTGTTTGAAATGAGCTCTGTCGTTGAAGGCCTCTTCCTCCGGCGCTTCTGGCTGCCCTGCTCTTCGATCTTAGCAGCCGCCTGCCGTCGCCTCTCGATCAGCCGCGCCTATTGATCATCGCCCTCTTCGTCTTTGGAGCTCTTTAGCGGCGTCCACGGCCCGTCCTCGCCAGTGGCACTCCGCTTGCGCTGCTCCCAGGTCCAGTCCGGCAGCTGCCCGATCCAGTATTTGGTGCAGAGGCGAAACACTAACGATACCCTTACATTGGCGCGCGCTCCAGGGTCCTCTGGTACGCCGTGGCACCACTTCATGTCCAGGTCGCCGGACTTCGTAAGGATTGTCGCGTGAATGAACATCTCGGGACAAGGGCGCACGAGGGCTAGGGTAGCAATGCAATGCATGCACCGGTTGGTGTCCGGTTGGTGTCCGGTTGGTGTCCGGTTGGTGTATGGTTGCTGTCCAGTTGCTGTCCAGTTGCTGTCCGGTTGATGTCTGGTTGCTGTCTGGCGGGTGTCCGGTTGGTGTGCGGCTGGTTTTCGGCTGGGGCGCGATTGGTGTCCCTCCCGTTGGTGGGCTGCTCCCGGCCCCCGGCTGCTCCCAGTTCCTGGCGGCTGCTCCCGGCTCCCCGCTGCTTCCGGTTCCTGGCGGCTGCTTCCGACTCCCGGCTGGCCCCGATTGCTCCCGGCTGCTCCCCGGCTGCTCCTGGCTTCTCCCGCCGTCCGCCCTTGCGCAGCACACGGCCCGCCGGGCGCGGTTGCTCCCGGCTGCTCCCGCCACCCGCTCTCACTTATTTGACGGTCCGGGCTTATCGCGTAGGCACGTCAGGAGCAAGAGCTGCTGCTTCCGGCTGCCCCTTGGCCACTGCCGGATCCTGGCTGCTCGCGACGCCCGGCTCGCTCAGGGCTCTCGACTCTCGGCTGCTCCCGCCACCCGCCCTCACTTATTTGACGGCCCGGGCTGATCGGGCAGGGGTGTCAGGAGCAAGCGAGCGGCTGCTTCCAGCTGCGTTGCCGGATATGGCTGCTCGCGACGCCCGGCTCGCGGCTGCTTGCGGCTCCTGGCTGCTCCCGCCACCCGCCCTCATTTATCTGACGGCCCGGGCTGATCGGGTAGGGGCGTCATGCAGAAGCAAGCGCGGCTGCTTCCGGCTGCTCCCGGCCGCTGCCACACCCCGACTGCTCGCGACGCCTGGCTCGCTCGCGGCTCCCGGCTCCCGACTGCTCCCGCCTCCCGCCCTCACTTATTTGACGGCCCGGGCTGAGCAGGTAGGGGTGTCAGGGGCAAGCCCGCCACCCGCCCTTATTTATCTGACGGCCCGGGCTCAGCAGGTAGGGGTGTCAGGAGCAAGCGCGGCTGCTTCTGGCCGCTGCCGGATCCCGGCTGCTCGCGACGCCCAGCTCGCTCGCGGCTCCCAGCTCCCGGCTGCTCCCTCCGCCCGCCCTCACTTATTTGACGGCCCAGGCTGAGCAGGTAGGGGTGTCAAGTGCAAGCCCGCCACCCACCCTCATTTATCTGAGAGCCCGGGCTGAACAGGTAAGGGTGTCAAGAGCAAGCGCGGCTGCTTCCAGCTGCTTCCGGCTGCTCCCGGCCGCTGCCGGATCCCGGCTGCTCGCGACTCCTGGCTCGCTCCCGGCTCCCGGCTCCCGGCTGCTCCCGCCATTCGCCCTCACTTTTTTGACGGCCCAGGCTGATCGGGTACAGGTGTCAGGAGCAAGCGCGGCCGCTTCCGGCTGCTCCTGGCCTCTGCCGGATCCCAGCTGCTCGCGACGCCCGGCTCGCGGCTGCTCGGCTCCCGGCTGCTCCCACCACCCGCCCTCACTTATTTGACGGCCCGGGCTGATCGGGTAGGGGTGTCAGGAGCAAGGGCGGCTGCTTCCGGCCGCTGCCAGATCCCCCCTGCTACTGGCTGCTCCCAGCTGCTGCCGGCTGCTCCCGGCTGCTCCCGCCTGCTCCCGGTGGCTTCCGCCTGCTCCCGCCTGCCCCCGCCTCCTCCCGCCTGCTCCCGCCTGCTCCCGGCTGCTCCTGCCTGCCCCCGCCTGCTCCCACCTGCGCATTGGCGGCATTCTCAGGCAGCTGTGCATTGTGCAAATGGTTGGAGCAAGCATTTTCTGCTGAGCTTCGCAAAGCGCGCGTATCATTTTTCTCGCTGTCACAAGCCCGGGCTCAATTTGATTGGCAACAGGAGGCATAGTCGTCACTGAAGTCGAACCACCATACGAGCGCCTCGCAGTTGGAAAGTGTGTCAAGGTGTGGCACCATTAACGCTGCTATGCGGGCACAGCTTTCACGCTAATTTCGTAGCCAATCGCGCGCTTCTGCCACGTTCATATGGTGCATGGTGAATTTAACCGCATTTCGGGCACGCCACATCGTCATTTCCTGAAGGCGGCTCCACGCCATAAGGCTTATAATGTTCGTCGAGCCACCACTCGAACACCGCGTTGTCGGAGAGCGCAGCGGGGGGGGGGAGGAACCATGTCGGGCTCCTCCTCATAATCGTAACCGGGCTCCGACGAGTATCCCAACTTGTCTGCTGCAGTCTGCACATTCGAATATGTATTCACGGATATTCTCCAAGTCTCACGCATTTCTTGTATATTTGTGACTGCGACACAGCTGGGGCACCTGTACGATGGCGGCACGCTCAGCACACCGATTTGCGCAGAGCCTTGGATGCCCGAGCGGGCCAAGGTAGCTTTGTTGCTCAAGCGTTTGTCCCCGAAGATCAGAGCCGTCTCTTCGATGGCGAGACCGACCGCCGAGCAGAGGCCAGGTAAAAGGCCACCGACCCTGCTATCTGGTCGGGCTTTCGTTGTGAATCCCAGCGGCTCACCCTTCGACCGACACCAAGCGGGGAACCATGCGCAAGCGGAGCTTCCTGACCCTGGGCATAACGGGTGCAGCACTAAGGGGAGCGATGGGTTGGTGCAAAAGATTGCGCTGAGTAGAGCACATGCGCTGAGCACCTGTTATACATGTGTTGGGTAGCGCGGCAACGGCGGGGGGTAGTTTTTTTGGAAAGCAGCAGTGCTTGCAAACCAGCGGGTGGTATTGGTCAAGGCCCCACCGTGCGGCCTAGCGCATGCAAGCCAACAAGTGGTATTAGGCAAGGACAGACCGCACGGCCAAGCGCATGCAAGCCAGCAGGTGGTATTAGGCAAGGCCCCACCGCGCGGCCTACGCACCTGCGCATGAGGCGAGCAAGGCTGCCCCAATAATTCAGAAACGATTGCGTCGCAAGCGGAGCGGAGACCGAAGGAGACCGAAGGAGACCGAAGGAGACCGAAGGAGACCGAAGGAGACCGAAGAGCGCATTCATGTCGCGGCGTTCTCAGACTGCTGCGCATTGCGCAAACTGCTTTACAAGCAGGTGGTATTAGTCAAAGCCCCACCGTGCGGCCTACACAGAGCAAATGTGTTGCAAGCAAGTGGTCTTAGTCAAAGCCCCACCGCGCGGCCTAGTGCATGAAAATCAATAGGTGGTATTAGTCAAAGCCCCACCGCGCGGCCTAGTACATGCAAACCAGCAGGTGGTGTTCGTCAAAGCCCCACTGCGCGGCCTACGCAGAGCAGGTGCATGCAAGCAGGTGGTATTAGTCAAGGCCCCACCGCGCGGCCTACCCAAAGCAAGCGCACGCAAGCAGGTGGTATTAGTCAGCCCTAGCGCATGGCCTACGCAAAGCAAGTGCATGCAAGCAGGCGGTATTAGTCCAAGCCCCACTGCGCGGCCTACGCAAAGCAAGCGCATGCAAGCAGGTGGTATTAGTCAAGGCCCCACCGCGCGGCCTACGCAAAGCAAGTGCATGCAAGCAGGTGGTATTAGTCAAGGCCCCACCACGCGGCCTACGCAAAGCAAGTGCATGCAAGCAGGTGGTATTAGTCAAAGCCCCACCGCGCGGTCTAGTGCATGCAAACCAGCAGGTGGTATTCGTCAAAGCCCCGCTGCGCAGCCTACGCAAAGCAAGTGCATGCAAGCGTGCGGGTGGTATTAATCAAGGCCCCACGGCGCAGCCTACGCAGGGGGCGTGGAAAGATGCTCGTTGTCGTGGGTTGGAGATGATGCTGTGACGCTGCGTGTGAGCATGCACCGCCTTTTCTTCCGCTCACCAAAGCACGCGGAACACTACTGCATTGTTGGCCGCCTATTGAAATCGTGGCCCTGCTCCGCGCCTCAAGCTACCTCTGAGGCCTTGAACGAGCCGTGTATGAATTGCCCCTGCTCGACGACACCGTTGGGCCTCATCCGCTTGCCATACCCATGAAGCTCGGAATTGGCATCGAAAGTGCCGTTCTGGTGGACGAATTCTTCCGTGCCCATCTCCAAACGCAACGCGCTGCGCTTCCCCTTGACAAAAGCGCGGTTGATCCATTTGCCCAGACGGCGCTCTCTCGGCTTTGTTCCAATTCCAGAGCCTTCGTGTAAAAACCCGTGCCGCCTGCATCCACTCAAATCGCCAGCGAATTCGCCGCTGCCGTCAAGATGTCCCACGATGCTTCTGCCGCAGGGACGACCCGCCTTGAATTGAGCCTCCCAACGGCAGCCCTCTTTGTCCACGAGGGCACCCCTGCCCTGCTGCTCGCCAAGATTGAACTCGCCGATGTAAGTGCCAGACTCATTTACCAACATGCCGCGGCCGTGCTTCACACCGCGAGAAATTTGGCAGACGTATTCGTCGTGGGGTTAGACAAGGCAACCCATACCATGGCACTTGCGTTCCTCATCCCGGCCCCCATGGTACTCGGCGGGGCGATCTGCAGGCAGCCCCTCATCAGCTTTCGCGCCATGCGTTTTGTCGTCAGTGGAAACCGGCAGCTCCTCATCAGCGTTCGCGCCATGCGTTTCATCGTCCTCATTGTCAGCTGACGGCGCTGGCGCATCTGCCTCGGCCGCACGCTCGTCTGCCGATGTTTCGCCTGCCGGAATGCCGCTCACTGCCGTCGCAGCTGCTGGCGGCACGTCTGGCGCGTCTGTCGACGCTTCGCCTGGCGGCGCGCCGCTCGCCAAAGGCTCAGCTGGTGGCGCTGTGCGCGCGGCCACGATGCGCTCGATCATCTGGGCCTTCGTGCCGTTCGCCTCGACAGCCAGCTCGTCGCAGAGGCCACGCAATTCGTGCTCACGCTTCTTTTTGAGGCTCGCACGATGCGAGCCTCGAGCGCGCCGCCGCCCGGCGTCGCTTGGCTGCCTCCTCGCGCTTCTTCTCGGCCACCAATGGGCGCAGCTCCCGAAGCCTCGCTTTGTATTGCGCCGCAGGCGGCTCCTCGGGCAAAGGGCACCTGATGTCCCGGACCACGTTGGAATATTTATCGCGCAATTCTTCTTGCTTGCGCTGCGTAGCTTCCTTCTGCAACTCGCTGCCAGACTTGCCGCGATTGTCCACGCGCGCCCGAATCTCGCCATGCGCGCGGAGCTGCTCCATGACCTCATCTTGGTTGGCCGTGGCCTGCCTCTCAATGTTGCTCCTCGGCCTTGGCGAGCCACGCGCGTATCACCGCAACTTCGTGCTCAGACAGCGGGCGTGGCGCCATGGCGTGGAAGGCTGGTGTCTGGCGCGCCTCCAGCATGGCCGGGATGCCAGGAAGCGTCAACGAGGGCTTTGCGGCTGAGCGCTCCATGTCGAGGAGCTTCGGCCACATCTGCAGGAGATCACCGCCGCCCCGGCCGTTACTTGGGATTTGCCGGCGGGTGTAAAGCTTCGCGCGCTGCTGTGTGCGTTCACGCTGAACTGGAGTCGTCATTGCATGGGGGGCGCAAACGAAAAATGTTGAACTGAGCCGAAAGCTGGCGAGCACATGCGCTGAGCAACTGTCATACATGTATTGGTAGCGCAGCAACGCGAGCCCTAGGTGCTCAAATGATGTGTGTGCGCGTTGGTGTCCGGTTGGTGTCTGGTTGGTGTCTGGTTGGTGTCCGGTTGGTGTCTGGTTGGTGTCCGGTTGGTGTCCGGTTGGTGTCCGGTTGGTGTCTGGTTGGTGTCCGGTTGATGTCCGGTTGGTGTCTGGTTGGTGCCCGGTTGGGTCCAATTGGTCTGGTTGGTGTGCAGCTGGTGTCCGGTTGGTGTGCAACTGGTGTCCGGTTGGTGTCCGGTTGGTGTCCTGGTTGGTGTCTGGTTGGTGTCCGGTTGGTGTGCAACTGGTGTCCGGTTGGCGTCCGGTTGGTGTCCGGTTAGTGTCCCGTTGGTGGGCTGCTCCCGGCCGCTCCCCGGCTGCTCCTCGGCTGCTCCCAGCTGCTCCACGGCTGCCGGCTGCTCCCGGCGGCTCCTGGCTCCTGGCTGCTGCCGGCCGCTCCAAGCTGCTCCCGGCTACCGTGACCCTTGTGACCCCTGTGACCCTTGTGACCCTTGTGACCCTTGTGACCCATTGTGACCCCTCGTGACCCCTGTATTCCCTTTTGACCCCTTGTGCCACCTGTGACCCCATGTGACCCCTGTGACCCCTGTGGCCCTTTGTGACCCCTTGTGACCCTTGTGGCCCCTTGTGACCCTTGTGACCCTTGTGACCCTTGTGATCCTAGTGACCCTTGTGATCCTTGTGGCCCTTGTGACCGCTGTGACCCATGTTGCCCCTGTGGCCCTTGTGACCCCTGTGACCCGTGTGATCCCTGTGAACCGTATGACCTCTTGTGACCCTTGTGACCCCTTGTGACCCCATGTGACCCTTGTGGCCCCCGTGACCCCTTTGTGACCCCTTGTGACCCCTGTGAGCCCTTGTGACCGGTTGTGGCCCCTTGTGACCCCTTATTTGTGACCCCTTGTGACCCCTTGTGACCCTTGTGACCCCTTTTGCGACCTCGTGAGCACTCTGACCCTTATGCCCCTTGTGACCCTTGTGGCCATTGCGACCCTTTGTACCCATGAGGTTTACAGCAAGTCGCAAGACTGTGTCTTGGATCTTGGCTTCCTTGTGACCTCTTGCTGACCCTTCTGACCCTTTGTACCCTTGTGACCCTGAGATCCTGGTGGCCCCTTGTGAGCCCGTGTGACACTTGTGACCCTGTGACCCTTGTGAACCATTGCTGATTCTTCTGACCCTTTTGACCCTTTTGACCCTTGTGACCCCTGTTGCCCTTGTGACCCTTCTGACCCTTGTGACTCTTGTGACCCTTATGGCCCTTGTGACCCTTGTTACAATTGTCACCCTTGTGACCCATGTGACCCCTGTGACCCATGTGACCCTTCAGACCCTCAATGCCCCTTATGACCCTTTGTACCCATGAGGTCTACATCAAGACGCAAGACAGTGTCTTGGATCTTGGCTTCATTGTGACCCTTGTGACCCGTGTGACCCTTATGACCCTTTGTGCCCTTGTGATCCTGAGATCCTTGTGACCCCTTGTGACCCTGTGGCCCTTGTGACCCCTTGCTGACCCTTTTGACCCTTGTGACCCTTTTGACCCTTGTGACCATTGTGACCCCTTGTGACCTCTGTGACCCTTGTGAACCTTGTGACCCTTCTGACCCTTCTGACCCTTATGCCCCGTGTGACCCTTTGAACCCATGAGGGCTACATCAAGACGCAAGACAGTGTCTTGGATCTTGGCTTCCTTGTGACCTTTGTGACCCTTTGTACCGTTGTGACCATGCAATCCTTGTGACCCCTTGCTGACCCTTCTGACCCTTCTGACCCTTTTGACCCTTGTGACCCTTGTGAGTACCTTTGTGACCCCTTTTGGCCCGTGTGACCCGTGTGACCCTTGTGACCCCTTGTGACCCCTTGTGACCCCTGTGACCCTTGTGACCTTTATGACCCTTGTGACCCTTGTGACCATTGTGACCCTTGTGACCCCTGTGACCCCACGTGACCCCATGTGGCCCTTGTGGCCCTTCTGGCCCTTATGCCCCTTGTGACCCTTGGGACCTTTTGTACCCATGAGGTCTACAGCAAGACGCAAGACAGTGTCTTGGATCTTGGCTTCCACACACCCACCCTTGACCGGGTAAATTCTGCGAGTGGTTCAATCCGCACACCCTTGCTTGTGAACTTCCTGCCTATGACCAGGGCCGCCTCTCTTACGCACCTTGCTCGTAACTCTGCCTGCGTTCTTGCGTTCCTGTGAACGAAAAAAAGCGTCGCCAGAGCTACGAAGGCGCAAGCAAGCAGTGCCAAATAAACGGACCTGATGGACTACGTCTGTGGTGAACCGGGCGCATCTCTTTTTTGCAATGAAGCAATGCGAAATGAACGGATCTGGTGGACTACGTCTGTGGCGAGCCCGGCGCCAGCATGGAAGAAGCAACGAGGCTGGTCATTGGTTGGGCATGAGCAGCATCAGCATTACGACCAGCATCATTATTCAACGCGGACCCGGCCGCTGTGGGCAGTGGACATCTGGCGCCAGCAGCAAGGCTGCGAGTAAGGAGTCGCTGTCGCGCTCTAAGCCTCGACCCACACGTGGTGTCCACTCGCTTGCTGCCCAAATTCGCCAGGTATCGCACTGGTCCGCGTGGGAGCCTTTCGAAGAGCTTGCACATCTCGACAATCATCTCCTCACCGCTTCAAAGGTCGACAACAAAAGCCATGCTTTTGCTGCAAATTCGTTCTCCATGAAGGACTGCCTTGACCAACGTCAAGCCGAACGAAGCCCGAATGCAGGAACTAGCGCAGGCTCCTCTCGATGTCCACGGCGCTCCCATCGACTTTGCCACTAGTGCGCATGGCGCCGCGTACAATCGCACCAGTTACCATCCCTAAGAAGTGAGGCAACTTCTTCCATGACAGCCGCTGGTGGGAGGGTCCAGGACAGTGAGGAGCGAAAAAATCGTGGTTAGCTGGCAACTCTTAAGCACCCGGCCGCACTTCCGGCACACAACTCTCGGCTCCCGGCCGCTCGTGGATCCTGCCCGCTCCCGGCTCCCGGTTCCAGGCGGCGGGGCTAGCTTCGGCGCGTCGCGGCGAGCAGCTGATCCCGCCCCCGGCTCCTCGCCACCCCCGCTGCAATGGTTGACCAGGGGCGTCGCGAGCAGGCCTGCAAGCTGCCGACACGGGGTCCTTGTGACCCTTAGCCCTTGTGACCCTGGCCCTTGTGACCCTAGCCCTTGTGACCCTGGCCCTTGTGACCCTTGCTAGCAGACTCCACAACCCAACAGGGAATACCTAGTCCCTGTGGGACATTTCTTGTGGGCCCTAATTCCTGTGACCCCTTAACCCTTGTGACCCCTAGCCCTTTGTGAACCTTGGCCTTTGTGACCCTGAGCCTTGTGACTCTAATTGCCGCCCCCGGGCCCTTTGTACGCCTGGCCCGTTGAAGCCCTGGCCCTTTGTAGCCCTGGCCCTTGTGACCCTAGCCCTTGTGACCCTGATCCTTGTGACCCTGGCCCTTGTGACCCTTAGCCCTTGTGGCCCTCGCTGGCCCACAGACTCCACAACCCAACAGGGACTACCTAGTCCCTAATTCCTGTGACCGCTAACCCTGGTGACCCCCAGCCCTTGTGACCCTGGCCCTTGTAACCCTAGCCCTTGTGACCCTGGCCCTTGTGACTCTCGCTGGTCCACAGACTCCACAACCCAACAGGGACTACTTAATCCCTGTGGGGCATTTCTTGTGACCCCTAATTCTTGTGACCCCTAAACCTTGTGACCCCCAGCCCTTGTGACCTTTAGCAATTGTGACCCTGAGCCTTGTGATTCTAGTTACCGCGACCCTGGCCCTTTGGTGCCCTGGCCCTTTGTAGCCCTGGCCCTTGTGACCCTAACCCTTGTGACCCTTGTGCTTGTAGGGAGTGGTTTGCAAAATTTGGCAACAAGTACGGAGTCAAAGTTCGCTGATCAGAATGCAGGGTTAGCCAGATTGGAGTTGATGCTGACTACTCTCATGGGTCATGCAGGGGTAGCGAACCCAGTCGAGCAGCAAATGAGTCCGGTTACGCCGCCTTTGACAGGGGATGAGCCGGAAATTTTACTATGAAGATGCCCACGCGTAACCGACCCATTGCGTAAGGGGAAGTCACGAAAGGGTCATTATTTCAAAATTAAATCTCGTCCGCGGAGGTGCCCAAGAGGTCGTCGTTTGAGGCCTCGTCAAGCCCGGGTCCGAATATACACGTCAAGTTTGAGGTCTCGACGTAGTATGAGGAGGGATAAACGTTGCAGGGTTCCGAACTCTGGGTCTAAAAAATTGGGTACAAATGTGCTTTGCCAATTCAGCGGTGTGGAGGACAGGGCGTGCTTTACGACTGCCCTCGTATGCGCCGAAAGTTCTTTTGTCTATGAGGTGGTGGGGTCTTCCAAAGCCTCAGACTCTTCGTTCGTTCATGAAGAAGAGTCCAGCGATCATGCCATTGTGGGGTCATCCACGGCACAGCAATTTTTGATGTGCGATGCGGTACATCATGTAAACTTGGACATTAGTGCCTCGACCGATGGTGAGGTCAACAAAATATGTATATACGATTGCTACAAGCGGTGTGTAAGGCAGAGAATGCCTTTTTTGTCACAAATGATTCCTTTTGTCAGTTGCTTTTTGTGGTGGTTGTTGATCGGGAGTTTCTTCGTGGGGAGGATCGGGGAAGCTCGGGTTCCGGGGCCGCGCCGAGGCTTCCGACATTTGAAAAATCCTATGCTGAGTGCGTTGCTCAGTTGGAATGCTAATAGCATTTTTGACAAATTAGATTACCTGGATCAGTCACCTTTCGTGGATCATCAAATTTTTGCGATTCAGGAATCCTTTTTGTCGGAGGAGCGGATTGGGACCTCAGCGCGTGCTATCCAGTCTCAATGGAGTTTATGTCCCGGTAACGCTGTTCCTAGGGTCAAATATGTTCTTAAAACTGGGAGGGGTGATGGAGGAAAGGTCTGTTCTCATCCGCAGCAGACTGGAGTCGCTAACTTTGCTCGTCTTCCTGCCACCGCCATTGCCATCCCTAGTGAAGAGGACACCGCCTCTTTAATCTCATCGTCTAGATGGGTCGAGTCTTTCGTTCCTATGAAAAAGAATAAGGGCATAATGATTGGGAATGTTTATGCTCAGCAGAAGACTAATAATAATGATTTATTTATTCGCGTGCTGGCTGCTATGAGCAGAGTGGGGGAGACTTTGCCCTACTTTCTGGTAGGTGATTTTAATGAAAATGTGCTATTGAATCGATTTTCTCACGAGCTTTGGAATGTGGCGTCATTGTGCATTTAGCTGAGCAGGTCAAGTCCGATGCTGCCAGTTTGCCTACATTCTATAAAGAGCACGATTGGGATGGATCTGTTCAGCCTGGGGCCACTCAGATTGATTTTGCTTTCGGCAACCAGGTTGCTGCTTTGCTGGTCCACTCGGTGGACAGGCTCTTTTTTTGTACCAAACCTCTCATGTCGGACGCACTCACTATCTCGCATACGCTCATGAAACAATGAAGTCAACAAAAAAGAAGCGGCAAACAACACACAGAAATTCATAAACGAAGAATTGGATGTCCCAATAAACTGACTCGCTGGCTTAATAAATCCTTCCATCGAGGGTCCCCAGAAGAAGCGAAATCCTTGACCAGCCGCTGAAGCCCAGACTGAAACTTCTTGACTGAAGGTGTAGCAACACACTCGGCAGGTAGAAGACTGTAAATGGAGACGGCACCCAGGGCGGAGCGCAAAGCATAATCCGGCGCCATGCCGCCAAGCACATCAACGACATGTCTCCGATGACGGCGAGACGCACGTGCAGGAGCTTCAAATTCAACCTCAAAGAATTGCCGTAACTGTTCCGGCCCGGAATTGCAAGCTGCACGGTGGACAACCCCTAAGATGGCGATATCCCGTCGAACCCTCAATGGAGCCAAGCTGAAATTCAATAACGCGTCAAGCTCAGGAATATTCAGTTCGCGCAGGAAATTCGATTGAATGCGATCCAATGGTTCCAATACCGAAGTTGATGCATGTGCGAGCGCTGCTGTACGATATTCAATATATGACAACACGTGCGCTTTGTATAGCTGTACCAATTCAGAGTAGTTGTAAAACCTGCGTGTGCGAATCAATGTAATCAAACGCCAGCGGGCCTCAACGACACAATTTTGAACTGCATCAGTCATAATCAACTTTGGGTCAAACTCCACGCCGAGGATCTTAAAGTTACCGCCACTACTATAGGCCCGTGAAATAATGTGCAAGCTTTCCTTGCCGGAGTCGAATTCAACTTGATTTGCCTGGCCCCATGAATGCAACTCGCTTTGACAGGATTGAAGATCGCATAATATCTCATCATTGCTAGTGCGGTTAGGGAAAACTTTAAATGAGTTAAGGTCATCAGCGTATGTGCAGTTAACATACCCGTGGCGATGAACAGCTAGATGCGCATCAGAGAAAAAGATGTTCCAAAGCACAGGACCCCACACTGTACCCTGATAGATCATATCCTGCATTCGCAGTTCTGCGATAACAGACACAATGTTAGGGTGCAGCCCAGACGCAACAAGCTTCCGCAACAGCCTTGAAGACGATACTTTATCAAAAGCACCCGAAACATCGCTGCAATACAATGCAATCTTACAGCCTCGAGCGAGCCATAAAAGCCAAGATAGCACCATATACAAGAGAGCATCACGAGCGCCAACCCCAGGCGAGTACGCAAACTGATTCGGCCCAAATGCTGATACCCTATGAAGAAAAGGGAAAAACAAGGATCCGATCAAACGTTCCATGGCTTTGGAGACCTGCGCTGTTAACTGTATGCCCCGATAATTTTTGGGCTCGTGCCGCGAAGACTTCTTATGCAAGGCACATATCCAATGAACTAACCAACACTTCGGCCAGCAACGGCACTGAATAATCCGACGAGCAAGGAGTACGAATGGAAGCGCAAGCTCACGATAGCATGCTTGTAGAACGCGTGCAGGAAGTAAATCCGGGCCTGTGCCACGATCAGCCTTTAGCAATTCCAACTGCTTTTCTGCATCTCTGAGACGTAATTGTAAACAGCACGTCATGCTTTCCTCCGGAAACAAGCAGATTGGTGTATAATCGTTTTCAAGGCTCGCCGGCAAGATCCACTTCTCTGAAAAAATATTGGCAATCAGCTCCGCCTTGGACAGCGCTGACAGACACCAACTTCCATCAGGCGCGCGAAGGGCAGGGATCGTGGCGGCTGCCTCCGGCTTGTTCAACAACGTTTTTGAAAGCTTCCACCACAGCTTGGATGACCTTGGCAAAGTTTGAATGCGAGAACGAACTCGGCCAACGTATCGAAAGTACTCGTCCAAGAGACCAGCGCTGCAAGCACGGACAGCCTCGGCACAGTGTGGCGTTCCTTCAGCTTCGCGTTTTCGGCGAACCAACTCTCTGCAACAAAAGTTCATCCAGGGATGCGTCGAATGCAAGTCCGAGATCTGACGTGTAGGGATGGCATCAGAACATGCTCGCAAAACGATTGCAGTGAAACGCTCTGCTGCTTCATCAGGATGCACCGAAAGCATCCAATCCCAGTTTACATTGCGCAATTTGGAACGAAGCAGTTTCCAATCAGCATTCCTATATAGCCAGACCGTGCGAGAAGACATACTCGTTGATGGAAGCGACAACCGCATGCTGAAATGAACCAAATTATGATCAGCAGTCCTTGGCAGAACTGTGACCTTGAAGGGAACATCAATGTCAGTCAGCAAGAGGTCTAACAGATACTCATTCCGCGTTGGGGACTTCACCAACTGCAAGAAGCCATTGTCAATGCAGAACGCGTGCAGAAGGCTTCCCTCAGCTGAGCAGCCGTCCGAAAACCTAAGCCATCCAAGGATGTGAACATTCATGTCTCCTAAGATAATACAACCGAGGCCAAGGTGGCAGAATTGTCTGTATTCAACCTGAAGCGACTCAATCGGACCAACGCCAGAGTCCGGAGGACGATACCAAATGCAGAAAAGAAACGGCCCAAAGTCACTGTGTAAGACATGCCAGCTTCTCTCGGCACACGTGGAATGCTGAACCAAGGTTACTGCATCAGAAAAAGTTTTCAGGACAAAAAGAATTACTCCACCACAAGCTCGACCATCATCCCGATCACGGCGCGAAGCAACCACATAGCCAGAAAGAGTAACAGTCTCCACCGACAAGTCCAAGAAAGATTCATTGACCGCGACAAAAGTAGGTCTAACAGATAGAAGATCCAGAACTGCTTCAAGCTCATCTTTGTGCGAAAGAAAGCCGCGAATGTTGACGTGCAAGCAAGAAATCTCAGTATCGGTAAGAGGTGCCTCAGGCTCGGAATCGCACGAGCCAGCACCCCGAGGTGGTGAGGAAAAAACGGGTGAAACAGGCTCCACGTTCGAAGGAGATGGGGCGGAAGTTGGAGTTGGCAAAATTGATGGCTGTGGCGGTGGCGAGGGCTGTGGGGGTGGCGAGGGCTGTGGTGGCGGCGAGGGCGGTGGCGGAGGCGAGGGTTGCCGTGGTTCACTAGACCCTTCAGGGATAGTGGGGAGAGGGGTGAAGGTTCGCATCGATCGTTTTGAACGCTTGATGCTTAGATGTTGCGAGATGGAAGATTTGATCGCCTGGCAAGGGGAGTTCGCCAAAACAAAAAACTGGGGTGGAGGAGGGCGTGGTGGAGGAGGGGCCGCCAAGCTTGCATTCGGAATGCCGCATCTGCGATAAATCGAATCAATTGAGCGAGGGCCTCGTCGGCTGCTTCGGCGATGGGGTGGAGGATGGGTATCAGGACACGGGGACCGCGCATCTCCCGAGCGGGGGGCGGATTGGAAAGAGAAAGAAAGGGGTGAAACAGGCGGGGTCCCCCAAACATCCTACGCCTTCAATTTGAGATGAGTGTAAGGTGGGAGGAAGTTGCCAGTCGGTTCAAAATCGTTTTGGGCAAACGCCGGCAGGCCATCGACGGTGACGCCACGAGACTTTTTCCATTCGATTAGGACGTTTTTCTGCTGACTAGCACGGTCGCCTTTGATGAGATCGCACGCCTCACGAAGCGCCCAGTTCCGTGATCCGTTCAGCTTCGTTCGCGCCTGCTTGATTACCAGCTTTCCGCCAGACGCCGTCGCGCATTCGCCGCCAATCGCCTTCAGGAAATCGTTACGGAGATTTTTGGACGGAAACTCGACATACGATGCCTTCGTCATCTTCCGATTGTTGTACGGGCCAGACTCAAAGTTACCCACATCGACGAGTTTGTGAGTTGGAAACTTTGCCATGATAGTCTGGAGTTCAGCGATGCGTTGCGCTGCCGACAATGCATCCGGCATGCCTATGAACGCAACACGCTTGTGTGCAGGGTCGGCGTCGTCGAGCAATTTCCGGATCTCCTTGGGGATCGCCGTCATTGATGAAGTAGATGCAGTGCTTGATAACGAGGTCTTCTCGAGTGCGCGCTCGACGAAATCAATTCGATCGGTGTGCTCTCGGAGTTTAGTGGTAGCTTCGTCGAGGGCGGCCTTGATTGGTGCTGTTGCCTCGTTCAGTTCGTGCCTTGACACAGCGTTGGCTTTGATTTCGGAAATGTCGGCTTTCAGCGGCGCCAGTTTTCGATCGAGGAGGTCCGAAATAGCATCAAGCGAAACAGACTCGGTTTTGACAGCCGTGACGCCAGCTGGAGCTGCAGCAGCGGTGCCATCCATGGGGGTGGAGGGGGGGCCGCCAGGCATAGCAGGAACCAATGGCAAAGGCGACGCCGAGCCACGCATGGATTGCATACGCCTAACCTTTTCCACGAGCTCAGGCGCTGGAGTGCGCGGCGACTCACGAGCCCGAGCGTTCTTCGAGTCAACGGCCATTTCACCGGCCACGGAAGAAGCAGAAGCAGCAGCAGCAGCAGCAGCAGCAGCGCCAGAGGACGAAACAATTCGATCATGGACTACATACTTGTTGCCGTCGGTACCAATGTACGAACCGTTGACCACGCGCATGTGTCCACGGGTGAAGGCACTTCGCAAATCGGCCAGAGTCGCATTCGATGACTTCGCTTCGGCGATCGAGGTTGCACCTTTGTACTCCTCATATCGAGCGTGCGTTTGAGTACCTGTAGTTTTCGGGTTGATCGCATCGAATTCGATTTCGGATTCGTCGTTGAAGGATGTCGCGTCGGGGATTTCATCGAAACTGGCACCGAGCGCAATCGTCATAGGACTTGAAGCCATCATCCGAAAGGAAGTCAAAGTCAATGAAATGCTTCGGGTTCTCAATGATCCAGCACACACCAGTACAAGGAACAAAAGCAAGCAAGGCGAGCGAAGCGAGCAAAAAGCTTGAACCCAAAACCTTGAACCCAAAACCTTGAGCCAAAATGGCTTGAGCCAGAAGCTTGAGCCAAAATGGCTACGGTACTATTGCTATTCAGCGTTTAAGTCAGCAGAAGTGCATGAGGTGGAATGCTCCCAAACCTTATGATTTTTCGCACATTGAGCTCTGGTCCAGTGAGGACAGGGAAAATATGGCTGGTGTAGTCTGTGCCAAACACTTCAATAACTTTGATCTTGCTATTCGAAACAATGATTCGGAGGGTGCTTGGTCAATTTTCTGCACAGGTGCTGAGTCCTTTTATGACAACCTTACCTACGGCATCATTGGGGCTGTGGGTACTCATGGCCGTGGGGCTGCTCCGCGCTTCAGTGAGGTTGACATAGTTCATAAGGTCAAGGATCCTGAAGGAGCCACTGCTGAAACGGCGTTGATGAAAAAAGTCCTGAACATGCTTGATCAGGCGCAGGCCTTATCATTGCGTATGAAACGATGCGAACGCCAGATGCGCACATGGGCTGAAAACGAGATCTTGGGAACATGGCTCAAAAGCTGCTTGGATCAGTTGCTCGACTTCCCTCTTGGGCTTCGGCTAAGCGGGTTCAGCGTGATCTCTATGTTTCGAATGGGCCCTTTCATTTGCCATCTATATGGATTCCTTCCATTGATGCTCTTCACACGTTGCAATGTGACCTTAGGCACGATTTGGCGAGGCTTCGGGGGATTGTCAGAAAACATCGTGTGGAAGCGTGGAGGCGTAAAATGAAAATTTCCATTACTGAAGGATCAGCCTTCACTTTTAAGTGGGTTAAAAACGAAGTGCCTCAACCCATTAGTTTCTTTGCTGAAGCTCAAGGGTATATTACTGATCTTGACGAAATGTTTGCGGCACTGCACAAAGAGTGGGAGCCTACTTTTAATGTTTACAAAACTCAGTGCCCGAGCTGGGAAGCTTTCGAAATGCGGTACAAAAAATACAGTTATTCTGCTCCGGAGGTCTAACTTCCTGATATCACGGGGGAGATGTTGCACGATGCCTTCTCTAAAACTTCTGCGTCTTCTGCCTCTGGACTCTGTGGCTTCAGAACTCAGGAAGTTAAGCAATTACCAGTTTTCCTCTGCGCTCTTTGGGCTCAGATCATCAGATTGATCGAGGGCGGCGCCCCATGGCCTGTGGCTCTTTTGCATCTCTTTCACCCAGGCCTGCGCAAAGGAACTTCCAACACTCAAAAAGATGTGCGACTTCTTGCTGTTGCATCGCACTTCTACCGCAATTGGGTTCGCATCAGGTATGCTCAGTTGCGTGCTTGGAGACAGGGTTGGGCTCTGCCTCGAATGATCGGTGCTATGCCGGGGCGCTCGATTGCCGAAGTCAGCTGGCCTCTTCAGCTTGCGATTGATGTCAGGAAGGTTTTAGGGCAGATTCTTAGGGGAGTCTCATTTGATCGTCGTCGATGCTTCGATCTCTTGGTTTTTGTTATCACGTATGGGCTCCAGAAATCTGCGGGGTGTCCTGTGAATCTCTTGAATGCGCGTGAGTCCTTCTATGGAGCTTGTGTTGGGCACTACAAACTGATGGGATGCTACAGCTCTGGTTTCACGCGCGCAAACGGGCGCTTTCAGGGATGTGTGTTCTCGATCGATGACTGTCTCCTCCTTATGAGGGTGTGGTAACTCTCGCAGGAGGCCGAGGTGGAGGGAATGCGCACGGTTACGTTCATTGATGACAGCAGTGCTGACTTCGATACCGTGCCTGCTCTCGCCAAGTCGCTTGCTCTCAACTTGGAATTTGATAAATTGTCAGGGCAGGTGATTAACTTCAGTAAAACTCTCATTTGGTCCACCGAGAATAGTGAGGAACGTGATCTTCTCAGTGCTGCGGAGCAAGGGGAGGACATTAAATTTCAAGAGTGGATGCGTCTGGTGGGCTACACGGTCCAAGCTGTTGGCCTGGATGCACTCCACCTTATCTCCAAGCGCGTTCAGTCTGCCTTGACCCCATTGACTCGCATCCAGTGTCTTCCTTGTGGGATGGAACGACGTGCTTATATGATAGCTTCTGTGGCGACGGCGAGGGTCAATGTCGGGCTCTCGACGTGCAGACTGGATCCTGGCAGTGCCAGTACTTACCATAAAGCTGTCAAAAACACTCTTTTCTTGCAGGGCTCGCGGTCGTGGCCCAGCTGGCAGATTCTCTATGTCGCAGTTATAAAAGGACACGGATTGGATGCTCGTTGCTTGGCCCATACTGCTGCCATCTCTGATGCGGTACGGAACTGTCGAGCATCTCCTTCCTTGGCTCTGAAAATCGAGGTCCTACGCACCGCCGAGGACATGACCAAAACTGTGATAGGATCGAACATTCATCTCATGTGTCAGGAGTTGTCTTGGACATGGATTGGGCCGCTTCAATTCAGAGACCTTTTGGGCCGGGAGTTTGATTTTCTGGTGGGAGATTTGCCGAGTCTCATGCACCTTGTTCGCGATGCTCAGAGGCAAATGATCCTTAAAGACATCAGCCGGGAGCGGATTGATCTTTCTTGTTTGAAGGAAGGGTTTAGCATTGACTATGGTGCGACCACGGCGTTGTTGCGCCTGGTGGAGGGGATGAAGGCGTTGCAAGGCCTCCGACGCTACATCCTCATTGATATCCTGACAGGTGGGGTTCACACGCAGCAGCGTATGGCCCATGCACGGCAGGAGGACACCAGTCAGTTGTGCCGTTTCTGTAATTTGTGTGTGGAGACCGCTTTTCATATTTGCTGGGAATGCCCCCGTTGGGCTGCACTCCGCGCTCGGCTTCTTCAGGAGATTCCGGCGGAGGAGCGCGCTGAGTGGAGCAATGCTACATCTTTCTGTAGGATTTTTCTGCATGATCAGGATGAAATTGATTGTTACAAAACACAGGTTGTGCAGGCCTCCCCCTTTGATTGACAGTTTGATCAAATGACCCGTGAGGATTGCTATCATTATGCTGATGATGGCAAGATCTGGACGATGGTGGCCACTGACGGGTCGGGTGAATGGGCTAAACATGAGTTCTGGGCGAGGGCTGGAGCCGGCCTCTTTTGTGCCTTTCGACACTCTAACAACCGATCCGCGCCAGTGGAGGGTTACAACCAAACGGCTCAGCGCGGTGAGATTCTTGCTTTGTGGGCTGCTTTTCAGTCTCCTTTGGTCCGATTCACGTTCTCACGGACTCGGAATGGGGGACGAATATGTGCAGACACGTTCTTGCTGGAGGTTCAGTTAAAAATTCAGTCGCTCATTTAGACCTCTGGCTTGGGATACAAGAAAATATAAAGAAAAAAGGGGCGGAAATTTTAGGGCTTCTTGGATTAAGGGGCATGCTCGGCAGCATCACATCGATGCCGGCCTCTCAACCGAGCTGCTGGCTGCTATGACCCGAGGGGCCGACAGCTGTGCGGGGAAGGGAGCTCGCTTGAGGGCCCCGCCTGCGGAGATGATTCAAAAAGTGGAGAGGAGGCGCAAGATTGCTGTGAAGGTGCAGTCGGCCATGATCGACATGCATCTCGCGCGCTCCTGGACGAAACCGATGCTCTCGAGAAGTGGGGGATTCAGCGAGCAAGTGCTGGCAAAGCTCCTGGACGATCCTCCGCCGCCGGGTGATTCTCGTTACTCGTGCACGTGCTGCGCTGCCACCGGCGCTCCCTATGCGCGGCTCAGCATGAACGAGGATCTTGGCATGGAAAACAATGTTCTAGAGGAAGGCAATGAGTTCGCGCACCTTGGAAAGGATCTCCTCCTCGAGGAGGCGTGAGCTCGTATTTGCTTCATTCTCATGATGAAGGCATTGAGTGCGCACGCACGCCTTGGGTCCAAAACTCTTCCTCGAGGACGCGTGCACTCAACAAGTAAGGATTCGTTGTGGGGTCGTCCACAATGTGTCTTTAAAAACTCAGTGAGCCGGGTGCTGCCGAGCGTGCTCGGCGGGCCTTGGCAGATGCCCAGCTCGTGAGTAGCCTTAGCTTCTCCCCTCGACCGCGCTCGTGGCCTCGAGTACCACGGACGCCCGCTTTAAGCTACGGTAAAGTGTGACCCTGGTGCTTGTGACCCTGGCCCTTGTGACCCCTGGCCCTTGTGACCCTCGCTGGTCCACAGATTCCACAACCCCACAAGAACTGCATAGTCCCTGTGGCGCATTTCTTATGACCCCTAATTCTTGTGACCCCTAACCCTGGTGACCCCCAGCCCTTGTGACCCCTAGCCCTTGTGACCCTGGCCCTTGTGACCCTAGCCCTTGTGACCCTGGCCCTTGTGACCCTCGCCGGCCCGCAAATTCCACAACCCAACAGGGATTACCTAGTCCCCTAATTCCTGTGACCCCTAACCCTTGTGACCCCCAGCCCTTGTGAATTTTGGCCCTTGTGACCCTGAGCCTTGTGATTCTAATTGCCGCGATCCTGGCCCTTTGTATCCCTGGCCCTTTGTAGCCCTGGCCCTTTGTAGCCCTAGCCCTTTGTAGCCCTGGCTGGCCCTTGTGACCCTAGCCCTTGTGACCCTGATCCGTGTGACCCTGGCCCTTGTGACCCTGGCCCTTGTCACCCTCGCTGGCCCACAGACTCCACAACCTAACAGGGACTACCTAGTCCCTGTGGGGCATTTCTTGTGACCCCTAATTCCTGTGACCGCTAACCCTGGTGACCCCCAGCCCTTGTGATACCTAGCCCTTGTGACCCCATACGGTTATAAGGTCACAAGATCACAAGGTCACAAGTTCAGAAGGTCACAAGGTCATAACGTCACAAGGTCACAAAGTCATAAGGTCACAAGTTCACAAGGTCATAAGGTCACAATGTCTGAAGGTCACAATGTCACAAGGTCACAAGGTCACAAAGTCATAAGGTCACAAGGTCATCCCTAAAAGACCACCTGACCCTTGCGACTCCAGCCCTGGCGCTTCTCTTCAACCGCGCGTCTGCAGCGCCAGCCGCACGTGCTCGACCTTGGACCGAAATCAAGCACAAGGTTTTCACACAAGAAGCTGGCGCAGGGGGGTATCAAGGGCTGGCTGGTTAGAGCTCGAGCAAAACAAGTCCGCTTCTTTTGAAATTGAATCTCTTAAAACTTTGACCGGCGCCTTCTGTCACCGATGGCGGAAATCTGCAAGAGGAGCGGCAGCAGCTGGAGGCAGCGGCCAGGGAAGCATTCGAAGCCTGCGACACCTTTGTTAGAGTTTTCCCCAGGGCCCGGGAAGCGCGGGAAGCCGGGAGTCGTAGCGCGCTGGCTCCAATCTAATTCCGCTTATTTTGAAAATGAATCTCTTAAAACTTTGACCGGCGCCTTCTGTCACCGATTGCGGAATTCTGCAAGAAGAGCGGCAGCAGCTGGAGGCAGCGGCCAGGGAAGCATTCGAAGCTTGCGACACATCTTTTGGCGTTTTCCCGAAGGACCGGGAAGCGCGGGAAGCAGGGAGCCGCAGCGCGCTGGGAATGCCGCCGGGTGCAGCCAGAAGTTCCGGAGCAGACGAGGCCAGGAGCAGCCGGCAGCAGCCTGGCGCCGTTCGCGACATGCCTATTCGGGCGTGCTTACCCAGGAAGCGCGGGAAACAGGGAGCGCTTGGAAAGCAGGGGCGCAAAGAGTAGCCGAAGCATTGTGGGGTGCAATACATCATCGCGGATCTTCCAACATATGCTCACACATTTGTCTGTTTAGCAATTTTGCTTTAGCCATTTTGCTTCCCGGAATGAACGCATCCGCAAATGACCCATGGAGCCCACACCGAACTTCCTCGCGCGAGACACCTGGTGAGGAGCGTCATCCGCTGAATAGCGACGCTCGTTAGTATTGCCTCCCACTAAGCGCGGTCTTGTATTGCCTCCCACAGGGAGTATTGTATTGTATTGCCTCCCACAGGGAGTATAGTATTGCCCCCCGCGGGTGTTTATGGCGCTCCCGCAGGGGGTAATATATTGCCTCCCACAAGGAGTATTGCCTCCCACAAGGCGCACGGTTCTGCTCGTTAGTGGTAAAGGTCATCCGCTGAATAGCGACGCTCGAAGAATTGGAGTTGGCTTGCCCGGATTGCGATGGGCCCGGATTATATTCAATCCAAGATGGACACCGCTTGCGAGCGGGTGTGACAAGCAATCTTTCCCGTTTCGTGCGGCGACAACGGACTCCCGTTCGGACGTTGCACGCCTGGAGCCTGGCGAAGCAATCCGTGCGTGGAGGTCGCTGCTCCGTTCCCTCCATATTGCATTGTCTCCCGCAGGGAGTATTGCTTTGTATTGCCTCCCACAGGGGGTATTGCATTGCCGGAATGTCAGTTTGAAGCCGGCGCTGCGCGCGAGGTGGCCAAAGGCATGCTTGGGGCTGCGCGAGGAAGCGCCCTCACTGCTTCAGACATCCATCGCCGCGCTCAACGCTTCCGCTCGCCAGTGAGAGGCGAGTCTGTGGCCTCCACCCGGCTCGAGAGCTCAGACAGCGGACAACGACCCAGGTCGTCGCAGGAGCACCTGCCGCCCACGTTCCGGCGGCTTCTGAACGAGATCGGCGCAGACGATTAAAGCCATGGCCTCCTTCTCCGAGTTTGTGAGGTTCTGCTCAATACGGACAGGCTGCGACAAGGGCGGCCTCTACGCGATTCAACCGCGTGGGCTGCGCGGCTCCCCCATAAAGATCGGTTATTCTTTCAATTTGCTGCGGCGCCTATCCGATTGGGAATACAATTATCCCGAAGGTATTGACATCTTAGCCGTAGCCCGGATGAACCGGCCGAGCGACACTCACTTCCACAAGCGCCGCGTGCTCCAGCTCGCGGAGGCCCTGCTGAAGCAGGAGCTACGGCAATACGTCGTGGCGAGGGAGGAATGGTTACAACCGAAGGCCAATGCGGCGACGTTGGCGGCCATGCGCCGCCTCCAGCTCTCGCTGAGCCCCAACCTCGCCGGGCACTTCTTCGACGCCGCACATATCAAGGCACCTTGGGAGCACGCGTTGGTGCCCTCCGGCACGCGAGGTTGGCGCGCGCAACCGAGCGCTGCTGCCACCATGCGGCGTCAACGTAAGGAGCCGCCAGCACCGGTGGTCTGGCCCTGCCACCTTCGGCGCAAGGGCGTGGAGCCGAAGTGCGAGGCGGATGCCCTGTGCCACTGGGAGCGCGCGCCGCGTGGGCGCGGCAGATGCGTGGCGAGCACGCCTGCGGGCGCCCTAACAAGTTGACGGCCGCGCAAGCGGACTGCGCAAAACATGCACGATCAACGAATGAAGGGGCCTCAACGCAGGCCGCCGGAGAGCATGGACACAGAAGAATCATGCAATCCAAAAACATGTTTCGGGTATGACATCCGGCCGTGTTGACGGCTCGCTGAAGCCCCAAGATGTATACACTCGGCGTCGCGCTCCACGGACCCTCTGAACATGACCCGCGCCCCGACGCCGAAGGCGAACCTCAATGCACGCGTGGCCGCCTTGTAATCCTATCAAAATGCGTTGGCGCCATGCCGCCATATTGTGTTCCTGACGCTTTGGCCCTCCGGACGACGGACGGACTCCTCGCTGGGGGATGTCTACGCTTGACTGCGGCCCTGTAAGAAATCTCGCCTCCTCCTCCTCCTGCATTAAGCCTTTGCCAAGTCGCGGTCGGCTCCGTGCAACTGGATGCTTGACCTTGCAGCAAAACACAGAAAGGCACAGCCATCTCCGCTGGCAGGGCGCCACCCGAGTTTCTCTAGGGGACGAGAGCTTGCAGGGGGAAGGGTTCGACAGAATTCTCCGAGGTGACGACCCCGATTATGGCCACGTGGCGGGCGCGCCACAGATGTGTACCTCGTCCGTCGAACACACGCGGCGCCTTGCGACCTTCCAGGGTGCACGCCAGGGCTGATGTTCAAGCTTCCACCCACACGTCATGCCCCTTCGCTTCGAGGCCCTCTGGTGTGGACGTCGGCGACTTTAACAGACGAGCCGTGTAGCACGCGCCCCGTGGGAGTCGCTTGAAGAGCTTGCACGTGTCCATGAAAATCTCCTCACCGCAGTCGAGCGTCACGACAAGCGCGACCCGACCGAAGCCTTCCTCCGCGCAGCGCTTCTTGAAGTCGACGAACGACTGCGCGGTTAACGTTTCTGCCACGCACTCGCTCTTGCTGTTGATAATCCGAAGCGTCGCCATTTAACATGGCACAGACGCCATGTTAGGCGGGGCGACTCGGGTAGCACGTTTGGGCGTGGCGCGGCTCTTGGCAGCTCGCTGGGCTTTCGCTTTCGGCTTCGTAGCCTCTTCCTGCTCATCACGCGATGCGTCCTCCAGATGGCGTTTCTTGAGCAGCCGCACGTGCGTGTCGCGGCTGCCTGAGAAGCTCTCCTTGATCGCACTAACGCTGCTTTCTTCTTCCTCGTACGGTTCGTGTAGAGACCGCCAGGCTGGTATTGCACGCGCTGCGTGTTCAATCGCGGAGCTAGCTTGAACAATTCCTCGCCGGCTGCTTCGCCGGCATGAAGACAGGTCGACGCTGCTGCCATCGTCTCCTGCGCCGCCGCCATGTCCTCGATACTTTTGCGGTGAAGCCCGAGGTTGCGCTCTGTCCACGCGACGACAGAGTGATCTAGCGGACAGCTCTCAGGCGCGGTGCCGTTTAACAGCTGGTTCGTCGCGAAGCACGGGGGCGCGTCAGCGAGGGAAGCGTCCTTGCCTGAGCACTCTTGCGGCCCGTCGGCATGATGCGAACACAACTGCGTCCGCGCATGCAGCTGGTGCCAATCACCTTTGGCGGCCCTCGCAGCCGCAACGGCCTCCCAGCTGGCCAGTCGAGATCCTGGAAGAGCTTCTTCGCCATCGCGTCGCTGCTCATAGCCTGCATCCGCACGATTGGCGCTCCGCTCGCCCGCATGCCTGGGCCTGCATCGTGGGCCTGCTCGAGAAGCGCGTCTTCTTTGACAATCCAGATATGGGCTATGACCGTGTTTTGCGCAGGTGCGCGAACGACGCCAAGTTTGCATCCGGCGGGCTCCTGGTCGATGCTCTGTTCAGGTACGGGCTCCACATGTGTGACCCCGAGAATGTGGTGAGGGACGCATACCTCGAGGCCTTGGAGGGCGAGATCACGTGCGTGAACATTGATGGCGCAAGCTCGCAGCTAGCGGCCGCATGGTTGGAACTGCTGCTGCGCCAGCGAACGACGGCCGCAGCCTGGCGCGAGTCCGGCTGTGCCCTGGTCGACATCGTGGATTGCATGCTTGCCGCGGTTGAAGCGACGAGCATCCTATGGGCTAGCGAGAGCGCCAGCGAGTAAGTTTAAAACTCGCGTTTGCCATGTCTCACGCCGCTGAGTTTTGTCATAGGGCCCGATTTCGTGCAACCTCGCTCTCGGTCAAGGTGCAGGTGCCGGGGCCTGCCGCCACTCGCAGATGCGCGCGGTGAGATCTGGTAGCGTAGCCGCGTAGATGCATTTGAAGCCGCGTTTGGTGCATTCTTGCGCCGCCTGCGTGCTCCGTACTTCGGCGCGCCAGGCGCAAGGGTCGCCATCGGCTTTGGCGCGCGTGATCGCGATCGTCTCGCGCTCTCCCTGCACCTCTTGCTCTCCAGGCTGGGGAGGTGCAGGCTCGCCGTCCTGAGCCGTATTGGACGAGGAGATGGCCGCGTGTCTGCGTGTCCTACCCGACGATAGCCAGGCCGAGGTTTCTGGCTGCCCGTGAGAACAAGGACACGTAGGCTTTCAAAGGCTTTTTTTCGCGCGTGTTCATCGCATATCGCTGACTATGGCGACTGCGAAGTAATTCGCCCCGCGCCTGACCGCGCGCGCAGCATCCGCAAGTCTATCAGCAGCGCTGGATCAGACGAGGCGACACGCACTGTCGCGCTCCAGATTCTCCAAGCAGCAGCGTTGCCACGCGATGCATGAAGCCGAGGCGAGGGTGCCGCTCCAGTGTTGGAGGCACCATTGAACACGCCCCTTACCTCAAGCACATGCGACCTCGACTTGCTCTGGGGAGCGAATCTGCAGCATGTGCATGCGACATGGAGTCGCTGGGCATCGACAACGTCGTGCCACTTCGTCATCATGTCCCCTGTAAAACGTCGACCATGCAGACTTCCAAGGCGTTCCGCTGCACGCTCCCCATGCGCCGCGACGACCAGCTGACCAATCTGCGTCGCTGGGCCGCACTTCATTGCGCCCAGTCGATCGTTTTCCATGACGACCGTGGCAACGCCGTGTTCGTGGGCCTCAAGGCCGAGCTTCGCACTTGTGCCAGCTTCTCGCGCACCGTTCGTACTGCTCTACGCCGCCTCTGCATCGACGTGCCGCTGCGGGGGCCCGCGAGGCTCTGAGCATCTGCGCGAGCGATTTCGCCTCTCGCGGCGCAGCACTTCCACCAGCAAGCGACGCGTACGCTGGCGCGCGCCCTGCGGGGCGCTTTGCCTCGCCGCATGAAGACGACAGCGATGTCCGCGTCGTTGCGCTCAATGGTTGAACATGCACCCCCTCACGGCTTCTTAAAGACTAAACCTTTGATATCCATCTTCAGTTTAGCGTTGTCATCGAGGTACAGAGCATGCTCTCTACCGTACAGGAGGGAGACTTGCAATCCGCCGCTCACTGCGCACAGCTGACACTCCTTGAATTCGTCGAGGAGCTGTTCGAACGACAGGTGCTTGCGCCGTCGCAAGAACATCCTAACGCCTTCTGTGAGGGTTTCCATTATTGCTTTGTGATACTCTGTCCATCGCTCTGACTTGACGAGAACTATGTCGACTGCGCCTGGGAATTGCTCAAGAAATCCCGCTACCTCGAACGCCATTTAACAAAAACCAACAGAAATCGACATCGCACCATGCCGCGAGCTGAGTTCGTCCGCATGCGCAACGCACCTGCGGCTGTAGGCGCACCCCGCACGCAGAGATGCACCTGACGGACCGGACCCATCGAGCCTCGGAGGCGACGGGCTTGAGCCAGAGAAACAATTGCGCCCGCGCTTGCGCTACAAGAAAAGTGCTAACGTCATCGAAGGACGCAACAGTGAGCGAATTGTGCAGAGATAAATGAATGCACGCATAAGCATTTTGTACACACACAAGATACCGTAGCCGCCTCTTCGTGCGCCGCGTAGCCATTCACAAGTCAAGACCACCCCACCGCCCCTAATCCAGACGCGCTCCGCTGACAACGCGCAGCAGCTAAAGTGAGCTGGGAGTAAAGCGTTTAGCTATGGGTCGACATGCAGAAATGTCTCGTGCGCGCGACAACCCAGGAAATGCACTGGGCCAGACAATGCGCAGGCGCAGTCGATGTGTAATCCTCAGAGAGCATATGCGCTCTGCGCCACGCGAAGCGCTGGACCCTGGCCAGGGAGTGTCTTGCTGGGCCAAGCACTGCGTCGTCGTCGTCGTCGTCGTCGTCATCGTCTCCTCCGGTCTTTGCCCCTCCGATCCCTCCCCCCCTGACACCTCCTGTGACCCCTCGTACTCCCTGTGGGAGGCAATACAAAGCAATACTCCCTGCGGGAGGAAATACAGTCGTCCCGCCAGGGTGCAATACTCCCTGTGGGAGGCAATACTCCCTGCGGGGGGCAATACAATCGTCCCGCCAGGGTGCAATGCTCCCTGTGGGAAGCAATACAGGTCAATACTCCCTGCGGGAGACAATACAGCAATGCAGACCCAGCGCCTAACCGACACACAGTCGGCGCTGCGGAGATTTCCCAAGCGCAGGACTCAGGGCGTCCCCCCATTGGTCTTGAGTGGAAATTTATCCGAGGTGCCAAAATACCACATGCTGTCTGTGAAAATACCGCACGCGAAAAGTCAACTGCTCAGGGAATGTGCAAAAAATGCCCAGCTTGGCGCCAGGGCTTGGTGAAAATCCCACACGGTGGCCACCTGTCTCGAGGGAAAACCAACGACTCTAGGATTGGGCGGAAAATGTCCAGATTGGTGCCACGGCTTGGTGAATATCTCACACGGGCGGGCCGCCAGCCTTCGGGAAAAGTCAACAATTCTAGGCGCGGGTGAAAAATGTCTGGATAGGCGTCGGGCCTTGGTGACAATTCCACACGGGCACGCCGCCAGAAATCGGGAAAATCAACAACTCTGCTCGCCAGCCTGGGAAACAATTCTAGGCGCGGGTGGAAAATATGTGGATAGGCGTCGGGGCTTGGTGAAAATTCCACACGGGCACGCTGCCAGCACTTGGGAAAAATCAGCAACTCTGCGCTGTCTTGCCCCGAGCACTCGGAGAATGTCAGGGCAGGCTTCTCGTGCAATGCCTGGCCGAGCACGGCCTCTCCCTGGCCAGGGTCCAGCGCTTCGCGCGGCGCAGAGCGCATATGCTCTCTGAGGACTGCACAGGGGCTGCGCCTGTCCATTGCCTGTTCCAATGCATTTCCTGGCTACTTGGTGGCAGCCTCCGACAGTTTCTGTTGCATCTTCGCCCATGCCTGCCGGCTTGCGCTGCCACTGGTGCGGTCTACCGTTGGTTTGTGCGACTGCTTGTGCGACTGCTTGTGCGACTGCTTGTGCGACTGATTATTCGACTGCGTGCGCTTGCTTGAGCTGCCTGGCTCCGCGGGCGTTGGCGCGGCCTTCGGCGGAGACGTGGCGTGTGGGTGATGCGAATGTTTACGATGGCGCCCAGCCGCGTACTCCGTTCGTTCGCCTGAGGTTTTTGGAGACGTCGACCGCTCATGATTCTTCACACGTGACGCGCGTGCAACCATCTCGCGCCGCTGGGCTGCACGCGAGTTTGGTTTCCTCCTCGCTGTCGCACGTGCAAAATCGAGGGGGTGCTGCGTCGCCATGTGCGCCCGCAGACCAGCAGCGTAGTAAGACTTTCCGCATACAGCGCACTTTTTCTTCCCGAATGTGCGCTTGCGTCGATTCGGATTCTTCTTGCAAGCATGACGCTCGTGTTCTGCAACTCCACGGACTGTTAGCATCTTGCCGCAATAAAGGCACGGCGTGTCCTTAGGGCTGGTCCACATGGCTGTTTTATTGAGCAGCGAGACAACGATTCGGGCGCCAGACCACTTCCGAAGCGGGAAGCGCGTGTTGCATGACCCCCGCTCACCTCAACACTTCGAAGCTAAAGGAACTGGCTGCGCCGCCGCGGTGGGAATTCCCCAGAACGATGGCCTTCACGTCCGGATCCTCATCTACGCCTTCTTTGCCGCGCGGGGTCGTGTCTCCTGCTCGAGCTGCTTCTCGAGACGCGCGGATACCTTGGAGCACGGCGTCATCGGCGACACTACTGGAGGCCGCGCTTGTGCTCTGCGCTTGGTGGCGGAGCTGCATTGGCCTGTCCACGCGGTGCTGAGCGGCGGCGACCCGCACTGCTTCGTCTGCCTCCAGGACCAGCCAGGTGCCTTTGAGACCTGCCGTGGGGATGTGCAGCTTTGCCAGCACCGCGCGCGCCGACCTTCTCTGCGACGCGACGGCCCTGGCGCGGTCGCGTGTGGCAAGCCATACGACCTCAGCAAGGGCTGCGGACGCGCGCTAGGGTGAGTCGACAAACACCGCGCTCGCAGCAAAGCTGTCAGCGCAGTAGCGCCGCAGCTTCGTCACATCGCCAGCCGCCATATGGCGCGAAACGACTTGGAAGTGGCCGCGCCCTTGACGGCAGCCATGGACGACCACGGCGACACCTTTACTGCGGCGGGGATGCGCTGCGCGTGGAGGCGTTTCGCGTCCGTGTTCGCCCAGTAATTACCAGCGCTCCCTGCGTCGAGCTTCTTCTGCAGCTTGCGCGCCAACGCGGCACTTCCTGTGCCCCGCCCCCCTCTGCCTCGCCTGGCTGAGAGTTGCCGGCTGGTAAACCCTCGCCTTCGGGTGGCGGCCCGTCCTTGTACCAGAGCTTTTGCGCGATGAGAGGCGCGTATGGTGCGGTGAATTTGCGTACGAATTCCGCTTCATCGTCGATGCGCTGGTGCAGGGCGCCGCCAAAGCCTGCTCTGAAACAACGGCTCCTGGTGCCCACCTCGAGCGTTCCCCCGTTGACGCGCAGGGATGGGTCGAGTTTGTTCTGTCCACAGTATACTCTTGCTTTGCGCGGCGGGGCTTTCACGTGTTGCGTGCTACTCCCACGAGGGCTCACGATGGTGTCGGCATGCGCAACGGCATGCGCAATCGCTTGGTGTTGTGGCGTTGCTCGAGGCTCACGGGCTCGCCGTCGGGGCTTCGGCGGTTCCGACGCAGTGGTCAGCTTGCGCCGAAGCTCGTCTCTGCGCGTCGCGCTGCTGCGCTCTTCCGTATGGCTTGCTGAGCGGCTGGCCTTATGCGCGTTGGGGCTGGTTGTAGTGTGGGACCGAGGAGATGACGGGCTGTACAGCCGCCCGGTGCTCTGGCTCCCTCGTTGCGTCGGAGCCATGCGAGCATCAGGAGCGCGCGCAGTAGGCGTATTTGTACTTCCTCTGGTCAGCGTCGCCCCAGTAGGCAGCTCTGTTGCAGAGCGTACGACGCTCGCGGCGTGTTTCGCTGGGTGCTGAACGAGCACGTCAGACCATTTGACGCTCATATCCGTTTATTATCAGACATTGCGCTGCACTTCGCGAAGCGCTGCGCTAGTGGACGGGCTGCGCAAGCGGGGCAGATTCGCGCTGATCCCGCAGCATCAGTTGCCGATACATCTCTCTGCTCCGCCTGTCAAAGCCAGGCGGCAGTGCTTGTGGGACAACACCCACTTCGCCGTGGGGCCTCAGGGGAGCTGTCGCTCGCTTCTCGATCTGCGACGGGTCTACGCGGGATGCGCACGGCGTCGTGGTTGCGCCGCATGCAGCACTCGCTGCGGCCTGGTATTCCTCCTCGCTGCACAGCTCGAGCCAACCCTTGCCTAGATCACCCATGTGGAGCCCCCACCGCCCGGTGAGAGTGCGGATTAGACCCTGCATAGCGCGTACTGTCTTGGCGTCTTTCCTGTGCAGGTACAGCGCGACTCTGCCATCGCCGTCCCTCACTACGCAGTGCGCCTGGCAGCTGCTGCTGGCCCACTGGATCAGCCGTGACTCTAAGTCTGGCGCAGCCGCGCCGATTCTTGCAACGAAGCGTTGGGAAGTGGGTTCCGTCATCCGTCGACCGTTTAACATGAGCGTTGAACACATCAACCGCGCTTCGACCTTCCGCTACCGCGCGGCCGCCTCCCTGGATGTTTTCATCTGATGGCATGGAGATCGATGGACAGGCTGAAGATTGGAGATGTCGTTGAGTCTCGCGACATCGGCGGCGGTTCGCGCAGAACTCCACGGCACGATGTGGTCTATTTCCCAGAGTGACGAATCCGTGAAGGGCAGCCCGCAGATCGCACATTTGAAACCGTAGCGCGCCGCCACGCGTTTCTGCATGAGCGGCGTGACCCTCTTGCGAATGCTGGATGTCCTCAGGGGAAGCGTGGGTCTCGGCGCCGCCCGGAGGCTGCGAAGCTGCGGCGCGGACGCAGAGACGCTGCCTCTAAACGAGCCCTCGGCGCGCCCAGCGATGCCAGGCTCGTCTTCCCCGCGCTTCGTGCGCTCGCGGCGAGACGTCGCCGACTGTTCAGCACCCGCACGGCTCAGCATGCCAACGGAAGAGTCGAAGGCGGGCAGCGCCGACTTGTGCAGACCCGAGTCAGGTGCGACGAAGGAGCAACAGAAGGCGATGGCAAGGAGCATTACCAGCCACCACAGCATTTACTTCTTCAAGCGACGTTGACAACTCTTTCTCGCGTGGCCCGGCGTAGGGCTCCGCTTTGCCGCGCGCCGTTCCACGCCACGGAACCACGCGTTCAGCCCTACCTTGGCGTCATTCCACGTTACTTCTGCTCCACTGTCAGTGCGCGCGTCTCGCCTGCGGATGTCATCGCTGTTATTCCACATGACTGCGCTTCCAGCGCGCGCGTACACGCGTAGGCCCTTCCCATCGCTTCAGCGAAAACTGTCGAAGCAAGTGGCGCCGCCACACTTCCCTGCGGGCAGCTCACCGTCTGCTTGTAAATACGCAAAGATGGTCTTCATCTGACGCTTGTGACCTCTGCCACCACCGTCGCTGGGAACGTCGTGGTGCTTTTTGTAGCGCTGCCCGCGGCTCCTTGCTTGCAGCGGCTCGAGGCTCGTCGCTGGCATGCAGCTTCGCGGCCGAGCGTGGAGCGCTCTTCCCAGCAACCGCGGCTAGTCGCCTCCCCACGCAGGCGACGACTTCGTCGTTTTCGGGAAGGTGGGCAGTCCGCGATGTCCGCACCGAGCGGTCTTCGCCGCGGCCCTCAATTTTGGAGTCCTCAAACCCAGCGTCGCTTGCAGCCTGCACCAGGTACGCGAATTCGGCGAGAACAGCAGGCAGTCAATTTGCGTTACGATGGGGGGCTTTGACGTAAGCTGCCTGAGAACGGGATACACGGGCTGGTCGCCCGGCACACATGATTGCATTTCTCTTGCAGCGCGCACACGCTTTTTTGCATATCCGCAGCCATTTCGACCAGTACACCCAAGTGACATCTTTCGCGTAGGAGCCAAGAGCCATGGCGTGCGCAGTCTTCGCGCGTGGGGTTTTCGTGGAGCTGCTGGCAGAGCTACTGCCCGCGGTTGATCTCGCGCGGTTCAGTTCAACGAGCACTCGTTTCTACAGTCAAGCCGCAGCACTCGCGTTTGCATCAATTCGAGCGCAGCACGGCCTCATGATCGCAGGCGCCTTGCTGTCAGAGAAGGCGCTCCGCGCCGCGCGTAGCGCTGCACGCTCTTGATTCGGCGCAGGAAGCGCAGAACTTCGACCTGCGCAAGCGTGGGAGCAGGAAAGTGCTGCGCAGGCTCGTACAAAGATTAACTGACGCTGTCCCAGATCCCTCCCGATCGAATGCTTACTTCGGCGCGGTGCCTACCTAATGATTCTCGAGGGGTGGGGCAACCCTGCACACGGTATCTTGGACCTCTTTCTGGACGGACGGTGCATCCGCGCCGTCGACTGGTTCGACGACTACACACGTGAACGCAGTCGCTCTATCGACTTCCACGTGTGGTGGACGGACTTGCACCAGCTGGTGGGGATATGCAGCAGTTCCAACGCCGACGAAGACAGGCCGACGCGACACTGGATATGTCTGAGCGGTGTCCACCTACGTAGGATTGCGCACTCATAGCGCGGATATTCTTGAATGTGACGTGCCAGTAAATGCAACCTGGTGGCCCCAGGGAACACAGACATGCGTAAGCGCATGTACACACACATTGTTATGCGTTCGTTCCCAAGCTACCCTTCGCGTATTCTGGTTTCGCACGCCAGTAAGAAGTATCGGGGGCCTGACATAGTAACGACTCCATGCGAGGGTGTAGAGCGTGGAAATCAGAAGGTTGCCTCCCAGACGACGACAACAGTATTGTTATCTAAGGCCACGCTCGCTAAGCTCATCCCGAACGGGCAATTCCACGTTGGACGCTCATACAAGCTTATGTCAGAGCCGCAGCACCGCTTAGAGTATTGTTGGGGGACCTCCCATGTGGCCTTTGCGGATGGGCGCATAGAGTGCACCATTGCATAAAGGCGATCGCAGCGGACTCGGTGGCCGCAAGGGAGCGGAAAGAATGCGCGGTCATATGGCGTCTCTGCCTCTGAGCCACTCACGGGCGTCGCCGTCACGCTGCACGGCGATATCGGAGCCTCCCGAGCTTTGGCGCGGCCGCTGCGACTGCGGGCCTTAGGCCGACCGGTGCCACGGCGAGCTTCCATAGCAAGCACGCCACAGACTAGTTAACACTGGCATGTGAAAATATGTTCTTGACTGCAGGCCGCGTATGACAGCCCGCAAAAACGCGCTACGAAACCTCTTGAACTCTGTTGCCTTGTGCATGGAGGGGATTCAGGTAAGGGCGGGTCGGCCTACTGCCGGCGCCTCAAACAATTTCAATATATTGCGGTTAAGTTTGCTGCTCGGTGACTGCCTAACCTACAAGCTGACCAACTTCCGCCTCGGCTTACTTCCAATACTCCTCCTCCACCTCGTATAGATGTGCCGCCCGTGCTTTGAAGATGTCAATCACCTTCTGCACCACAACTGCGGGGACTGCTCTACCCACAAATGATGCCACTGCGCACTGCATCCCGCAATACGTGGAGAGACCAATGCTTCGCAAGCTGTGTATCGTTGAATATGTGGATCTCTTTATCTAATCGATTGCGGGCGACCTCCGGCGGGCAGTCATACGACATGAAAGCCCAGAGCTGCTGGGCCCGTGGCACGTGCATGCCAGCGTTGCTTTTCCTCTTCAGCTGCCAGGCCCCGACCGTCTTCTCTGTCAGCCAGAACCCACCCTTTTTCATGTTTTGGCGCACACATCCAGGATCGGACTCTTCAATCTGAAGCCGTCGTTTCTTGGTGGCTGCTTCCCAAGCCCGTTGGGTGGTCGACGAGTACGGAGGAGTGCGCACCAATTCTCTCGCCAAGCGCGCCTGGTCTGGGGGTAGTGACATTGTCAAGCTAAGGCTCCCCGTGGGTCACAGGAGTACTACTATTGGGCTGCGTGGGTGCTCTTCAAGTAAAGCTTCTTTATTACTCTTTGTGCAACAATGCGCAGCTGCGAAGACCGCACACAACTTATGGGGGACGCCCGTGGCCAATCTTCCGCCTGCGAGCGCACCAGCTTGTGTTGTTCTGTGCGCGCGGACTTCCGATGCTGTTTGCTTTCGCGCACAAACCCAAACCTGCAACGGTAAGAACCTTGCAGCCGACATGCCCTTAAAGTCTGTGGGGGAGGGGGCGGCGGCTGGAGCTTTGTGCACATCTCCTGCGGCTGCAAAAAGCTCAACGATTCAAGGCGCGCCGGCTGTAGCACCCCGGAGGGCAGCAAAGTACCGCTGGCAAGTGCTGCGCGACCACGTTCCCTCTCCGACCAGCGCCACCGCCTTCTCCAAGAGCGGGCGTATTTCAGGAGGCACAGCCGAGCGTCTGCCGGGTATCCGATGTCGACCGCCCAGGTATCGTAGCGGGGGGCTACCGGGGCGAGCAGTGGGCAGGCAGCCTCATCGGAGGTGGCCGACACAATTCCGCGCGTCCAGCCAGTGTAATAATATTCCACGTAGCCGCACTCGCCCGGATCACCCTTTTTGCACCACATTTTCGTACGTTTGAATTCGTTGCCGCGGTAATTCAGCGCCGTGTGGGCTCCGTCGACCCATTGAGCTGCTGCGGGTGTGATTGCATCTCCTTTCCCAACGATCCCATAGGCCCGCTCTAGCTCTGTCTGTAGCAGGGCTGCGTCACATCCCAAGACATGCCGCGCGAAGTCGGGGACGACCCAGACGTCAAGGCCGGGCAAGACGCGATGCTGCTCCAGCTCGCTAAGCGCGCACAAAGCCATCAGTGCTCCTGGGCTTTAGGCGCTCGCGGCGCTGCTTGAAGCACACGATTGCTCCCGTTACTGACCATGCTTATTAGCAGTTACCGTTGGGCTGTAGGTTGGGAACACGTGCCTTTTCTCCGAACGGACGAGCCTCCGATGCGGCAACACGACTCTAGACCAATCAATGTGCGCGCAAGTGTGTTCTCCTCACCGTTCGCGCGCTTGGCTTGCACGCATTAGGTCGCTCCGACCTCCCACCCCCGTGCACGGCTGGTCTCCTGTGCGGCGCGGTATGCAATACCCCCCTCAGCACCTACGCGGGGGTGCGCGCAACGCCTGACGCAGAAATTGCACATAACATCAGCACCACACAGAAGCTCCATAATTCTAAAAGAGGCTCTAAAATTGTATGCAAGCGATATGGCTGAAGCAAAGGAGCGGGGGGAGACAACGAGCACCTGGCTGCATTGCACCCGCCAGCCAGCCAGCCAGCGCGCCCACGTCACTTGCGTGCTTCTTAAATCCTTTCGCATCCCATGGCACGCAGGCCGAGCGTCTGCGTACTGCGGTCGCTACTTCGCATTCACACGACTGATCATTCTTATCAAGGCACCTCTCGCATTATCGTCGATCCTGCCCTCCGCACGGGTGTTACACTCGCGCTTTATGTGCTTGGCGAACGACTTGTATTGATTCACGAGGTCAGCGTTGCTGCACTTCTCAAGCACGCAAGCACGCAACTGGCGGCAAAGCTACCGTGTGCAGAGGCGTGGAGACGACACGGCAGACGCTGAATGCAAGAGCGTCGGGGCGTGCTTTCCCACCCTTGAGCCTGTCTTGCGTTTTACAAATAGGGCGTCAGGCTTACACCAGCCAGGCCCCTTGCAGTGAGCTTCCCTCCCCCAACGTGATTTCGGCCCGTCACAGGCGAATGAGTTTGTCTTGTGATCTGCTGTTCTCTCGCAGTTCGTGTCCGTTCGTGGGTGTTCGTGGGTACGCTACGGCTGCTGTTACATGCACCTGACCATTGGAGGTTAAACTATTCTCACAAGTAGCCCCATAATTCTAAACGCGGACGTCCAGGGATTGTGTTCGCGGCCCCTGAGGCTGTGGCGCTGAGCGCCCGGGATGGTCATGCAGGATGACGTCTGGGATAAACACGCGCGATGAACCCCTAGGACACACGGGAAGCAGAGACGCACGCGAATGCGCTACAATGATTGTTCTCCCGACGCGTGCGTGGGAAGGTGTGTAACTACGTCGAGTTATGCAGCAAGTGCGTGGCGGACAACCTCTTCGATCTTGCGCGTGCACTCGTCCTTCTCAGCCCGGAGCTGATGGAGCTTCTCCTGCAACCGCTTCTCGTCGGTGTTGCCCTCCGCTCGGGCGTTACGCTCGCGCTTTATGTGCTTGGCGAACGACTTGTATTGATTCACGAGGTCAGCGTTGCCGCACTTCTCAAGCACGCAGGCGCGCAACTGGCGGCGAGGCTTCCGCGTGCAAGGGCGTGGGGGCGACATGGCAGACGCCGAAAGCTAGAGCGGTCGGGGCTTGCTTGCCCACCCTTGAGCCTGTCTTGCGTTTTACAACTAGGACGTCAGGCTTACACCAGCCAGGCCCCTTGCAGCCAGCCCGCCCCCCCCCCCAACGTGATTTCGGTCCGTCACAGGCGAATGAGTTTGTCTTGTGACCCCCCCACCCACGAGGTTCCGGTCTGTCAGAGGTGAATGAGTTTGTCTTATGATCTGATGTTGTCTCGCATTTCGTGTCTTCGGGATTGGAACCACTCTGGGGCCCCAAAGACTCTCAAACCCGAGTCAAGCCTGCATGTTCGTACTTCACACAATGCCCGCTGATTTTCCGTTGATTGAAACCACTGGAAACACTTAAACCTGAGTGAAGCCTACATGATCCTATGTCACACCATGTTCCCAAGGGGTCGAGCTGCGCTGCATGTACGTCTGCCCCCCTATTTTCCCAATGCGCCTTCGCACACATGGTCTGTCAGAGCGCTGTAAACGGCTACAGGGCGGGAGCTCACACCGCACTCGGAACTTACTTGCGTTCGGAGCAAGGGCGCTTTTCTCAATCTCTTCGAAGCTTGCAAGCGCGCGTAGCCACAAGGGCTGCGATGGCTGCCTGTGACTGTGCCTGTCTGAGGGGCTCGCCCCGCTGCAGACACTCGACGCTCACAGACCGCGCTGAAAAACTGGCGCGACGGCTTCCCAGAGCTCGCGGTAGCTTTCGAATGCCTCTCCATGGGGCGGCCGCTTCTCTGGGAGCATTAGTTTTCGAACCTCGCAGAGCATATGCTCGACATTCTGAGCAGCCAAGGGGCGCAAGCCGAGCTGCTACAGCTGCGCGATGACGCCGTGCCTGTCCCGCGCCTGCAGGGCAGCCGGGAGCGCGCGCAACAGCCTGTCAAAGACGACCGCCGCTGCTGGACCCCAGTCCGCCTTCACGGCTGCGCGCGCTGCACCCTCATCCATGCCATCGGGGAGCCACAAGCCCATCTGCGCGTAGTCGCCGAGGTCGCGGCGGTCCCAAGTGCAGAGGCGCGGATCATTGACGTACAGGAGGCGCAGCACCATGAGCTCTTGAAACTCTGGTAGATCCATGGCGCGGATGCTTCCGGTATCGCCCCAGCGAAGACCATCGAGCACGCCCGGGATCTTCTTTGCCAACTCGTGAGCGAAGCGGCCACACGTGTCTATCTCTGACGCGCTGCCGAGCAGGTTGAGGACGCCTTGCTTAAGATGCGATGGTACGACAGCCTTCACGCGTGGATACTGCTGCTCATGGCGCGCGCGGAAGTCCTCTGGCGTCGGTGGCGTCTCTGCACTGAAAGGGCCGAGTGCTTCGTGCTTGCGCCAGCTGGGCAGTCTTGTTTGGCCGAGCACGACATTGTAGAGCGCATCGGGCCAGAGCTTGTCGTGGGCGAGGAATTGCCGGATTGGAGGAAACTGATTGCGCAATGGCTGGTGTGGTCGAAGGCGTCTGCCATTCCTGAGCTCAGCGCCCTTAGCTCCTGGAGGAGCTCGTCGAAAACTGAGCTGTCCAAGTGGCCAATGCGCATAAGGAAGTGCGCCCCGAAGACGAGCGTCGCAAGCACATACCTGTCGAGCAGCGGTAGCTCGGGCGGGAGCCCGCTTGCGCTCGCGTCTGCGGGTGCCTCAGTCGGCCCACGCTCGGAAGAGAGCTCACCATCCGAGGACATAGCAATGCTGCTACTGGTATTTCTTCCACAGCAGCCGGCGCTGACCTGCGTCGACTCGAGGCTGCCTGTTTCGCTCAAGCGCTCAACAATGGCGGTGAACCGTCCGCACACCTTGAGATCGCTGTTGGACAAGGAGTCGCTGCCACCCGCTTCACTCGGCGTGGAGGCAGTGGACGAATCCTCCCGGCCGCATTGTCGGAGGAACTTCTTCTCGCGCTCGAGGCCTTCCACCACCATTGCAGTCATGCCCTCTTGGCGGCGCTTGCGCAGCTCGGCCTTGACCAGCGGCGTGTCGGGTAGCGGAAAGAACACGATGCGCTTAGAGATGGCATGCTGCAACTCCGCTGGGAATTTATTGAACTTCTTAATCCAGACGTCGATGGGCGGGTTGGTGGAGATGAGCTGCTGCGCGGCCGCGGGCAAGTTCATCTGGCTGCCGCCCGGCATATCTTTGGTTCCCCCATCTTTCACATTGAGGAGGTTCACTAAATACTCCTCTAGCGACTGCCTGTGGCCGTTAGGGTTGCCTTTGGGTGCGTAGTCCTCGAAGATTCTGGGCACGCCTTTCTTCAGCAACCCCTTGCTGTGAGCCGAGCGCATTCCATTCACCGTCCCTGCGCAGAGGTAATAAGGCTCTCCCTCCTGGTAGCGCATGGATAACGTGCGTGTGGTGCCGTTTAGAACCGCGGTCTTGCCTGAGTTGGAATCGCTATACACCACAGCCGTCCTCTCGAGATGCTCCGAGGAATTCAGTCAATGTAGAAACATCATTTCCTGGGCGCCGCCTTACACGGACCAAGTGTTGCCCGACCACGCCTCCACGTCGAAAAAGTCTGTGGGCATGTGGAGGCCCTCTGGGCTTGTAGCAAGCGTCCTGCAGAATGTCAGCGGTCGCCTTCCGCTCTTTCTTATCTGCGGGCATGAGCACCTTGAGCTCCGGGCTGACGCGCTTCATGCGCTGCGCACGTGGGGACGCGTCCGGGAGCTTGGCCGCTGCAAGGTTCAGCAAGAAGTCCTTGTCCGAGAGGCCCTGGCAATCTTCGAAGGTCTCGAGGGCTGTGGCTTGCAGCTCCTGGTCGCTCCCCGCGGCAAAATTTGACATCGCTTCCTGGGCCGTGTGGAGCCAAGCTTGCACGAATATAACCGTGGCGGCACGGGACGCTTGCCGACCTGCTGACGCGTGGTCCGTACTGTGGCGCAACCACTGGGAGTCCTTTGTACAGAAGAGCGCGCAACACTCCATTGTGCTTGGCCACGCTGAGCCAGCGCCTGCCTCGCTTGCCCAACGCTTCCCACAGCTTGCCGTAAACGGCCGCCGTGGCCTCATCGCCCTCCAACCGCAGCACAGTCCAGCGCGTGCGCCTCGGAATTCTGTTGGCGCCGTCATCCTCTGCGCGCGGGTGCATCAAACGCTGGATGTCTTCAGCCTCGCTCGCGTCGGCGTCTCCAGTCGAAGTGACGGGCGCATCCGCCAAGGGGTATGGCGGCTGCACCTTCGCTTTCGGAGGAAGCCGCTGCAGAGCGGACGCCATCTTGCGGGACAGACAATCGATTGAGGTAAATACCACGAAGGGCTTGAGCTGCGATGCGACCCCCGCGCGTGCTATACATTCGGCCATCCGTCGAGTCGACCTACTTGCATCAATCGGCACGCACGAGGTGTTTGATGTGCACGATATTGGAAGCGGTTCGCTTGGACTGACGGGCGCATGCAAACATCCCACGCACTTCAAGCACCTCAAGCACCTCAAACACCTCAAACACATCAAACGCATCAAACACATCAAACACAAAGCATCGCAGGCTGCGCCGCACCGCGTACAAAAGTGTTCCTAGCAAGCTCCCGAGGAAGCATGCGCACGTGCGTCTCTGTTCCGCGACAACTGGGCCAATTACTACATGTGTAACGGTTGCATAATTTTCTTCGGCCTTGCGAGCACGTCTTACATGGATTGCTTTGCGCGCGCTCATAAGGAACTTCTACCGATCTCACTACCTAGTATCACTCGGCACCGCGGGGCAGACCTCAGTAACTGCCCTCGTCCTTTTCTTGCCCCTCCCTTTCCTCGCACTCAACGCCTCAAGCTCGAGCGGGGCCAGCTCCTTCACTCTCGCTTCTTCCAGGAGCGCCTCACGAGCTTTGTCCGACTGCTTGTCTCGCCTAGCTCGCCTGTCCCCTGGAAGATCATCGTGGCGCATAATGCACTCCATGGAGTCGCCATCAAGTGCGCCGCACTTCCAGACGAAATCCCACACAATGAAGCAATCAGCCGCCGTCACCTGCTTTGTCCTTGCCCACGAAACCCCTGCCTTGCCCAAACAGTCTGACGTAAAGCGTAAACCTGCGCCGCTTCTTCTCCAGAGACCGATTGTGACGGCGCTCCTCTCGGGCGTCACGGCGCTCCTCTTGGGCAATATCCTTCAGAGCCTGTTGTGTCCCACTTGGGAATATACCCGTGGAGGCCGTCGCCGTTGCTACTTCTCGGCACTGAAGCAATTCCTTCGTGGCGCCACACGCTCCATAGACAGAGTTGGCGGACATCGTGAGCGCCAACCGTTTCGCACTCAGAAACTGCCGCTTGAAAACATTGCCTTCCTTTGCCATCGCCTTTGTGGCCCGCTTTCGGTCTTGGCGCAACGCCTTTGTGACCCGCAGGCCACGGCAATGGGACGCCGCGACGAAACGTAGAGGTTCCCGGTCGGGAGAGACCGTCAGAGAAGCGTGCGGGATGCGGCGATCCGCGACGTCGGGGAGGAGAGTGTCGGGCGAGAGGTTGTAGGTGCGCATCAGTCTCGAGTGCAGGCTGGCAACATCAACCGTGAGGATTGGGTCGAGGTAATATCCTTTTCGCGACTCCTCCACGTGCGCGCTCTTGTAGTCCTCTTGCTCTTCCTCGCCATCTAGATCAGCTGAAGAGGCGTGCTGCGGTGGATCTTCGACCACGTAGTCGTCGATCTCGTGGGCGGCAGCCAGGAGTTGCGTATAGACACTGATCTGCTGACCGCCGTGGAGAAGATCGTGTGGAGTCGTGCAAGTCACCTTTGCCATCTCCAGAAGCTTCGGGAGGACATTCAGTTTCTCTAGCAGATTAAACACCGGCATGCAATCCTGGCAGCAGTGCTCCGCCACCAGAAATCGCCCTTCCGGCCCGCGCTCGTACTCCGCGAACATCGCTTTGGAGGGCAGGTTGACTTTTGTTTCGCCGAGGTAGTAGGCGGCAACCGTGTCCAACTTCAGATTAAGGAGGTCGGGTGCGTTTTCTCGCTCCAGGTAGAACCACATATCGATGCCGATCCTGCCGGGCGTGCGAGGGAAGCACATGGGGTTGTTGCCCATCGCCGCGGAACCAAGCTGCTGCTCCTCCGGCACGCAGGCCCGCCGCGCCACTCGCGAAAGTCGCGTTATCCCCCTCGCTCTCTGAGCCGTCCAGGCTCTGTGTCCACTCCTCGAGCACAGCCAACCTGTCTCTGATGTACTTCCAATCGAATCCGCACGTGTTGTATCCGACGAGGACGTCGGCGTCGGAGTGCTGGACGTACGCAGCGAATGCCTTGAGGAGAGCGACCTCGGTCTCGAAGCTCACCACGGTGACATTACCGTTCGGCGGAACAGCGACGTCGTGGAGAGATAGCACGACCCGTTCCTCCCGCGCGGCTTGCGACGGGGGCTCAGCGTACAGCGTGCGGGAGCACTGGCCGATGGCGATAATGACGTCGTCTACGTTAGTCGCCGTAGAGAAGGCGTGCTGAGGAGAGTCGCACTCTATATCCCACGATAGGACGCGAATCGAGGAGATCTTCTGATCGGTGTCTGCAGAAGCAAGAGCCAGCTCGTCCCGCGTGACCTGCACATGCAGCGCGGTGTATGTCCTGCTTCCGCCGCTTTCAGCCCGTGCCCAAACGGGGCAAGTGAGATGGAGCCACCCGCCTCAACGCAAGCCGACGGACTGCAGCAGCTCCGCGTGCACATCGACTCTGGATTCGGCGTCCGTCAGGGGCATGCACACTGCCTCCATGGAGCGCCGCTGTTCAGCGCGGCGAAGAGTGGTGCTCAGCTGGCTGCGGAGGAAAGTGCTGACGACTCGACGGCGAAGCCACGGATGGCGACGTGGCTGGAGCGTTTCAGGGTCGGCCTCGTAGCCATTCGTCGTCTTCTTGTAAAGAATGAAACGTCCGCCATACCGCTCACGTTCTGGGCCTTCTGGTCGAGATCTTCTTGCATTGCTTTGGCCAGGTTCTCGAGGCCTCCCACGGGTTTGAGCTTCCTGTATGAAGTAGACCGCGGATCCGCCACCAACCCTGCGACACCACAGGCGGACCACGTAGGCAGAACCTTCCTGCTTACCGCGCCTGCCTATCTCCTTGGCGTCGGGAGTGGCGCTGTAGAGGGCTGCGTTCGTGCGCAGGGATCCCAGCCTTGACGCAGCATGTGCGCCCTTTCCGACTTGGACGCAATCCGCATCCAAAATTCGGGCGTTCATTATTGCTGGGCTCTTGAGCAAGACGAGGCGGCTGAAAGGGGGGATTCAGCTCGCAGGAGCGTGTCGACGAGCGTATGCCGCGCTGCGTGCCCCAGGCATCCAACCCGCTGGAGCGCCCGGGCGAGCGCTTGTTGCAACATCGCGTGAGGCATTCTGATTGTCTCCCTCGGGGCCCGGAACACGGAACAGCGGAATACGAGGAACCTTCCGTTTGGGAAGTTCCGCTTGGAACATCTGGGAGCCCATGGACGAGGACACCTTTAGCGCTGCTGGCGGGCTGGCACATGGGAGACTTCCGCCCCTGGTCCTGCATGCTGGGCGCCCATGCGATGTCTGCGCGTGCTTACTACGTGCCTGCACGAGCGGCGGCCACGGACCCACGGACCCACACGCTGTGCAACACACCGACGCAAACGGCTTTATGTTACTCGTGTCGTTGGTCTGTCAATTAACGGCTTGCCGCCTATAGCCGAGCACCTGCCGCCAACATTCCGGCGACTTTTGAACGAGATCGGCGCAGACGATTAAAACCATGGCCTCCTTCTCCGAGTTTGTGAGGTTCTGCTCAATCCGGACAGGCTGCGACAAGGGCGGCCTCTACGCGATTCAACCGCTCGGGCTGCGCGGCTCCCCCATTATGCGGCGCCTGTCTGATTGGGAATAGAATTACCCCGAGGGTATTGACATCTTAGCCGATGCCCGGATGAACCGGCCGAGCGACACTCACTTCCACAAGCGCCGCGTGCTCCAGCTCGCGGAGGCCGCGCTGAAGCAGGAGCTGCGGCAATACGTCGTGGCGAGGGAGGAGTGGCTACAGCCGTGGGCCAAGACTGCGACGTTGGCGGCCATGCGCCGCCTCCAGCTCTCGCTGAGCCCCAACCTCGCTGGGCACTTCTTCGACGCCGCACAGATCCAGGCGCCTTGGGAGCACGCGTTGGTCCCCTCCAGCACGCGAGGTCGGCTCGCGCAACCGAGCGCTGCTGCCACTACGCAGCGTCAGGAGCCGCCAGCACAGGTAGTCTGGCCCTGCCACCTTCGGCGCAAGGGCGTGGAGCCGAAGTGCGAGGCGGATGCTCTGTGCCACTGGGAGCGCGCGCCGCGTGGGCGTGGCAGATGCGCGGCGAGCACGCCGACAAGTTGAGCCCGAGCAAGCGGACTGCGCAAAACATGTACGATCAACAAATAAAGGGGCATCCGCGCAAACCGCCGAAGAGCATGGACCCAGATGCAGAAGAATCATGCAATCCGAAAACATATTTGGGGTAAAAAATCCGGCCGTTTGTGTCGACGGCTCGCTGAAGCCCTGAGATGTATGCACTCGGCGTCGCGCTCCAAGGAGCCTCTGAACATTACCCGCGCCCCGACGCCGAAGGCGAACCTCAATGCACGCGTGACCGCCTTGATCAAAATGCTTTGGCGCCGTGCCGCCGTGCTCACTTCTTGCATTGTGCTCCTGACGCTTTAGCCCTCCGGACGACGGACGGACTCCTCGCTAGGGGATGTCTACGCTTGACTGCGGCCCTGTAAGAAATCTCGCCTCCTCCTCCTCCTCCTCCTCCTGCATTAAGCCTTTGCCAAGTCGCGGTCGGCTCCGTGCAACTGGATGCTTGACCTTCCAGCAAAACACAGAAAGGCACAGCCATCTCCGCTGGCAGGGCGCCACCCGAGTTTCTCAGAGGGGACGAGAGCTTGCAGGGGGAAGGGTTCGACAGAAGTCTCCGAGGTGACGACCACAGATGGGTACCTCGTCCGTCGAACACACGCGTGAGAAGGGCGCCGTGAAGCTGCCTTTCCGCAACGCGCGCACGTTATTACATTCGTGGATGCGTCGCACATATGGCCAGCAAGACACCCCCCCGAGCGAAAGCGACGACATCCACATTCAGACGCGACCAGCGACCCCCATCGCCTGAGCGCGATGCCAAAGCAGATCTCGGTGGGACATTCAAGGGGATGTCACGTGGGGGCCAGGGAATGTCCCGGGGAGGTCCAGGGAACGTCAGGGGGGGGCCCAAGGAATGTCACGGGGGGGGTCCAGGGAATGTCACTTGGATCCAGGGCATGGCACGGGGAGGGTTCCAGGGAATGTCACAAGGGAGTCCAGGGAATGTCGCGGGGGGTCCAGGGAATGTCACAGGGGACTCCAGGGAATGTCACGGGGGGGTCCTGGGGATGTCACAGGAGGGTCCAGGGCATGTCACGGGGGGTCCAAGCAATGTCACTGGGGGTCCAGGGAATGTCACGGGGTGTCCAGGGAATGTCACAGGGGGCCCAAGGAATGTCACGGGGGTGTCCAGGGAATGTCACAGGGGGGGGTCCAGGGAATGTCACAGGGGGTCCAGGGGATGTCACAAGGGGTCCAGGGGTCACTCACAGGGGTCAGGGGGGTGGGGGGGGGGGGGGTCCAGGGAATGTCACGGTCCAGGGAATGTCACAGGGGGTCACGGGGTGTCCAGGGAATGTCACAGGGGGTCCCAGGGAATGTCACAGGGGTGTCCAGGGAATGTCACAGGGGTGTCCAGGAAATGTCACAGGGGCGTCCAGGGAATGTCACAGGGGGTCCAGGGAATGTCACAGGGGTGTCCAGGGAATGTCACAGGGGTGTCCAGGGAATGTCACAGGGGTGTCCAGGAAATGTCACAGGGGTGTCCAGGGAATGTCACAGGGGTGTCGAGGAAATGTCACAGGGGTGTCCAGGGAATGTCACAAGGGTGTCCAGGAAATGTCACAGGGGGTCCAGGGAATGTCACAGGGTGTCCACATGTGGGGTGTCCAGGAATGTCCCCACAGGGGTGTCCAGGGACATGTCACAGGGGGTCCAGGGAATGTCATGGGTGTCCAGGGAATGTCACAGGGGTGTCCAGGGAATGTCACAGGGGTGTCCAGGAAATGTCACAGGGGTGTCCAGGGAATGTCACAGGGGTGTCCAGGAAATGTCACAGGGGTGTCCAGGAAATGTCACAGGGGTGTCCAGGAAATGTCACAGGGGGGTCCAGGGAATGTCACAGGGGGTCCAAGGAATGTCACAGGGGTGTCCAGGGAATGTCACAGGGGTGTCCAGGAAATGTCACAGGGGTGTCCAGGAAATGTCACAGGGGTGTCCAGGGAATGTCACAGGGGTGTCCAGGAAATGTCACAGGGGGTCCAGGGAATGTCACAGGAGGTCCAGGGAATGTCACGGGGGGGTCCAGGGAATGTCACGGGGGGGTCCCGGGAATGTCACGGGGGGGTCCAGGGAATGTCACGGGGGGGTCCTGGGAATGTCACGGAGCATGGAGAATGTGATTTGTAGCGCGGAGCTGTAACACCCTGCTTTTGCATTAGAGAGCGAACGATTTATCGCCTGGGCGGAGGCAAGGCCTTGGCTGGCAGAAATTACATTCCAGCATTTGAACCGCGAGAAACGAGGACGGACACGGGAATGTCACGGGGGGGTCCAGGGCATGTCACGGGGGGTCCAGGGAATGTCACAGGGGGATGTCACACAAATGTCACAGGGGTGTCACAGGGAAATGAAATCTCACAGGGGGTCCAGGGAAGTCCCACAGGAATGGGGTGTCCAGGGAATGTCACAGGGGTCCAGGGAGGGAATGTCACAGGGGGGTCACAGGGGGGTGTGTCACAGGGGTGTCACAGGGTGTCCAGGAATGTCACAGGGGTGTCCAGGGATGTCACAGGGGTGTCCAGGAATGTCACGGGGGGGTCCAGGGAATGTCACGGGGGGGTCAGGGAATGCCCTCCCCCTCCCCTCCCCTCCCCCCTGCCCCCCCCTCCCCTCCCTCCCCTCCCCTCCCCGCCCTCCTCCCCTCTCCCCGCCCTCCTCCCCTCCCCGCCCTCCTCCCCTCCCCCCCCTCCCCCTCCCCTCCCCTCCCCATCCCCTCCCCTCCCCCCCATCCCTTCCCCTCTCCCCCCCCCCCTCCCTCCTCCCACCTCCCTCTTTCCCCCCTCCCCCCTCCCCTCCCCTCCCCTCCCCGCCCTCCCCCCCCTCCCCTTCCCTCCCCCCCCCTCCCCCCTCTCCCCTCCCTTCCCTCCCCCTCCCCCCCCCCTCTCCCCATCCCCTCCCCTCCCCTCCCTCCCCATCCCCTCCTTCCTCCCTCCTCCCCCCTCCCCTCTCCCCCCTCCCGTCCTGTCCTGTCCCCCCTCCCCCCCCCCCTCCCCTCCCCTCCCCTCCCCGCCCCCCTCCCTCCCCTCCCCTTCCCTCCCGTCCCCCTTCCTGCTCCCTCTCGCGGTCCCCCCCCGTCGGCGTTGCATCTCTACTTTGTGCGATTTCGTCGAGACAGGATATGATAGCCGGTAACGCCCCAAGCACAATAGTAATCAGGGACACCGAGACGTCCTCCCGCAGCAAGTTCCCCCTGATGTCGTCCAGAACCGGGCAGTCAGGGCTGTTATTTGCGGCCGAAGTGCAGACAAAAGCAGCAAAGAATGCCAATGAGCAAAAGACTGCATCTAACAAAGCCGTGATCTGGAAGGTAAACGGCAACGTCAATTTGTTGGGCGCGAGGGAACGGATCGGGCGGAGCACCTTGATGATGCTGATGATGATGATGATGATGGTGATGATGATGATGATGGTGATGATGACGAGGATAATGCTGATGTCGATGCTGCGGCCTATTACCAACTACCTGCTACCTGCTACATGTTGCCTTCGTTAGGGGTGGCTGGAGATGCGCCACGCCGAAACCTTGTCGCGCAGCATAGCGTGAACAACAAAGGGGAAGCACGTGACGGCAATGCTTCTTGCCCACCACGCCCAGAGGCAGCGCGACGCACGCGCTGAGTCAGCGTGGTGAAAACAACGAACATTCCCTGCTCACAACACGAAGGCACCACCCCACCTGCTGGACAAACGTGCATGGGCGCACGAGCCCAACTGCATACGAGCTCCTACGCCACGACTCATGCGAAGTACACATCGTATGGTTTTCAATGGCGCGTATGGCAGGGGAGACCTTGACGGCGCCCTTCTCACACACGCGGCGCCTGGCGACCTTCCAGGCCGAACGCCAGGGCTGATGTTCAAGTTTCAATCCACACGTCATGCTCCTTCACCTCGAGGCCCTCTGGTATGGACCTCAGCGACTTCAGACGAGCCGTGTAGCACGCGCCCCGTGGGAGTCGCTTGAGGAGCTTACACGTGTCCATGAAAATCTCCTCACCGCAGTCGAGCGTCACGACAAGCGCGACCCGACCGAAGCCCTCCTCCGCGCAGCGCTTCTTGAAGTCGACGAACGACTGCGCGGTTAACGCGTCTGCCACGCACTCGCTGTTGCTGTTGATCACTCGGACCGTTGCCATTTAGGATGGCACAGACGCCATGTTAGGCGGGGCGACTCGGGTAGCACGTTTGGGCGTGGCGCGGCTCTTGGCAGCTCGCCGGGCTTTCGCTTTCGGCTTCGTAGCCTCTTCCTGCGACTGCTCATCACGCTCCTCCAGAATTCGTTTCTTGAGCAGCCGCACGTACGTTGCGCGGTGCTAACGCTGCTTTCGTCTTTCTGGTATGGGTTCGTGTAGAGACTGGGCTGGTAGTACAGGCGCTTTGTTTTAAACCTTGCCGCCTGTCTGAACAGTTCCTCACCGATGGCGTCGCCGGCATGGAGGCAGTTCGACGCAGCCATCGCCGCCTGCCGCGTTGCCATTTCTTCGATTGTTTCACAATGCACGCCGAGGTTGCGCTCCGTCCATGCGACGATCGATGAGTCGAGAGGACAGTTATCGGGCGCCGTGCCGTTTAAAAAATGGTTCGCCACCATGCATGGTGCTGCGTCTGCGATCGACGCATCCTTGCCTGAACACTCTTTGGGCACATCTACATGATCGGGGCACAACTGCTTCCTTGCTTGCAGCTGGTGCCAGTCGCCTTTCGCGTGTCTAGCTGCTGCGAGGGCCTCTTCGGCCGGCCAACCGAGATCCTCGAACAATTTCTTTCCCATCGCATCGCAACTCATGGCCTGCATGCGCACGAGAGGAATGCCAGACGAGCGCACGCTGCACCCTGCGTCGTCGGCCACCAGAATAATTTTGGCATGCGTCTTCTTAGCGAACGCCATATCCTTCAGAAACTCCTTCAGAAACTGCTCGGAGACGTTGGAGATCACGTGGACACAGCGCCCAAGCCCGTTCGCAGTGAGATGCTGGAGGGTATCGATCGCGAATCAGTGTGTTGCTCGCGGCGATTGCCGCCGCCAGCGCGCAGTACGCTGCGTGCGCACCCTCGAGATCGCTTAACGGCATCGCGAGCGATCCACTGTGTCCGTCAGGCGCTGCCACCTTTGTCTGTTGCGCTCTCTCGGTATCGCAGCGCACGAGCGCGCACCCGAGTGTGCGACGGCGGCAATTGGTGACAAGTCGTTGCCATGCGACGAAGGCGCGCATCATGCAATGTATTGCACGATCCCGGCGGCGCACTCAGCCGTCACGATGGCACGCATCAGCAGCAACATCCTGAATGCGGGCTCGGGGTCTCTCCGTGCCCGCTTCAGGGTGCCTTCCATGGCGTCGAGTTTGCGTTTAAATTTCTGCTGCTCGGGCACAAGACTACTCGCGCTGGACCCGAGCAGCTTCAGGCGCCAGACCGTGCCAAAGAAAGCGCTCGCACGTGCTTGAACAAGGTCGAACAGACCACGCTCGACGATGGATACGCGCTTGTGCCAGACTTCTCGGCCCCTGTCGTCGATGGGAGTGCGCCCGGCCCACTCTTTGGCTGCGTCCAGAATCTCACTCACACCGTCCCCCAGGGAATAATCTTCAGCCCGTTGCGCGGAAATGGCATCTTCTGCGGCATGCTTGAATTCCTGGATCTGGCATGGTGCGTCGTTGGCCCAGCCTGAGGTGTTCCGCTCCATCACTCGCGCCATGGGCGCGGAGGGAGGATACTTGACACGAATGGAGGCGTTATACCTGGCAATCACCTCGTAAAGTGCGAGTAAGGCTTCGTGCGCCGACCGCGCGCTATCGGACGCGTCGGACTTGCTGATCGGCTTACACATTACTTTCAATTCCTTTCCTAGTCGGACGTGCTTTGTAGTAGGAGAACAGCGAGATACCGTTTCCGATGCCGCGAGCGGGCGTGAGGATGCCTTCGGCGCGCTTGGCTGCGCTCCGCCGTACGTTAGCTTGGCCAGTTGCGTTTCGTCTGTTTGAAGAAAATGACGCTATGGCGCGTCCTCATGGAAGGCCATTGGTGGAGCATGTCTGGCGGGGTGGCGAATGGCTCCATGCAGCGACCGGTATGCCGTTTGACGAAGACGTCTACAAAGCTGGGGTGCTCCGTCGACAGGCCGCGTGTGAAAGGCGCAGATACTGGGATCCCTCGACCGGCGCTCGGGAGCGACAGCGGGAGCGCAACAAACTGCTGGCAGCGGCAAGGCCCCTCAAGCGCAAGCGCCGCGCAGAGCAGCTGACACTCGATCAGGTGCGTTCGGACAGCCCCATAAGAAATGAACACCTGAAGGAAATTAGCGACGACAAAAATGATTGACAACCCACATCTCGCTGGCGTTCCGCCGCCAGCAAGGTGCGCGAATTGTTCACACCACCCCCGTCTGCTGCCCAGCGGCAGTTGCATTGACTGTGGTGCCGAGAAGGCTCCACTCTACACTGCGTCCGCAGCGGCGGCACGCACGGCCGCCTCAACCTCCGCCCAACACAGAGCTTGAGCAACCGTCGTTCCCGGACTGGATGCGGCAACCAATTTTTGGTGGGCCGATGGCTCCACCCACCCAGCAGCCCACTACAGCGCATGCAAGTGTGCAGCAACGTGGTGGACACGACGGCACAGCGCAGAGCGCGTCGCCACGGCGCTGGCAAGATCGTTCGAGCGCAACGACGACACGCGTGGGGGCACAGCGGCCGGGTACGTCTCGCACAGAGCGGGCTATCAATGGAAACCTTCCTCACGACAACAACCCGCGCGTTCCGCGCGCCCCTTCCGCAAACGGCCAAGCCTCACACGCTCCACCTACTTCTTCCACCCGCGGCCGAGCCACACGTAAGCGCAAGGCAGCGGAGGCCGTCGACGTAGACACGTGGACGTTGTGCGAACGCGTCAATGAAGGAGCACTCGCGGACTTGGCATCTCGCCGACGCGCGGCCACTTGGCACCCGGGCAAGGACGACCAAGGCCCGACTCTGCGACAGATAATCGCAGACATACTCTCACAGGTGAATGACGGTAATTTGACGGTGTGCTTCTCGGAAGAGCGGCAAATGGTGGCGACGCTATTCCGGTTACAAGCCCGAGTTCGCGATCGACTCTTTCGACCGCCACATAGCCGAGGGTGTGAACCCAGGCTCCGTGGGAAGATCCCTTTTCGGTTTGCCTGGCTGGTTGCGTGACATTGCACGCAGCGGTCTAGCGAACTGATACGTACTTGACATGGCTAACGCGCACCCAACTATACAAAATCGGCGGTACGGCCACCTACGCGCTCTGGACGAGTACGTACACAATCGTGAGCGAGTTCTGACCAGCGTGCCGGCGGATCGCGACAGTGCCAAGCTCCTCTTCATACGGATGATTTACGGCGGCCATTGGGAGGCGTGGTGTCACGAGCATGGCGTCTCCCCGCGGGAGCTGCCCCCGATTGTGGAGGCATTCCACGCGGAAGGCCACGCCGATCTCCTTGCCCGTCTCAGAGCGGAGGACACGGGCCGAGCAGACGAGCTGCTGCAGTACGTGCTGAACACCCAGGAGGAGCGCCGTGTAATCGATGCCGTCCAGAAGGCTGTCGACAGACTTGGTGGACAGACTATGTCCTTCGAACACGACGGCCTTTACGTCTATGTACCTTGCGATGAGGCCAAGTTGTTACGGTGTGTAACGGCGGAGGCGGGCTACTCCATGACTGCGAAAGCCTGTGCAGCATACGACTGCGATGCTTTGTCCAGAGTCGCCCAGAAGCTGGCTGGCGGAGGCGACTGGGATACGATCGATTCGTGTTGGAGGGAGAACGAAGCACTGGTTCACGAGGCGCGTGTGGCGCGCACCGACGCCCACGACCTCTTCGCCAAAGTCATCATAACAGAGCCCCAAGTGGACGCGACGATACCATGGCCACTCCACGACTTGTTCAAGCTGCCGATGAAGGCCAAGGACTACGTCTGGTATGACGCACAGGCCTCCATGTGGGTCGAGGGCGGCCCCAATGAAGTCGTGCGCCTGAAGGAATACATCACCCAGATGCTCGAGCGCCGCCTCGCGACGTATACCTTCGAGGACCACTTGTTGACAAACATGAAGGTGCGGCGTGGCCACGGCAACAAGGAGTTCAGGCGAGGGGTTGTGGACTGCATGCGCCCGAAGCTCATCACCGACGCGGAATTCCAGCTTGACCCAGACTCCTCCCTGCGGTATCTTAACTTTAATGGAGGGCGTTGCTGGGACCGCGAGACAGAGGGCTGGACACGGACCCGGCCCGAGATGTTGATATCGCGCAGCACGGGCTGGGAATTCGAGGAATGCACCAACCCGGCGATGGAGAAGGTTGACAAGGCGCTGGCACTCGTACGAGAGGCCCAAGACAGGCGTGGTCTCCACCTGCCTTCTGTCGTGCCCGACGCCGCCGTAAAGATTCTGGAGGAGGCTGCGGCTGAATTTCCGGAGCTAAAGTTCTGGTTCGATTTCACGCGCGAGTGGGAGGGCGTGCTGTACGAGCTGTCGCACGTGGCTCGGGGACTCTTCGGCGTACTCATGGCGGAGGCGCTGTACGTACGCGGCAGCGGCAGAAACGGGAAGGACACCGCATGCAATGCGATGCAGAAGGTTGGTGGCACGTACGTGCAGAGTATCTCCTGCGACAGCTTGTGTAACATCACATCCGCGGACAGTCCGTCGCCAACGTTCTACTCTGTCCGTGGGCGTCGAATCGTCTGTGTACGCGAAGTGGCGACCGACGCCAAGATCCAACCCGCGGTCTACAAGAAGTTCACAGACCCCTTCAGCATGATGCAGGCCCGCGATTTGTTCTCGCACCTCGTCAAGTTCCGGCCACAATACCTGGCCTTCTTCGCCTCGAACGGACCCATACCCATAGCCATGGACAACGCTGTGAGCGAGCGCACGGCAATCGTGGACCATGTGAGCGTTTTTAAAGACTGCCCGGTGGAGAGCAACGACCTGCAGTGGCGAGATATGGACAGCCTCTTGACAGAGTTTCGCCCGGGTTTCTTCTGGCTCTTGCGCCGCGTCTACCACCACCTCCTCCGCGGACGCACGCGTCGGAACGTCGGCCCCGTCCCGGCGAGCAGCCTGGACCAGAAGGCCCTCGACTGCGCAGACAGCAGCAGCGCCGTCTTCACCACCTTCCTCGGTAAGCTGACTCCTGTCAAGGGGCCTAAGGATGCGAGTACGCAGCAGGAGGTGGATGTCGCGGCCGCTGAGGCACTCGGCCTCACCCAGAGCCAGGTGAGCATCTATCTCTCGGGCAAGGGCTTCCTGAAGCTGCGGCGCATGCGAGGACTGCAAAACGAATACTTCTACCAGTACAGCTTCACAATCGACGGTGAGAAAACCAAGGCGCAGTTCATGCGACTACCGAGCGCTGCCAGGGCAGGCTGAGCGCTCGCGCGGCGCGGCGCGTCGTGGCTGCCGTTTTGTATATTATTCACGGTGTATTCACAGCTTATTCAGCGGCTCCACGCACCAGAACAGACCTGCTCTGGAATGCACCTTTTTCCGCCGCCACACTGGCACACGGGACGCCTGGGCGGCTTCGGACACCACCAGAAATTCTATTCAATTATTCATTCATTCAGGGGACGGGTCTGGCTCCCATGTGATTTTGCACGAAACTTGTTTTTTTGCAAATGTACATTGCTTTTATTATTTATTCTACTGAATAATGATGAATAATTGAATAGATGTATTCTGGCGGTGTTACAGGCCGTCTCTTCGTATCGTCGGTTGAATAACCGTTGAATAATGCTTGGATAATTTGGGCCGGGCCTGAATAATGCGCCGCTCGGCCGCTACTGAGGCTCGTCTTCCTGTGAATTAAGAAAATGTGCCTTGATACGGCGCATGGTGATAAAGACGGGGTGGATGGGATGTCGGCGATGTCTGTGGAGCCAGCGGGCAGCGGGGCCACGCTGCCCACGCCAGTCTCAGACGCTCAGAAGCATTTTCTGCACTTGACACTTGTAGTCGCTAAGCACAATGCCATATATAGGGCCCGCTACCCTGAAGACGATCCCATCTACCAGATGGTCGAGGATTCTTTCTTCGGGACCTTCGATGACATGCCGATCCAGCTTCACATCTTCGCAGACGCGGCCGATTCCGCATCCCAATGCACAGCGCCCGATCAGGAAGCGCAGGCTCGTAGTCTTGCAGAGCAACTGGCCAAGGCGCGCGCCTGGGCGGGCCACCCCACCAGGGATGCGCGAGGGACGGTGGTTTGGCGCAAATCACTGCCCTTCGCAGGGCCCGCCCTGGCCGATGAGATCGAGCGCTCTGCACGCAAGTTCTTCGCCAGTGTATACTCGCTGCGTAATGTTACAAAGCGGACGCTTCGCCCGCATGAGACGGCCTTCTGGACACGCCTGAAGCGAGTGCGCCGTGCCCAGCGGAAGGCCAGGCGAGACCGCGAGGACCTTTACCACATCATCCTGTGTCTACAGCAACGCCTGCCTGCAAGTTGCTGCGCGGAGATAGTGCGGATGGCTATGTGAATGGCGGACCTGTGGTTGTTAACAGCGGTAGCACAGCCCCAGGCGCGGCATGGGGTACGCATCCAGGGATGGCCTGCCCGACGCCGAGGCGGTCACTCCGCCGGAGGTCGTCGTTGCCTTGCTGGTAGTACGTGCCGAAAAGTTTGCCTTGCACTCTGTCCACGAAGAGGCTCTTGCCACACCCAGCCGGGCCCTCGATCCAGAGGGCTCTGCTGAACGAGGCCCGCGTTACAACCCCGGGAGCTGCGCCGTATGCATAGAGAAAAGGTGGACGTGCCGTTCGACTCATGAACTTCTCATGCAATGGGCAGACACAACGCCCTGGCGCCCGCCCTTCTGGGCCACGCGCAAGCTGGACAGCGCAAGTCCTGCAAGCCCGCCTTGCAGCACGCCGGCCGCGTCTCCGTTATGGTATCGAAGCTGGCTCCACCCAGTCCGCCACGCCGAGAGGCCGCGCTCTGGGCGATCGCCTCGTGTGACACACTGAGCCGTGCGCCCAGCTGTCCGCGCAAAATCAGCACGAAGAGTCTGCGGGAAACATGCGAGGCCGTGGGAGAGGTGGCGGAGGGCGTAAGCAATTGTGTCAGCCTTGCCGCCGAGCTGCAGCCCCTGAGTGTCGCGGAGAGATCCACGGTCAAGATGATGAGCGGCGCAGACCGCAAATACTTCTACATCCTCCATGAGCATGAAATTGGAGCTTGCGGGTGAACTAGTACGTGTAGCGCCGTCCCAGTTCCATGGAGTGGGCGTGTTTGCGGCAGAGGACATACCAAGGCACACCTGTTGCACAGCATATCCCGTTGATTTACTAGTGCTCCACGATGGGGGCCTCGGAACCCAGCCTGCGCCCCTTGGTCGTGTTCTCGCGCCAGCACAGAAACAGCGAGGCCGAGGCGCATAAGCGGCTGAAAAAGCAACTCTCCGATTATGGGTTGGATATTGCGCCTGGCGTCGCAGTCTACGCCGATCCTTCGACGCACTCGCCGGGCTTCTGCGGGCACATGATCAACGATCCGCGCGGCACCGGTGCCGAGGCCAATTGTGTTGAATGCCCCATCGGTGGCGGCGCCCTCATCGGTATACTGACGCTGCGCGATGTGCGCGAAGGCGAGGAGCTGTTGATGGATTACGGGGAGAGGTATTGGCAGGAGCGCAGCCGGACTGGTGTCAAGACGAAATCAAGAGACTGCGCTGGCGACGTATAGCAGGGTCGCCCCACGCATCCACTACCAGGAAGAACCGCGACGGTCGAGGGGGGCCCTCCATGGCTGGTGCGTGCCCCGCGCGTGCAAGGAGGCATCCTGGGGCCTCGCGAGCTGGCGCGGAGCAAGACGTTGCCTGGCCGCTGTTCACACCGCGAAGGCGTCGACGTGTCGCGCAACGGCCGCGGGGATGCGGCGGCTGAGCAGCAGCAGCAGCTCGCACCTGTCCTGTGCACACAGCGGCGTCTCGTCGAGCAGCCCCGCGGCCCTGGCGAACTGCTTGTGGAAGCGCTGCTCGCAAACGCGCAACCTACCAACGTAGAGCCGTCTGCCGAAGTACGCGGAGGGGCGCCGGCCCGTCCTCCCAGGCAGGCTGGAAGTGGGGGAGCGCACGGACTGCAGCCATGAAGTCATCCGCGTGCTGCGCGAGATCCCGAAGGAGCGTGCGGTCGAGTAGCCGGATCACGGGACGATCCTTCTTCTTCCGGGGACGCTTCGCGGGTGGCTCGAGCGCCGCCGCCTCCCAATCGGCCGCGCGTGTTGCGCATGCGAGGCTGCGCCCGTAGAATACATCGCCCGCGCTGTTGAACCCTGGGATCGACCGATCGGGCTGCCTCTGTGCATACAGGAAGGCACACGCATCCGCACACATGCGGAAGCTGCAGATACCAGCTGCCATGAGCTCATCCGCGGCCTGGAGTCGCCTGTCGCTCTTGTTCAGGCGACGGAAGCGCCAGCGTAACTCGGCTGCGGTCGCGAGGTACGCCACGAGCGCCGCGCGCGCTGTGTGAAATCGCAGAAGCTCGCTGGCACCGTCTACCAGTTGGCTGATGGGCATCTGTGACATCTGCACCTCACCCGCCCATATCTGCTTCCCCAAGCGCGGGCGGGGTGACTTTCTTTACAGGCTCGGCCCGCGCCACCCCGTCACGAGCGCGATGCCTGACTTCGAGGCGAACTGCTCACCTCCATCAAGGCGCCTGCCGCCACTCGCAAATGCGCGCGGTGATCTCTGGTAGCGAAGCCGCATAGATACACTTGAAGCCGCGCTTGGCGCATTCTTGCGCCGCCTGCGTGCTCCGCACTTCAGCGCGCCATGCGTGCTGCTCGCCGTCGGCTCTGCTGCGCGTGAGCGTGATCGTTTCGCGCTCTTCCCGCTGCTCCTCCTGCAGCCCTTCCGGCGCTCCGCCCTGCGCATTGTCCTGCGAGGCGCTGCATGGCCCTGCGTCTGTCTCGGCAGGCCCGCTGCACGGCTCTGGTCGAGGCTCTTGCGGAGGCATCGCGCGCCTTACTGCGTCGGGCGGCCCTTCGAGAGCTAGTTGACACCAGCGGCCGCCCCGTACTCGCTCCCATCCATGCTGGCACATGAGCGATATCGTGACGACGTCTTCGAGCCTCGTGTCGCCTGCGACGCACGCCAGCACTTGCAGCGGTTTGTGCTGTATCGTCCACTTGCTGCCCGCCCCAGAAGAAGTGCTGTGCGATGCGGTTCTCAACTGCGTGCGCTGCTCCATCCGACGTAAAAGCGTCCACTCTCGAGTAGCAACGTATAGACGTGGCCCGGGATGCCAGTGTAGTCGACGGTGTAAGTGGCCATGGCTTCCAGGGGCACGGTATTTCTTGACGCCACCGCTGCTTCCGCGGGGATGCTGACGCAGACGCCGAGGGGATCGTCTCCTCCCCGCGTGTTGTCAGATCCGCGCAATGCCGCGCGGGCGGGAACCTGCGATGGGTTTTCGCGCCGTTGAACATGCCCCAGCCCGAGGTATGGGTGCGCCGACAAGTCTCCGGGGAGCAGATCTGCAGCAAGTGCATAGCACCTGGAGTCGCAGTGCCTCGACTTCATGTCGTGCTACCTCGACATCGTGTTTCCAGTAAACAGTCGAGCATGCACACGTCGAAGGCGTTCCGGTGTACGTTACCCAGCGGGCTGCGCGACGACCAAGTCAGTAACATTCGCCACTGGGCATACCTCCACTGTGCCCAGTCGGGCCTCTTCCGCGACGACCGCGGCGTCGTCGTGCTCGTCGGAGTGAAGGACGAGTTCCGCGCGGCGGCAAGCTTCGGACGAACCATCAGGAGTGCGCTCCGCCGTCTCTGTATCGACGAGCCGCTGAGGGGGCGCTGGTGCACCCTCATTACGCCAGCCGAAGCCATAAGCATCTGCGCGAGCGATGGCGCCGCTCGCGCTGCTCTGCCACCAGCAGGCGACGCGGTCGACGCCGGCGCGCGACCCGCAGAGCGCTTTGCCTCGCCGCGCGATGACGACAACGATGTCCGCGTTGTCGCACTCAATGGTTGAACATGCACTCCCTCACGGCTTCTTAAAGACCAAACCTTTGACATCCATTTTCAGGTTAGCGTTGTCGTCGAGGTACAGGGCATGTTCTCGACCGTACAACAGGAAGACTTGCAACGCGCCGCTCACTGCGCACGGCTGATTCTTTTTGAATTCGTCGAGGAGTTGTTCGAATGGCAGGTGCCTGCGCGTTCGCAAAAACATCCTAACGCCTTCTGTGAGGGCCTCCATCATTGCTTTGTGATGATCGGTCCATCGCTCTGAGTTCACGAGAACTACGTTGAATGCGCCTGGAAACTGTTCGAGAAACGCCGTAACCTCGCAGGCCATTTTAAGAAAACCAGCAGAAGTCGACATCGCACCGTGCCGCGAGCTGAAGTCGTCCGTATGTGCAGAGTCGCACGTGAAAATACTGCAGGCGGCTCCGCAGGCACTTCGCGTGTTCCGCGCGCCGTCGACGCAGTGAAAGTAACGCGGCCGACGACCGCGTGGCGGCTTCGTCATCCTCACATTTCCCCGTGTGGCGGCGCAGCTGGCGCGTTGCCTTGACGCGGCGCTTTACGTCGAAGCGGCGAACGTGAAAACTCGCTGCGCCACAGCCACGGGCAAGCAGCGGCAGAGGCATAGCAGGATATCATACTTGTCCTGCGCGGACAGTGGCGCGTCTGCTATCAGCTTCGACGCAGCGACGAACCGCTTGCGGAATGCCTGCTCGCACGCGTTTAACTCGCCATCATAACACGACGCACCATGGTGCTCAGCCGGCCCCCTCTCGGAATTCCAGACGGGCTTGAAGTGTGGGAGGGCGCGCACCGCTGACATGAATTCTCCCGCATGGCGGCCGACCTCCCGCAGGAGCGCACGATGCAGCGGCTGCAGCTCGGGCTTCTGGGCCCTCCTGGCACGCCGGCGGGGCGGCGGCGACTCCCGCCAATCCGTGGCGCGCGACACGGCCCTCCCGTGGAAGACGTCCGCCCATGAGTTGAAGCCGGGGAATGAGCGATCAGGCCGGGCCCTTGCGTAATCGTAGGCGCATGCGTCGGCGCAAGATCGAAAGTTGCCAATTCCTCCTGACAAGCACCGTTCGATGGCCACGCGGCGCTTGTCCGTCTTGTTCAGTATACGAGACGCACGGCAGCGCAGCTCCTGCGCGCTGACGAGAAAGGAATGTAGCGCGGCGCGCGCGACGTGGAAGCGGTGAAGAGCGTCGGCCTCGTCCGTTATTTGGGTGATCGACAGCATGTTGCCACGCGCGCGAACTGCTAAGCCGTCGATTTACCTTCAGGCGATTGTTCCTGGGCCGGTCTCGTGACGCGGCGTCGGCCAACGTCGAAACCGTGTCTCGCAACGTCGACATTGAGACGCTTGCGAACAGCTCCTGCGGTCCATAGGCCATGCGGGCCCCGCGAATAATCCCCCGAGGGGCACGACAAAATGTCGCACGGGCGACGCCGACTTGGGTAATCTTTACACAACGCAAGAACGTCGGCTTGTCACGCGTGAAGCCGCGCTTCACAAAACGCCGACGCTAGTTACGACGACTCACAGTAAAGCAATGCCGATAAACGCGTTGGAGCTGTTTGCGGGCATCGGCGGGCAAGCGCGAGCTCTCAAAGCCGCCGGCGCGAAAGCCATCGGTTATTGCGAAATTCACAAGGGCAGCGCCGCTATCTTGCGCAGTAATATGAAACGAGGCAGGCTTGACGAAGCTCCGATCTACCCCGACGTCGCGACGTTGACAAAGCGAGATCTCCGCGCGAGTGGACGTGTGGATATGATAGCAGGAGGTTTCCCGTGCCTCGGTCTAAGCGCGGTAGGTACAAGGCGAGGGCTGTACGGCGATCAGCGGAGCAACCTCGTGAAACACGTGTTCCGACTCGTCGGAGAGCTCAAACCCTCGTACATTTTGTTAGAAAATACGCCATATATTCTGAAGGACGAAAAATATACAGACTTAGTTGGTCGGTTCACAACGATGGGCTATAAGTGTGCATTTCTCGTATCAACAGCCAGTCAGGTGGGCGCATCGCACCTGAGAGCACGATGGTTCATGCTCTGCGTGAGGCAGGGAGCTGTGCCATTCACACCGCGCAATCGCGTCTCTGAGCTCTCTCGCTACTTCCGCCAACGCACCACAAACATCCTCCCACGAGAGAAGTACCGCAAATGGGCCAGGCTGATTTGCCACTCTTTCGGTAACTCGGTTGTGCCAGCGCAGGCCAACGCGTCTCTCGTGACACTGATGAAGGCGCTCAAGACTCCTATCTCGTCGTTGGTAGCCGTGCCCTTCGCAAAATTGGACCGGATGAAGCCGACGGTTGCGCTATCACCAACAAACTTATATCAAGACACGTCGTACAAAATCCCCGCCACGACATGCCACGGGAAGGGGTTCACGATTCTGCTGCCCATACCACCAACTAACTACATGTCTCAAGCGTCGTTACCGTTGCTGACGAAGCCATTTAAGGCACTTTGCTTCCCTACACCTCGCACAAGTACGTGCGCTGTTCCATTACCCGCGATGACTCGACGGAGCAGAACAGACGCTGCGACTTTGCTTATGTCTGCGAAGGAGTTTTTCCAGGACTGCAAACTTCCGAGCAAGCGCCAGGAGGGCATGGTAAGTGATGAATTCTGGGCCGCTGCGATGGGCTTCCCGAAGGATTGGATACGCCGCGTGCTGCGCGAGCACCTAGCTGGAGCTTCCCAGGTGGATCGGCGACTGTCTCAGGCGACCATCCGCAGCAGCGCGGTGCTCGCAGATGGCCTCCGCCTGTGATTGGCCCGTGAATCTGCTGCGCCGCCTCTGTATCGACGTGTCACTGCACGGGCGTTGGTGTTCACTCATTACCGCGCGCGAAGCACTGAGCGTGTGCGCGACTGACTGCGGTCAAAGCGGTGCCGCTCGTGATACGCCAGCAGCAGGGCCAGCAGCAGCACGCGTGGTGGACAACGCGGTTGACGAAGACACCCGCATCGTGGCGCTTCGCAGGAATTGCATACACCTTGTGCGTGCGATGCGTGGACTGTGCGGCTGGCTCATTGCACCCCCACCCTTCCTCTGGGTACGCGCGATTGTGGGGTGCCAGGCTGTGTCTGGCAACCCCTTTGGCGAATGCAAGGTGACCGACGCATGATATGAACTAGTGTGCACAGAAGCTAGGGCGCTACGGAAGTGCTTTTGCAAGAAAGAAGCCGGATTTGAAAAAAGGAGCTGTGCATCGCCAGTAGTGGTCTGACATCGTCGCGTTGTGCCGTGTCGCGGGTGCAACACTACATGTTCCATGCCGCGCTTGCCTTTTAACGCCAGTTGCCAGTGCTCAAGTCCACACACGCTTCACTTCTAGATACCTCACAGGCGCTCTGCCACGGGTTACGGTAGCAGCAGAGCGGCGCTTGGCGCCCTTCGGCCGCAGAGGAAGCGAAGCATTGATGAACGTACCATGTGGGGTGAAGGAAACTGCTGCTGACTGCAAATGAGGAAATCGCCGAGGGACGCGCAGTGCCCGCACTGCAAGCGCCTCTACTAAGCGCGGCTAGAAAGCGGCCGCGCCCGCCAAGTTACCCTCGGCAGGCCAGTGTCGCGGAGGTATCGCAGCACGGGGCGCGCCAGCGAGCAACCCCTGTAATTGTATGGCGCTTGAGTTTTAGCTGTGCGGATATTAAGGCGCCGTCGCCCGAAGATGCCACGTCTAAGTTCTGCGGTCGACGCCACGCCGCGCGCGGAGTCAAACATCAGCGGCGAGTCCCCGAGGAACCAGGCGGACATCGCCACCACACGTAGAGCGCATACTTTCCAAACGCAGGCCCCCGCGTTCAATCGTCGCCACCGTTGGCTGGCGTATACACAAACGGATTCAGCTGGGCATCTAGACTTCTTTGCAGTTTGCTTTATTGATCTGCAATGAGCGGGGTGCTGTCTTTTCAGGGAGTGCTGGGTGCGATCCAGGACCCCATCGCTCAAGAGGCTGGCGGACACGGAGCCCTCTGTCTTTGAGTGGGTGGCGCTGAAGGTTAAACGCAAACTCGAGGCGGTGCCTCCAGGACAACAGAGACGGGCCCATCGTCACGCCGCGGCCCAGGCGGCTGCGCGCGCACGGAGTACGCGGCTGAGAAGACGGTAGCAGACCAACTAGCACACACGCGATGGGATGCGAGATACGCGCATTACATGACTAATCTTCGGCTGCGAGGGATAGGAACCTGCCTAATCTCGCACACGCTCGAAGAGGCGAAAGAGGCATCCGGAGCAGCCACAGCGGCGGCAAACGTGTGTGAGAGTCATCAAGCACAACGCAAACGCAAGTCCGAGTGGATGCAGGCGAACGCCACGACACGTGCATCAAAAGTACAGAAATACGGCGGTAATACCGAACTAGAGCGACGCCTTCTGCTTGGCCTGAGAGCTACGCTGCTGGCTTTGGGCGATGGCGACCTTCAGATTCATGTCCTGCCCGACGGCTCCCACGCCGATGCCTTGTACCGCTCACGTGACATGCCTGCGGGGCGTTGGCTCCAGTGGCAGCACAAGACCTGTGCACGGCCAGCCCGGGTCTATTCTCAGCCCTCCGGCGTTGCACGCAGCTGGTGGGAGTTCCGACATCTCCACGGATATGCAGGCATGGTTATCGTGTGCCAGTGCGGCAGCGACGGGAAGTTGTGGCTGTTCCTCGGACGCGATTACGCGCAGCGCACAGGAACCCTTGCCATATATGCGTCGCGAGAGACACATGAGCCGACAATCAAGTCCTTCAGCGTGGGGGATCTGCGTGCAGCCCTCCTGGACAGTTGCCGCGCCGTGGAGCGCGGCTTGCCGCAAGCAATGCCCACAGTGACGTTGCAAGACGCGGAATTGACCCTAAGCCACACACTAGCCGTCGAGAGAGCAGGCACCATTGGATTCGTACAAGAATTGCTAGGTGGTGAGCCGCAGGGAGAGGCAGACCGAGCAGCGGCCCACGCATTGCTCCCTGAGCCAATGCGCCAAGCCACCATTGCAGAGCCGCTCGTGCTGCGCGTGACAGGCGTCGGCGCACTCTTCCGGTACCCCGATGAACAGAATGGGAAGGCCGACCTGTTAGTGTGGAGTGCGGAGCCCATCTCGAAGGGGCGTGTCACGATGCATCCTGGCGGCAGCCGCTGGCAACGGTACCAATTCAAGACAGCCCAGCAGTTGCAAGGGCAGACAGGCTTCAAGGTGCAGCTCAAAAGTTGGTCAGCTTCGAAAGATAATGGCAAGGGCCGGGTATACGCCAACAGCTACAGGGCAGGTGATGCAGACTACTATATTGCTGTATTGCCACCCTACATCGCGGCTGGCGCGCGGCGTGGGGAGTTCCACGCATGGTGCATACCAGAGCGCGAGCTGCTAGAACGGAGGATTATAGGCCAGGGGAAAGAGGCGAATCGTTGCGGGCTATACGTGTGCATGTCTGAACTGGCTGCCCATGCGCTCGACCTTGATGCTGGGGCTCCGTTCCTGCATATGTGGACACGCGCGTATCACATTCACAGCCCAGTTGACCCAACATTGATTTCACCCGTTACAATACAGCGCCGTCGACGGGCCATGCAGGCAGACTGAGCGGACAGCTTGCAAATATGCGTGCGCAGCAAATAATGCCAACTCACAAAATGGCACAAATAACTTCGCCCAAGGATGCGCAGTGCCCCCACTGCAAGCGGTTCTTCACCAAGCGCGGCCTGAAGGAGCACATGCGCCACGTCCGATGTTCTCCGACGTCCACCGCACAGAAGCGGGTCTTCGAGCGTGCCCGCTGCAAGTATTGTGGCAAATCGTTCCACTCTGGGAACTCCCTGCGTGTGCATGTGGCCGGGCAGCATCCTGCTGAGTACGCGAAGTCGCCTCGTAGCGTGAAGCGGCACAAAGCACAACTCAAACGAAAGAGCGCGCCCAAGTCGGAGCAGCAACGTCCGCGCAGCGCGAGCCCACATGCGAAGCCCAAGCGCGATACTCCACAGCCACAGGAGACCGAGCATTCGACCATCGACTTGCGTGCACACGAAGATCCAGAGCGCACACGACGTGTATGGGAGGAGGTACTGCGTCGGCAACAACTGCAGAGGGACAAAACGGGCAGGAAACATCATGCACGCAGTCATCATAGATGATGCCGTTCCAGGATACATCGCGCGAGGACGTGTATTAATACACCTCGGCCCAGCGAACGCCGCTACGGCAGGCGTCGCGAGGTCTGTGAATATCCCGCCAGGGTCGCGCATGGCATCGTCTGCGCGGCAGGTTGAACTGACAGTTCGCGTCGGCACATTGACGCTCTGTTTTTTTCAGAGGCAGTAGCGGTGCTTTCCGCCGCGGATATTCTCCACACTGGCGGGTGAAATTAAATCACCGCCGGCGCCCCGCATGAGAAACTCTGCCGCCCTCTACGGGCCGCAGCTGGGTTTCTCTCCGCACGAGCTTACTGCAAGCGAATTTTCTCCGAGGCCATATGTTCTGCTGACATTTTCCCCCGCAGGGCGATGCGCAGTTTTTCGCCTCATCCGAGGGCCGTCGAGGCAGAATTTCTAACGAGCTGGTGACAATTTTCGCAGCTCACAAGCGGCTGTTGCAAATTGTCAGCCATGCTGTACCGCATCCATCTTTTCTGCGTGCGTTGGTGCGCTGCTGAGTTTTTCCCCGAGGGCGAGGTCCTGTTCTTCATGGCACACGCGCGCAATGGAGTTATTCTCAAGGGCCTCCGCTGGAGGTATGAGTAATTTTGCGCCTCGCCTGAGGGCATTCGCGGGTTTTTCTCTCGCTGAGCCCGCAGCATCCCGATATTCTCCCTGCTGGCGGGTGTTCGGTGTTCGACACGGACCATGTCTGCTGCTTTTAACGGCTGCCGAGGGATGGTCGCAAGCCCAGCGGCGCACAACATGCATCCTACTGTCGTAGCGGCATTCGCCGGGCCGAGTGTATTATTGCATCTGGATCCATTATCGATCCTGCGCGGGAGCATGTCTCCTGCGCCGCGCGCATGATCTATCCTGACCACTGGTGGCGCGAATCTGCAGTCACGTCAGTCTTTCAAGACCTGTAAGCGACTGGGCGCACGCGCTCGGCCCAGCGAGTTGCCGAGGGCGATAACCTTGACGTCTGACTCCGCTGGCTCACCTGCGTTAACGCTAAGCTTCGGAGCGTCGGGCGGTGGCAGCGGCTGCGGGAGTGCCACGCTACCTTCGTCTGCGAGGACTAGCCACCGACCTTTCAACCGTGACACGTCGAAGGCAAGCCGCTTGAGCGTGGAGCGAACGGAGCGGAGGAACGCCTCGCGGGTGCGGGCACGCTCCTTGGTTGCTCTCCATATGACAACGTCGTCTTCGCGGGCAAGGCTCGACGCAACGCAGTTCTGGCAAGCCCACGCGCGCAAACGACTCAGCTCGGCATCGTCGAGCCACGGCAGCGTGGCGTGGAATGCCTTCGAGGTGTGCATTCGCCTTCTTTTCTTTTCGCTTGAATCTTGCGTGAACCTACTCGGGCACGCGCAGCCCATGCTTATCGCTCGGCTTGCGAGCCAGCGCGGCTGTGCCAGCGCCGCAACCTTTCTGGAAACACATGGGAAGAGTAGCGCGCTGCACACCAGGGGGTGGTGCTGTGTTCTTGAACCAGAGCTGCGGGTCGATGAGTTTCTCGTACGGACCGCCGTGCATGCGCACGAAGGCTGCGACGTCCTCGACGGGCTGGTGCAGCGCGGCCCCGAAGCCACGCTGGATGCACTCGCTCGGTCGCCCGACGCGAGCTGAACCATCTGGGAGCACAAGCACAGACTGGGCCGTTTGAACGCTGCACTGGCGGTGAAACTGACAGCGCGGTAGCGGCGCAATTTCGCCACATCGTCGCCCGCTGAGAAGACAAGCGCGAAGCGATCATGAGTTCCTGGGATTTACGTCCGCTGCCATGCGCGCCGTCGGTGACACGCTTACTGCGGTGGGACAGGGCGTCGCGCGCGGTCTGGCTTGGTGTCAACGCTCCCTCCGTAGCGCTCTTTCTGCAGTTTGCGCGCCAGCGCGGCGCTCCCCGCGCCAAATCCGCGCTGTCTCGCCTGACTAAGGGTTGCGGGCTGATAGCCCTCGGGCGGTGGCTTGTCCTTGTACCAAAGCTTCTGCCTTACGAGGGGTTCGTAAGGAGCTGTGAACTTGCGTATGAATTCCGCTACGTTATCAACGCCCTGGTGCAGCGCGGCACCGAATCCAGACCTGAAACACTTGCTCCTGGTGCCTACCTCAAGGGTTCCCCCATTGACGCGTAGGGATGGGTCGAGTTTGTTCTGGCCGCAGTAGACTCTTGCTTTGCGCGTTGGAGCTTTGTCGTGTCGTGTGCTACTCCCACGAGGGCTCACGACGGTGTCGACATGCGCAAGCGCTTGGTGTTGTGGTGTTGCTCGAGGCTCACGCGCTCGCCGTCGGGGCTTCGACGGTTCCGATGCAGCGGCAGTGGACGTCGATCGCTGTGACGTGGCACCACTGTCGGAGGTGGGATTGGTCAGCTTGCGCCGAAGGCCGTCTCGCGCATTCTCTTCTGGGCTATGCGCGTCGCGCTGCGCGCTGCTGCGCTCTTCCGTTCGGTGTGCAGCTGCTGACCGACTGGCCTTATGCGCGTTGGGGTGGGTCGCGGCCGCGCGATGCGCCGTGTGCGCAGCCGCCAGTGGCGGGCTGTACAGCAGTTCGGTGCTCTGCGAGCGACTCCCTCGTTGCGTCTGGGCCGTGCGAATATCGGGGGCGCTTGCGCGAGGCACGCTTGTAGTCCCTCTGGTCGATGTCGTCCCAATGGAAGTGCCAGGCCTCACCGCTGCCGGGCGCACATCGCTCTCGGCGCGCTGCTTCGCTGGATGCTGAACGAGTACGCCGGACCAATCCACGTCCATAAGGGTGTTTTACTATCAAGTGAGAGGTGACAGACATAGGCGCGCTGCACTCCGCGAAGCGCTTCGCTAGTAGGCGGCCTGAGCCCTCAGCAAGCGCTGATACATTTCTTGCGACTGCCTGTCAAAGTCAGGCGACAGCTCTAGCAGGACAACGCCCATTGCGGCACAGGGGCAGGGGGGTGCGAACGCTTGCTCCGTGGTCTGCAGCGGCTCTACATGCGCGCGGGGTGCGCCGCACGCAGCACTCGCTGCGGCCTGGTAGTCCTCCTCTGTGCACAGCTCGAGCCAACCCTTGCCTAGGTCACCCACGTGGAGCCCCCACCGATTAGTGAGAGTACGGAGCGGACTCTGCATGGCGCGCGCCGTATTGGCCTCCTTGCGTTGTAGGTACAGCGAGACTCCGCCTTCGCTGTCCTTCACTACACAGTGCGCCCGGCAATTGGCGCCGACCCATTGAACAAGACGCGACTCTAAATCTGGCGCCGCCGCGCCGATTCTGGCGATGCAGCAGTTGGAGGTGGGCTCCGTCATCCGTCGACTGTTTACCATTCGCGTTGAACACATCACTCGCGCATCGACCGCGCGCTACCTCGTGGCGGCTTCCCTGGATGTTTTCATCTGATGGCATGGAGATCGATGGAGGGGTTGGAGATTGTCGATTGAGTTCAATCGCTCCACATCCGCGGCGTTTCGCGCAGAGCTTAACGGGACAATGTGGTCAACCTCCCACAGCGACGAGTCCGTAAAAGGCAGCCCGCAGATCGCGCACTTGAAGCCGTAGCGCGCGGCGACGCGCTTGGAAATCAGATTGGTCACCCGCCGTCTGATCGCTGAAGTCTTCAGCGGTGCAGCGGGCTGTCGCGGCGCAGCACTTCGGACAGGCCGTCGTCGTCTGTCCGCTATGTGTTCGCCCTCTTCGTCGCTGCTGCAGTCGAGCGTCGTCGACTCAATATCATCCCGGCTGAGCAGGAACACTGAGCTGTCGAACGCGCGCGCCGCAGAGCTCGCGAGATCGGAGCCAGGCCTCAGCCATGCGCAGAGCCAGCATGCGACCAGGAGACAGAGCAACAACCAGAACATGTGTTTAATCAATGCCGCGCGAAGATGCCTTGCGACGCGCGCACCGGTGCTGCGCCGCTTCCCCGCGCCGTCCTGGTGGTGGCGTGCGGCATACGAGCTCCATGTCGACCCACTCCCGATCGTGGGAATTTCGTCGTGCCGATCCGCCACTTCACTCCATGTATTCTCCGTTGGCGAAGCGGGGTTACAATTTTGCAAGCTGCCACTCCCGATCGTCGGAACTTCGTATGCCGAGCCGCCACCTCACTTGCCGACAGGCGACGCTACCCCACTGGCAGTACAATGTTTTGCTTTGCCGCTCTGCGGCTATTGGCGCTGCCATCCTTGGAAAAACAGAAACGACGCAACCCGAGACTTCAGACGGGTGGCAGAGAGGTTTCCGGACTTGAAGGCACAACGCCTTACAGTCAAATTTTATGCCCGAAGACACAAGCCTTTGGACGTCAGCGTAGGAAATTGTGCACTTGCCGTGGATATGTATTCGACAACGACCACAGGGCGTCCAAAACGCATCCACCTGGGTCTACTGTGATCGACTGCTGGCGGGACTTGGAAACGTTTTGTTCCCAACTCTGGGAATCGATCGATATCGATCGAACTGGGTACATTTTCTGCTCCAAGTCCGGGAGTCGATCGACGACAATTCGAACATCCCGGCAGGCATAGTGTGAGGCCTTGCCAGAGATGTTTGCCCCCCCAACGTCGGCCATAGAGAATAACTCTTCTTCTTCCCTCACGATCCAGCGAAAATTGTCATCGTTGGTGAGCTGTAAAATTTCCTACCGCGAAATCTTCATCTTTCAATCCCGCCACTTCACACCATGTACTCGTATTTGGCGAAGCGGGACTACATTTCTTGTGAGCTGCCACTCTGCCGTATCGCCCCGCGCTTCTGCGCTAGCGGTGTGGAGTTTCCGATGCAAGAATGAATCGTTGTGTGAGTGCGCCACCTCACTCCGCTTTTCTGTCCATCTTCCAATCGAGGAATCGGCGCTTCTGTAAGTTCGCCACCTCACTCCGCTATTCTATTGTCGAGGGTTTTCATTTTCTACCATGCCACCACATCAATCCTTTTTTTCTGCCTTGGCGTGGTCGTTTTCCCTTCGAAGATTTTTCGTTTCTGCGAGTCCACCACCTCACCCCGTTTTCCATGTGAGTGCATGTGTGTGGTTTCCGTTCCGCTTTTCACGTTGGTGGGGAGGGATTTCGGATCTCGTCGGATCGCGGGGCTCGCGCTGGCTCGCGGGGATCGCGCCAGCTCGCGGAGTTCGCGTTTTCTGTGCGACACCGCTACCTCACTCCCCTCTGTGCGGATTAGTGCACCATGGCGGCGCAGCCATATCGCCGCTTGAACACAGGCGAGTCTTGGATCCTGCTTGTCTGGCTGTTCAAGAAGCGCCGCCACCTCACTGGCCAGCGCGGCCAACCGATGTGAATCGCGGGGCTCGCGTCGGATCGCGGGGCTCGCGCCAGCTCGCGGAGTTCGCGTTTTCTGTGCGACACCGCTACCTCACTCGCCGTGTGCGGATTGGTGCACCATGGCGGCGCAGCCATATCGCCACTTGAACACAGGCGAGTCTTGAATGTGGCGTGTCAGGCTGTTCAAGAAGCGGCGCCACCTCACTGGCCAGCGCGGCCAACCGATGTAAATCGCGGGGCTCGCGTCGGATCGCGGGGCTCGCGCCAGCTCGCGGAGTTCGCGTTTTCTGTGCGACACCGCTACCTCACTCGCCGTGTGCGGATTGGTGCACCATGGCGGCGCAGCCATATCGCCACTTGAACACAGGCGAGTCTTGAATGTGGCGTGTCAGGCTGTTCAAGAAGCGGCGCCACCTCACTGGCCAGCGCGGCCAACCGATGTAAATCGCGGGGCTCGCGTCGGATCGCGGGGCTCGCGCCAGCTCGCGGAGTTCGCGTTTTCTGTGCGACACCGCTACCTCACTCCCCGTGTGCGGATTGGTGCACCATGGCGGCGCAGCCATATCGCCGCTTGAACACAGGCGAGTCTTGAATGTGGCGTGTCAGGCTGTTCAAGAAGCGCCGCCACCTCACTGGCCAGCGCGGCCAACCAATGTGAATCGCGGGGCTCGCGTCGGATCGCGGGGATCGCGCCAGCTCGCGGAGTTCGCGTTTTCTGTGCGACACCGCTACCTCACTCCCCGTGTGCGGATTGGTGCACCATGGCGGCGCAGCCATATCGCCGCTTGAACACAGGCGAGTCTTGAATGTGGCGTGTCAGGCTGTTCAAGAAGCGCCGCCACCTCACTGGCCAGCGCGGCCAACCAATGTGAATCGCGGGGCTCGCGTCGGATCGCGGGGATCGCGCCAGCTCGCGGGGCTCGCGCTTTCTGTGCGACACCGCTACCTACTACGTGTGCGGATTGGTGCATCATGGCGGCGCAGCATCAGATCGCCGCTTGAACACAGGCGAGTCTTGAATGTGGCGTGTCAGGCTGTTCAAGAAGCGCCGCCACCTCACTGGCCAGCGCGGCCAACCAATGCGATTTCACACGCACCGCCCAAATAAATCGCGCCACCTCGCTTACTTTCAAGATGGTGCATCAAGGCGGTGCCACAAGCAGAACCAGCCGAGCGCTCGCGAATGTCAGGCAGCAGCTCAAGACCAAGCAGACGCGCGGGCGAAAACCGCGGGCCCTGACGGACGCGGAGCTTGCGAAGCTCGAAGAGCAGCAGGGCGATCTCCTGAGGCAGCTCAAAGCGCACGCAGCAGACCGCGCAGACGGGCAGCGCAGTCGCCAGAGAGCATTGAAGGCCAACGCGGCATTGCTACACGCACGCTTGAAACGCGCCCTCGAGGGCAGTATGAGGGCGGATCGGGACCTGGCGCTCGCAAGGAATGCGCGAGAATGGCTCTGGGAGCATCTCTGCCGCTCAGTCATTGAGCAGGTCGACTCATATGATGGGGAGGAGAGTGTGGCGATGTCGTACCTGTTGGCCAGGAGCCAGCCCGACCGCACGAACATAAGTGTCGACGATATCAAGGCATGCAGGAAGAAGATGTACATCCTGCTGCACCCAGATAAAAACAAGCAACCTGGCGCGGCCGCAGCTTTCGTCAAATTCCGCAGGGCGACCGACGACCTTGTGGCGCGGCTTGCACGCATGCCTCTCGATCCTTATCGCCCCACAGCCGCACCCACCCAACGGCAGCTGACATTGCAGGTGCAGCTAAAGGAGCGAGAGGTTCTGCAGGAGACCATGCCAAGCTTAGCCAAGAAGCTCCAAATGGCGGCGGAAGAGTTGAGGGACGCCGAAGCAGCGTGGGATGCGGCGCAGACTGCGCTACCAGCAAGCGGTCGCAAAGCGCGGCCCGTAGTATGCACTGTCTACGGCTCGCTGGCTCGGCTGTGTCACCGTTGCGGAGGGGGGCCGTGCCAGCTCGCACGCTTTTGGTGTGCAGCATGCTCTCGACAGCTCGTGGGTCGGTAAGCGCTGAGCAAAGCTGAAAGCCCCATCCAGGGAGTGCTGCGTCAGAAGGCGCACAAGAGTGCGTGACGCTTTCGTTAAACAGATCGCCAGCGCTACGGCCTTTGCGAACAAGTCTGCGAAGATGCAGCAAAATTTCACGCAGCCTGGCGCCAGGCGTATGGCCCTTTCAAGATTCGCCAATAATTCCGTGGACAAGCGTGGCCCCCCGTTGCGCCATCCCTGGTTGTACGAACCGTGGCGTCAGACAGAAGTGCTGCAAGCAACCGCTCTGCGTAGCCTGCCTGGCGCACGCGCTGCGTACAGCTTTTGACGAACGATTGTGGACTCAATGCCCAGATTGCCGGAAGATGGTATTCGTTCCTGGCGGCGTTTTGAACAAACTGATGCATCGCGCTTTCCCGTCACACGCAGCGACAACAGGATGTGAGGGCGTGCGGTGTTGGCCCACCTTCCATGTCCGCTGGGTCATTACGAATGTCGCGCGAGCACTGTGAGCTTGCTCTCCATCGCGCAGAAAGCGATGCTCTCTTCCACGCAAGCACACCTGGACATTGCGCGGAAGAAGATTCTACCATATCCTTTCCCATTACATTCTAGGCACCGTGTCGCTACCGAAGTTGCATGAATGGTGCCAAGATCCTGACACGCATCAAGTCGTCGGCCACAGTGCTGCACGGCCCAGCGCTGAAATGTAGAGACCTGCCGCGCTGCCTAGCTTGCGCAGCGCCTCGCCTGCCCCATCATTTGGGGCCCTAGCATCAACCATACCATATTTTAGTATATCCGCGGTCCCCTTCCGCTGCGCAATCGCCCACTCGCTCGCGTGCCCTGCGGGTGTGAAGCAGGAGCGGTTGGCACCGCAAACCCCCCATCCTCCAGGGATCTCCTCACAGCTTGCTGCATGCGCTCGCTGAGGAGAGGTGCGAGAATGTGATCCACGATCCGATCGAACATGTCAGGATCGTCGCGCGCTCCTTTGGACGCGCCGGCGAGGACGCGCCGCCAGTCGAGGCGCTGTAAATTTGCGGTGAAGCAAGCCAACATTCGGATGCGTGTTTGCAGTGCCTCGTCCTGTTGCTCGTACCACGCGAGCGCACCACAATCCATGCCGCTTTACTCTTTAGCTGGGGAGCTTTCAAGGGACGTCTTTCTACGCCTTGGACAACACCTTGGATTTACATTTGCAACTTCGCATATACACACACACACACACGCTTCCGCTTCCAATGGGTGGTAGGACGCGTCAGACAACCCAGCGGCGTGCCCAGTGGCTTCCATTGAAAGAGGGCGCGCTTCCCACCGTTTTGCCGTGCGGTTTGGCAAAGGCCATGCCAGGCGAGCCCCTCTCGGGGTTTGCTAGACGCGTCGCGCGTAGCGCTCGCAAGAAGCAATGTGCTCTGCCATGCTGCGGCCGACAAGCGCGTGCTCTCCGCTGCTGCGGGAAGGTGTACACACGCTGCGCGCCTCGCTAGGGCAGCGCCTCGTGAGCCGCTGCCCGTTCTGCAGGAAGGCTGCGAAGCCCAGAAAAGCCGCGCTGAAACGCATGATAGCCGCCGCGTGCCCCTCCCACGCCCTGATCATGGAGACCGACGGAGGCCCGCCGAGCGTCGTCGCCCACTTACCCTGCGCGGAAGGACGGTACTGCTCACGGGCGAGCCGGGTGCTGCTGTTGTCCATCGCGCAGGGGCGTCTCGTTGACGCGCTTCAACAGCGGCTGGACAAGGAGCGGGAAGCAACCGCTCGCCTCTCTCGGCAACTCGAATGCGTTCAATCTCGCGCCGCCGCCGCTGTCTCGCCTGAAGGAAAAGAGTGACGAGGGAACGCAGCATCTGTCTTTGCGCGATGGAGAACAACTTTACAGTGCTTGACGCGAACTCTCGCGGCAATGTGCCGCGAAAGAGGTGGCGGCGTGCTCTCGCCTGAAGGAAAAGGTGCTGCTAACACTGATGGCATCGACTGCGCAAGAATCCTCGAGGAAGCGCCGTGAAGGCAGCGCGCCTTGCGTGACCATTCAGCCCAACTGCTCATGGTGCGAGCTCCCGGTGGAGGACATCAACAAGGCGAGCGGCTGAACAGGTAAAGGGAGTGACCCTGTCATTTCCCCGCATTGCCCACATGCGCTTCATGCGGCCTGTCTGCGCGCGTGGGACTACAGCGACAGTACGACAGAGCAGCGACAGCTGCTCGACAAAAGACGTGCGCCAAGGTACGCTAAACTTGTGCGTGGTCTGGCGCTGGCATCCTACGACCATCGCTTCGGAGGAAAGTGCCACAGCTGCGCCACACAAGCCGCAATGTCGAACCAGCTGGCTCCGCCAGCACCCTAGTTGCTGTGCCCCGTCGTCATATTGTGTGTGATGACTCGGAAACGTTCTATACGTGCGGCATCTTCCGTCTCGGCGCTCTGGGCCGCTCCGAGCACGATGACGCGTACACTGGCAGGCGCTTGCCCCGGGCGGCGGCTGGTTTCAGCATCACACAGCGGCCGAGCCACTCACTGTCGAGGCCTTCTGCCAGGATGTCGGCCTCCTCCCGGCTCCGCTTCGGCATTGCGTGGGACACCGAGCACGCAGCGCTCTCGTAGAGGACACACGTCGAAGAGGGATGGGATGTAATCCTATAAGAGCTCTTTAACTGTTTGAGCCAGTGTCTAACAGTCGTTGCCACCGCACGTTGTTGTTCACGTATACACCTGGCTGCCTGCGTATACACACAGCGGGTTGCGCCTGTAGTTTGCGGCTAGCACCAGCCAATCAAGCCTCAGCGGTGGGTACGTGGGTACGTGGGTACAAGGGTTTCGAAAGCTGCTGGCCCGCGGGCTGGGACCCAGCGGTGGGTACGTGGGTACGTGGGTACAGGGGTTTCAAAACTATCTGGGCCTTGGGCTCGTGGGATCTAGCCGCTGGCGGTGGGTACATGGGTACGTGGGTACAAGGGTTTCAAAACTATCTGGGCCATGTGCTCGTGGGATCTAGCCGCTGGCGGTGGGTACGTGGGTACGTGGGTACAAGGATTTCAAAACTATATGGGCCATGTGCTCGTGGGATCTAACCGCTGGCGGTGGGTGCGTGGGTACGTGGGTACAAGGATTTCAAAACTATCTGGGCCATGTGCTCGTGGGATCTGGCCGCTGGCGGTGCGTACGTGGGTATGAGGATTTCGAAACTCCGCGGGGCGTGGGGGCGAGCGCTCTAGCCTCGGGCTGTGGGCACGCAGGTATGTGCCCCTCAAAACTTACTGGGGACCCGGGAGCGGAGGACACGTGGCGTTGTAAGACTGACTCGGGCAATTTATGAGAGATTGCCCGTAAAGTTCCTCACTGAGCTGGACAGACGATGGTTACAGGTAGTCATCATATCTGAAAGAATATGTTTAGAACTTCTAGAATTTGAAGAATATTGTTAGATATCTGAAAGAATATGTTTAGAACTTCTAGAATTTGAAGAAGATTGTTAGAGATCTGAAAGAATATGTTTAGAACTTCTAGAATTTGAAGAAGATTGTTAGAGATCTGAAAGAATATGTTTAGAACTTGTAGAATTTGAAGAATATTGTTAAAGCTTCTAGATTTCTAAGAAAATCATTGGAGCTTCTAGAATTTGAAGAACATTAGTAGGGCCTCTAGATTCAGAGGGTGTGTGGCAAGCCTCCTGAGGCTTACCGTGACCCACAATCTGCGGCTTGCAAGGTTTTGGAGATCATGTACCACGTACCCACCTACCTAATTCCGTATGCCCACAGGTGTTTCGAATCATGTGTCGTATCAACTACGTGGGAGCCAGCCCTGTGGGCCAGCAGCTTTTGAAACCCTTGTACCCACGTACCCACGTACCCACCGCTGGGTCCCAGCCCGCGGGCCAGCAGCTTTCGAAACCCTTGTGCCCACATACCCACGTACCCACCGCTGGGTCCCAGCCCGCGGGCCAGCAGCTTTCGAAACCCTTGTGCCCACGTACCCACGTACCCACCGCTGGGTCCCAGCCCGCGGGCCAGCAGCTTTCGAAACCCTTGTGCCCACGTACCCACGTACCCACCGCTGGGTCCCAGCCCATGGGCCAGCAGCTTTTGAAACCCTTGTACCCACGTACCCATGTACCCACCGCTGGGTCCCAGCCCGCGGGCCAGCAGCTTTCGAAACCCTTGTACCCACAGCTGGGTCCCAGCCCATGGGCCGGCAGCTTTTGAAACCCTTGTACCCACGTACCCACCGCTGGGTCCCAGCCCGCGGGCCAGCAGCTTTCGAAACCCTTGTGCCCACGTACCCACGTACCCGCCGCTGGGTCCCAGCCCGCGGGCCAGCAGCTTTCGAAACCCTTGTACCCACGTACCCACGCACCCACCGCCCGCGGCAAGATCCCACGAGCCCACGGCCCACATAGTTTTGAAACCCCTGCACCCACGTACCCACGTACCCACCGCCGGCGGCTAGATCCCACGAGCCCACGACCCACAGAGTTTCGAAACCCTTGTACCCACGTACCCACCACCAGCGGCTATTAGGTGCTGCCTAGTCTGGCATATTACTCTTTGTTGCATTCGCCACGTCGCTGCCGACGTGAAGCAGTTTTCCTGCACAGTCGCGCCTGTTCGGCCTGTAGCAATGTCTCTCCGTAGCACTACCCCAGCGCCGCGCCGTGCCTACTCAGAACTCCGTGGCTGAAGCTCTCACGCGCGGAGCGTAGCAATCCGCTTCATGCCGTGCTGGTCCATCATCTGAGACACGCGGACCTGGTCACGGGCCGCGCGGCCACCCGGTGCTTTCCAGGGGGTGCCACGCTCTTCCAGCTTGCTCTTGATGAAGGCGACAATCGGTTTCATCTGCGGCTGGCTCTGCGTGTTGATGCCGCCGACGAAGTCTGCGAAGGCGTCATGTATCTCCTTTTGCGAAGCTGGTTTCTGGCCACCCCCGCCTGGGGTAAAGGGCACGATCCGCTCCACGAGCTCGGCCCACTTTCCCGCGTAGGGATTTGCCTCCAGCTCGAGCGCATTCTTCAGCTCCTCGACGTAGCTGGCGGGCTTGGGCCACATGCGCTTGCTATTGGAAGTGCCGGCCTTGGTGGCGATGCCGAGCAGGCGGCACCACTCGATGTACTCGATGGCGAAGCCTGGCAGCATGTGGGCGCGCGGCACCAGCACCCGGTGCGTGGGATTGCCCACCTCGTACGGGAGGATCTCGTCGCCTGGTGTCCTGAACGTGCACCCGTAGTAGATGAGCGCGAAGCGGCGCTGGTCGGCCTCGCCCAAGGGCTCGTCGAAGGAAGGAAAGTCGTTGAGGATCATGCGGAGGAGCCAGTTTGTATCGACGTCCCGGCCCGCTTTGTACTTGGCCATGGCGCTAATTACGCCGCCGCCGGTGCATTGCTTGCAGGTGTTGTTGCACAGTTTCTCACTCTTCTTGATTTCGTCGATGACAGCCTCGCGACAGCCCTTGGCCTTATAGATGTCGTCCTGGTTTTTGTCACCCGAGGCCACGAGCATCTTGCTGTTGCAGACGGCGATGTAGCCGTTGCTCGTGTCACTGCCGAGCTGGTACGTGCCACACGCGAGCTCTCGTACGCTCTTTTTTTGGCATTTTCCGTTGTTCCCCGCAAGCCCCCACTCGATGAGCATCTCCTCGAGACCCGCGCGCAAGCCTGTAGACGCGCCCACGTCCTGGCGGAGAGAGTACAAGGCCTCCATGATCTTATCTTCTGGTGCGGAGCCGTCCAGCTGCCCCCCAGCAGGTTCGTAGTAAACGTGTCGGAACATGAGGCCGCCGCCCCGCCTCATCATGTCGAGTAGCACAGGCACGCAGTGGGCGGCGACTTCTTCTGTCGTGGTGCTGGGTGCGTTGTCGCACCGGAGCAACCACGCGGCTATCGCCTGGCCTGCTGTCCTGACTTGCTCGTCCTCGCACTGCACGAAATCACTCGGGCTTTGGCGCGTGTTTCGATCTGCAGCCGTGGGGGCCCGGACCTGCTCCGCGTACGGCCTGCGAAAGTCGAGGGTGACGCGATTCCTGAAGGTCATGAGCCCATGGTTATGTGTGTCGAGCGCCACAGCAGCGAATCTCGACGGCACACCCTGTAAGCACGAGAAGATGCTAGTCTGCACATTGGGATCCAGCAAGAAGAGGTCGGTGGGTTCTGCCACGGGTGAATATTTGACTTTGTTTTCCTTGAAGACAGGCACGATCTTGTACGATGCCAGCCTCTCGATCAGCGCCCTCTCCATCTGCTCCTTGAGCTTCCCATCCGCGCCCTCCGTGATCCACACGCCACGCTGCTCGTCGTAGAACTCGCACGTCTTGCCCGAGTAGCTGTAGTCGAGGTGCGGAGCCACGGCCTTGGCAAATAGGGACAAGGGCCTGCCCCCCCGGAGGCTGTCGTTGACCTTGGACTTCAGCCATGCCATGGCTTGGATGCCGCAGGCGTGCGCGGCAATCTCCTCTGGCGACAGCGGCGTCCAGTCCTGCTCCCCGACGAAGGCCTTGTATTCCTCCACCGTGCGGCAGAGGGACGACGACTTGATGAGGATGCCCTCGCTGCGAAGCTGGTCGGTAACGGGGCCACGGCTGCTGCACGACCACCTTAGCTAATGCAGGAGTCGAAGATGTAGCCAGCGATGCGGCACAAGGGAATAGCTTCGAGGACCGCGGCGGTGCGTGCGACCCAGGACCGCTCCTTCACCTGCAGCTTCAAGGACAAGTACGTGGTTTTCCTTTTGCGCTTGTCGCACTCCGCGCGCTGCTCTGGTGTGGCCTCCGCGTAGAGCGCGTCGGCCATCCGTTCCATCGTGTCCCGCACCGCGACGACCTGCGCAGGGACTGGCTGGCCAGTGGCTTCCTCGAAGGCATACCCGCGCGATCCGTAGCCTGTTGCGTTGTAGAGGGCCTTGACCTGCGTTACGTCGGCGCCCGTCTGCGCGGCGAGGGAAGCACGCGTAGACTCGATGCTGGCAGGCGACTGCACATATTCCTGCAGCTCCCGGCAGGGGATGCCAGGGGCGACAGCCTCCGTGAGCGCCGCGCGCAGGTGCGACACCATGAGGTCATGCTCGAGGACGACAGTCGGGCTGTCCACGAAGAAGAGGAATCGGCACACCTTGGGCAGCTGCAGCACGGAGCGGCCGAGGAGGCAATCGGGCACCCCTTTAGCGCGCTCGGCGGCGATGCTCGTGGGGAGGCTTGCGCTGTCCTTCTCGCCACTGTAGAGCCGCGTGTCCAGGGCGAGCTCACGCGACAGGTCGCTGAGCCTGTAGTAGTCCATGGTGTAGATGACATGGCCTTCCTCTCGCGTGCGGGAGGCCCGAAGCTTGATGTAATGCACCAATGTAAGGGCGTCCATCGCACCCCAGATCTTTCTCCTCCCGAACTGCGTGTGGGCGAGGCGCTCGGCGTTCGTTATCTGTATAGGTGGTGATTCCACGACTTCGTATTCTGCGGCGGATGGCTGCGTCTGCTTGCCTTTCCCCTGGCCCTTGGGTCTCGTCGGCGGCGGTGGTGGGACGACCTCGGCGGCCACGGGTCGGATCGTTCTGCCCCCGACCAAATACCCACAGGCGTGGAGATCGGCCCGGCACGCGGGGCAGTCTGTGCGGTCCGCGGTCGTGGCGACAAGGCAGGCTGCATGCATCCTGACTAGACAAGCTCCGCACTGCCCTTCCGCCCCAGGCAGGATGGGTTCCTGACAGATGCAGCACGTCGGGGCTGCGTCTCCCGTGGCGTCAGTTGTGGCGTTGGCAAGTGCTGCCCCGCTGCCCTCGGGTGCACTATTGCCGTCTTCGTTGTTGGGGTGGGTGCCGCTTGCAGTGTTGCCCGCAGGGTCGCTGCTACGCTCGGCATCTCTGGAACGCTTCGCCGCGGGCGAGCCGAGTTCTGTATCATTCACCAAGCCTTGGTAACAGGCGATCCGCATGTCAGGGCTGAGGTGCCGGGGCGTGTGGTACGGGGAAGTTGTTGTAGACGCCGTAGCGCTGTGCTTCGAAGGTGCTGACACCTCGGCAGCAGCAGCTTCTCCGTGCGGCTCAGCGGTCAGTGGTACTGCTACATGTTGCGCTGCGACAGTTTCGCCCACAGGGGCGCTCGCAGCTGGTTCGAGAGCAGACGATACCTCCCCCACGGCCTGCACTTGGGCCTGACCGATGGGCTGCACGTTGGCTGCCAGCTGCGCGTCCGCCGAGCAGCTAGGGGAAGTGTCTTCCGCAGGCGCTCCACCATCGATGGCCGAGGCCTCCGCCGTGTCCTGACCACCACCTGCAGCATCGCCTTGCGACTGCATATGTTGAGCAAGTAGGGCGCGCACTGAGTCTGGCAGCACGTCGTTGTGGTATATGTTCGTAAGGGCCTGCTCGCGCTCTAGGTCCGTGTCACCCGCTCGCATGCACCTCTTGGCGACAGCCTCCGCAGACGCACTACCTGCAACGACGGCTGCCTGGAGAGCTGCCCACGACATGGCTTACGTGGGACTTACACTGCCTAGACGCTAGCTTGGGCAAAAGCTGTGTGTGATGCTTGCTGTTCGCGAATCATGCGCGTGGGGTATCGCAAGCCCCCCTGGCGTGCACGTCACGGCAGTAACAGTGGTATGCAACCACTGCGCTACGCCAGGTCGCGGATTGCATGCAAACACTTTCTGATGGCGCGTCGCCGCTATCTTATGGAGTTCGTCGGACGCTGCACCGCTTTAGTCCATCTCTTCGAGATCCACCCGCAGCTGCAGGGAGCCGTCCGCCAGCACTTGCGCTGCAGGCGGCGGGCTCTGGGCGCACAGCGCGGCAGCATTGGCGACGACGACGCACAGGGTCTGTCCTTCGCTGCAGCCGCGCTCCGTGCTGAAGTACGCCTCCCAGCGGTTGAGGGTCGGCAGCTCGTCTGGGCCGAAGCGCGTCGACCGCAGCGTGCGCGCACAGGCCTGGCTGGCATCGTCTGGCTCTGGTAGTCGAGCGCCGTCGCATACCATGGCGCGCCCGTCCGACACTGAGAGGACAAACGGACTCAAGCACTCGTAGACTGGGGGAGCAAACGCCTCCTCGACGCCTGTGCTCTCCGAGGCGTCGCTTCCTGGTTCGCTTCCTGGTTCGCTGTCGTCGGAGGCCAGTTCGTCGTCAACGAGCTCCAGATCGAGGCGGCTCTCCTCACAGTCGTAGCAGCCTTTGCTGCACGTGGAGTGCTTGACCGCATACACTTTGGAGCAGTCGGCACCACAACAGCATGGCATCTCCTTGATATGCCCAGTGGCAAAGGCGGCCATCTGGTGCTTCACGCACTCGCTTTTGGCATCGTATCCCCGTCGACAAATCGGGCATTTGAAAGCGAAGACGGGTCCGCCATCCCCGGGCCGCACGCCCAGCATGTTGAACACGCAGTGTGTGCAAACCACGTGCTGACAGTCGGGGAGCGCCCGCTTGCACGTGTTGCTGCAGTGCGGCACGTCGCAGGGCTGGTCGCCGCGGCGCGCGGCCTCGGCGGCGCTCCTGCGGGCGCGGCGGTTCGGCATGGCTATGCTCGGGATGCTGGCTCGAGCTTTGTGTGGCTGCGAAGGCGGGCAGCTGGATCGCTTTCCTATGCGCGCTGTGGGGCGGCTAGCTTTCGGTCTGTCATAGTGTGCGCTGTGCGCGGCCTTGGCCCGGCCTCTGAATGCATGCGTTGCCCTTGCTCTGTCCTCGTGTGGCCCGCGCGGCTGCCACAGCCATGTCTTACATGCGCCTCACCTATGGGCCCAGGGGCCGTGTGCTCACAGCACGTTTTTTTTTTTTTTTTTTTTTTTTTTTTTTTTTTTTTTTTTTTTTTTTTTTTTTTTTTTTTTTTTTTTTTTTTTTTTTTTTTTTTTTTTTTTCAAATGGTGCACCAGCTCCAAAATAATCACACAACAAGCCATCGGCTGGGAAGTGCGGGAACTCACCTCGCTGTCTCGCCGTTACGAACCCCAGCGGATGTGCGCACTCCTGCTGTCTGGGCTGAGAACGACGCCTTCCCAGTAATAGATCCTTCCTCGCTGCCATGCATCATGCGGGATAGACCCCAGCGCGCGCGTAACGTCCGAGAGGGTGATGGTGCGGCTGTGCGCTGTGGGGTTCAACACCATCGCGCGGTGGTCGCTACGGTTCACCCGTACTACGAACAGCGGCCTGCGGCGCAAGAGTGAAGCTAGCACGGCGCGCGTATACTTTTTATGGCGTTGCAACACGGTCTCAAGAGCGATGCGGGAGCTCACTGCTTTCTGTGCGCTTCAGGATTGCAGCGGCAGCATCTGGCCTAGTGGCGCGGGCATGGGCTTGGCCGCGCTCCCACAGCTCGCACGACGGGAGCCACCTATACGGGCAAGCCCTCATCCGAGGCGTCGGCGGCACCGAGCTGTCCACTAGGAGATGCCGCTGTGCAGCGCCTGCTGGATTTCCTGGGAGGGGCTGGGAGCACCGCCCCAGCAGACTACGCTGCCGTCCGCCCTGCAAGCTATGAAGCCGAATGCCAAGGAGGTGACGTCCACGACATCTTTGGTGAGCTGCTCCCGCACGGCGCTGCTGTCGCCGCCAAAACCTTCGTGACCCCAGGTGACCACGGCGCCGTTCTCCTTGAGTGCGGCCGTGGCCACACCGTGGGTGTAGATCTGAGCGACGCCTTGGGCGAGCTGCTCCCGCACGGCGCTGCTGTCGCCGCCGCACGCCTCGTCGCCCCAGGTGACCACTCCGCCGTTCTCCTTGAGCGCGGTCATGGCCTCACCGTTGGTGTAGATCCGAGTGACGCCTTCGGAAAGCTGCTCCCGCACCGCGCTGCTGTCGCCGCCACAATCCTCTTCGCCCCACGTGACCACGGCGCCGTTCTCCTTGAGCGCGGCCATGGCCCTGTGGTTGGTGTAGATCTGAGTGACGCCCACGGAGAGCTGCTCCCGCACGGCGCTGCTGTCGCCGCCAACATGCTCGGCGCCCCAAGTGACCACGGCGCCATTCTCCTTGAGCGCGGCCATGGCCCCATCGTTGGTGTAGATCCGAGTGACGCCCTGGGAGAGCTGCTCCCGCACGGCGCTGCTGTCGCCGCCGCACACCTCGTAGCCCCAGGTGACCACGGCGCCGTTCTCCTTGAGCGCGGCCATGGCCCTGTGGTTGGTGTAGATCTGAGTGACGCCCTCGGAGAGCTGCTCCCGCACGGCGCTGCTGTCACCGCCATACCACTGGTCGCCCCAGGTGACCACGGCGCCGTTCCCCTTGAGCGCGGCCATGGCCCCCGAACTGTTGGTGTAGATCTGAGCGACGCCCTCGGACAGCTGCTCCCGCACGGCGCTGCTGTCGCCGCCATACCGCTCGTCGCCCCAGGTGACCACGGCGCCGTTCTCCTTGAGCGCGGTCATGGCCCCATCGTTGGTGTAGATCTGAGTGACGCCTTGGGCGAGCTGCTCCCGCACGGCGCTGCTGTCGCCACCATCCCCGGGGCCCCAGGTGACCACGGCGCCGTTCTCCTTGAGTGCGGCCATGACCCAACCGTTGGTGTAGATCTGAGTGACGCCTTGGGCGAGCTGCTCGCGTACGGCGCGACTGTCCCCGCCCGCATAAGTGCTGCCCCAGGTGAGCGCCGAGCCATCGCCCTTGAGTGCTGCGACAGCCGCAGGAAAATGTGATGTGGTATAAATCTGGGGCAAGACTGTCCGTGCGACGGCGCGCCTGCTGCTGTAGAGGCCGCCTGACCGTATGGCAGCGTCTGCGCGCAGGTAGGCGGCTCTCTGCAGGTACTTCGCCACGTCTCTCCCCATGATCTCGAACAGCTTCGTCTGTCTGGTCCGCAGCACCTGCGTTTTGACGAGGGCGAGGCCACGGGAGTCAGCGCTTTCGACCATGAGCTTGAGAGACGCTCCAGCCGCCGCTTCCGCCACGCGGTAAAGATCTCGAGCCAGCGCCGCGGGGCTGAGCGTGGCCTCGCAAAGGACGCCGCCCTCCGGCGTGTTCACAACGAGGTGGATGTCGTTCGATCGCTGCTTCTTGGCCACTGGCTCTGCTGCGACTGCTGGCTGGCTCTTTCCCTGCGGCATCGTAATGGTGGGGCCCTGCTCTGCCCCCCAAGGGCGAAGGGAAAGACAGCCACCAGAAGCAACAAGGGAATCGCAACTTCGCCCCAGACGCAGAGACTATGGGGGGTTCACTCCCTGGTGGCAGCCCTCACCCTAAGAGCTGGCCTTGTCTTTTAACTTGCGCGCGCTGCTTCCATCTGCGCAGGAAGATGGGGGACGAGATGCGCGTTACCACACGCTCGAGAGCTTCAATTGAAAGGTACGGGGGTGGATTGAGCAAGATGGACAGAGAAGCCGAGCTGCGATCTGCAAGCGCAGATCACCGTCTCGCTCCACGGATGAGTGCGCTGGGACATGCGCGCATGCTGTGCACAACTCTTTTCTTTTGCCAGCCACATTTCTATTGGCAGCCGCAGAGGCCACGGACACAATCTTAGTGGCTGCAGGTGCGTGGACCAAGTCGCTGGCTACATTCACACTCCTGCCCCATCTCATGCAGCTCTTACACGGCCTCTCACAACTTGCCCAGCGGGCGCATCGGCAAAGATCGGCGGATAGTACGTCTCCCTGCCCTGTGCGTCTTGGTAGACACGCACGTCACCAGTGAATGCAGACGCACCCCCCATAAGCTGGAGGAGGCAGCTGGGCGGCCAATTCAGCGGGCGCATCGGCAAAGATCGGTGGATAGTACGTCGTCCTGCCCTGCACGTTTTGGTAGACAGGCACGTCTCTGGTGTCTCCATAAGTGCCACCACAAGCTAGAGGAGGTGGCTGCTTGCCCCGCAGCCGGCACCGGACGTGCGGCTGGCCTTCGGGCGGCGGTGTCGAAACCATGGTAGCGAGACACGGGGGCGGCCGGGCGGTAAAATTTTGAATGACCGCTGCTACCACACAGATACCATGATACCTTGAGGCTGTGCGCTCGCTTCTCCACTGCTTCTGCTACGCAATGCGCGGAATATGGCAGCGCCTTGCTGCATTGCTCCCCCTCGGAGCCGCACGGGGGGCACAGTGATTTCGGTCTGCCATATGAAGGGCGTGCGGAGCTTGGCCATCGTCGAGCACGACGCACTCTATGCAGGGCGCTGCGAGGCCTGCGCGCAGGATGCACCTGCGTCATCTTCGAACACACCCTACTTGGAGGAGCTGCAGCGTTGAGTGGGTAGCTTGATGCGACCACCTGCCGCTGCATCGGCGATTCACGAGGCAGCATTCTCAAATTGACCCAGCGCCCTCTGCGTGGCCGGGTCGCCGCACCAAGACAAGAGGTTCTGCGCAGAGACAGTCCCCAACATGTGGCGCTCGAGCACCTGTTTGGCCACTGCGGGCATGTCGGCTGGAGCTGGTGGCAAATCGCCGTCTGGCTCGATGCCGAACAGCTTCCCAACGGCCTCAAGCACGGCGTCTGGAAACGTTTGCTGGCTGCAGATCATGCACCGCGTCTCCATGTCCCGAGGCTGGCGGCTCCAGCACCGCACGTGGTAGATGTGCGGTACGGGCGTGCAGGCCGTTTTGAAGACCGCCATTCCTGGTGCGACCGGTTGCGCGCACAGGGGGCATGTGGCGTTGGGCCCCTGGTGCAGATTCCATGCTTTCATGGATTCGCGGTGACGGTGCGCCTCCGTGACCTGGTCTTCCTTGTCGTCGGGATGGCCCAAAAGTGCCAGGCAGCTTATCAGCGCGTGCTGCCGATGGTCCAGCGCAGGGTCGGGAGCTAACAGCAGGTGGGAAGTTTTATCCAAGCAGAATGTGACCAGCTGCTGTTTCGCGAGCGCGCCGCTGCCGCACCGCTCATGGATTCGCCGAGCCATGGGGGGCCATGACTCAAAAGGCGCATCTGTGCGTCGAGTGCAGAGATAGCTCAGCAACATCCTCTCATCGACCAGGAGCTTCCGACAACAAAGGTAGGGACAATAAGCTCGCCCCTCCTGTCTCAATGCTCTGCTGGCGTACGCGTCGAGGCAAGGCCAACAGAATCTGTGGCCGCAGTCTGCGGAGCCATCCGCGTTGCTACGCAGACAGAGGCCACATCCTTGCGGCGACACGCCGCATGCCAGCATGACTTCGGCAACTGAGGTTTGCACGTGGCGACAAACGGGACAAGATAGGCGCAGGAACTCCGAGGACCTGCCACTTCGGGTCAGCTCCGACTGTCGGTATGCGCCCCAGCAGCTGTAGTGAAAGTAATGTGGCTGCGGACACTCTGTCTGCCAGAACCAGGGTGTGTCCTTGCGGATCGTGCGCATACAAATGGCGCAGGTTTGTTTTTCCGCAGTGGCATCCCGGAGCTTCTCCATGGATCGCACCTCAACGGCTTTTGGTATTCCGCGGCGTCCTCGGGGCACGCCTTCGGCTCTGAGCGTGGGACCGGCGAAAGCGTGGTGTCAAGGCTCTCTTGTTCCTTTGAAGAGGGGCCAGACAAGGCCGAAGACTCGAATAACGCGCGTAGAGTGGCCTGACCGCTGCCTGCTTTGCGCACGCATGCTGAAAGCTGACGCAACCCAATCATGTGAGAGTCTGTGGGCAGCCCTGGGAAGGCTTCACGAAACGCTGCAAGGCGACGTTGCGTGTAGCGGCGGCGCTCATTCTCAGCTCGGCGTTGTTTCTGCAGCGCTGTGCGCGCAGTCATACGGAGCATTCAACTGAAGCTGAGGCGTCTCTGCGGCAACGGGGCCTATGTCTGCTCGTGCGCAATGCTTTTCCTATGCGTGGGTAGGCGTCGCTAGGGCGGCCTGACGCATTTTTTCTGACGCAACGCAACACAACCCGAGTTGACTGCACCTCAACCCATGCAACGCGACTGCAATGCAGCTCTGCAGCTGGTGAGATGATTAGGCCGCAAGTGCCCCATCACGCTCGAGTCGGCGAGTGACTGCGATCGCACGCGCCGCCTCCGGGCATGTCCAGTAAAAGCCCCCTCTTTAATCGAACGGCCCAAGCGGGCTACGCAGGTATCACCCTAGTGCCTCTGTTGCTTCACACGCAGGCCAGGCGTGCCATCTTATGCTGAAATCGGACGGCGTCCGAAGCAACTACTACATGCAATTATGGCCTGCCGTCTGCTACGCCTTTTCTGAGACCTCGCACGCGCTTCGTACACGTTTGTGCAGGTTGATGAGCGGGTCTTCTCCAAACGCTTGGGTTGTCGCAGATGAAAGGGTGACCCCTGTCATGCACTGGAGGGTGACCCGTGGCATGCACTGGATGTTTCGCAGTATGCTCGGGTGGTGAATCTGAAGCGTCTGCGTGGTTGCCACCGATAGGAACTTGGCTGGCTGCCAGGAAACTATGGAATAAAATACGTTGAGGCTACTCTGATCTGACTCCATGATGGCCCACTCCTCTTCGAATGCGCTCCAGATTTCGTCAGCGAGAAAGCAAACTGCAGGTTCCAAAGCCTGAGGGATTCGCACCAACTTCTCGTAGGCTTCGGCAGTGTGTATGCGGTCGCGCACGTTTTCAACAGCTTCCTGGATCTCTGTTGTGGGGTAGAAGCAACAGCCCAGGACCCTGCGAATCACATCGTCAGGTAAAGTTTTAGGCAAGCATGCGAAGGTGAGCTTCCATCCTGGAAGCAGATCGCTAGGGAAGCGCGCGGCTGGCATGGAGTGTACCGATGTGCAGCGATCGATGCGAGGACCCGAGGTACGCTTGGGCCGCAGCTGCATTTGTTGTGATGCGCTCACGAGAATTCAGCCTCTTTGAACGCACCGATGGCCCGAAGACCTTGCGGATTGATGCAGGTAGCACAAAAAAAGTGTGTGTGCTCTCCGCGCGTGCAAGGCGGCCATGTCTCGTTACTTTGCGCTCGGCAGATGCGTCACTCTTTAATCGAACGGTCCCAGCGGGTTACCCAGGTATCTCCCTAGTGCCTCTGTTGCCTCACACGCAGGCCAGGCGTGCCATCTTGGGACCACTGTGGATGCGGCCCTACAGCAACGCGATCTCGCTTCACGTTTGGCACTCCCTGTGGATTGATGCCGGCGGCGGTTAAGACCGGGCCGATTTGCATCAAGGAGACGCTTAAGCGATCTGCGGCGGCCTTCTTGAATTCCTGAATTTCCGTGGCGTTCTTGCGCTCCACGGGCTCGCAGCAATCAGCGATCCAGGACAGCAGCGTATCTTGGGAGCCACCGCCTGCGCTGAGCGCCTCCAACTCTTTCATGAACTCCGGAATGGGGAGGAGTGTGGTGCCTGGGTTGACGTCGCAGCCCAATGTGTCCCAGAGACCGCGCAGAAGCCACACAAGCTGCGAGTTAAACTCACGCTTGAGGATACGCGCTTTGAACGTGTCATCGGCTTTGTGTTCTGTGAGTTTCTTCGGTTTAGGACGGAAGGTCTGCGTGGTCTGCCAGATCCGAGCGCGCCTGTGGAAGCCGTCGTCGTCCTTGTTCGTGATGGAGACTGCGTGGTTGGACGTCGCCGCGAGCATGCCGATGGGACGGAAGGTAGCGGGGCCTTTGTAGAGCTTCCGGCACGTCATTGGCGCTCCATGCTGTTCGCAGTACTGCTTGATGAGGTCGATTTGTAAGTTTTTGTGTTGCGGCACCTCGCTTACCCAGATGAAGCGCTTCCCCTGCGTCGCCGCAAGAAACGGTGACGCGGCCTCCTTGTTCACCTGTCCGCCATGGGCGTCCACGATGAAGCTGCCATTGAGCACGCAGCCAAGGTTGTCCGGACCTTCCCCGAAGAACATGAGGAAGAGGAGCATGACCACATCTTTGCCTGAGCTTCCCGGACCATAGAGGTAGAGGAACTTGCAGAACCTCGCGCTGCCGCAGGCGCAGCGGGACATGCACCGCAGCAGCCAAATCACTAACTCCCATGAACCTGCGAACTTAATCAGCACAGCCAGCACCTCGCAACGCCGCGAGATGGAGAGCAGCACGTCGCACAACTCTTGGTTGACTGCTTTCGGTGCGCGGCGGCAATAGTCAGTAATCTTCTCGAACACGTTTGCGGCTATGTCTGCGATCTCTGCGGGGGGCTTCCCAAGCATGCGAGGGGCAAGCCAGGCGATGACCCATGCGGTCTTCGGGCCTGGCGGGCTGCAACGTTTTCGCGTCGAAATGGTAGACCACGCCGTCGCTGTGCAATACTTTGTGGCGCGTGACATCGCCATCCAGCTGTGCGTAGGGAGGCCTGGCTGCCAATAGGCCCAGGACAGCGTCGCCCAACGACGCGGCGAAGGTGATGTTGTTGAGGGGTGGCGGCGGGTCCGGCGCCACTTCGCTGCGCTGCCACTTCATGCGGATGGCCGGCTTCACCAGCTCTCGGAGGATGCTCATGGTGATGGCCGTCAGGTCGTCGCGGTGGCGGCTGTTCCAGTTGCCGTAACCGGTGAACATCTCAAAGTGCGTTCGCTTCTCACCCTCTGCAGCTGGCACGTTGACGACAGGGGAGAGCTGCGCGGCCACAAGCTGCGCGAAGGTGAACCTTTTGGCATTGACTGTTTCAGTGCTCTCGGCGATATAACCCCGACACTTCGCCAGCAGGCCAGCGTAATCCTGAATGGTAGTGTCTGCTCTGATGTCCCAATCAAGTTCGGGGAAGCGCCTGCGAAAGGAGACGAAGGGGTCCGTCGGGTATTCCTTTATGGCAACCCGGAGTGGCGCGACCGCCGTGGAACACGCTTCCAAGAGCTTCTGAGGGTCGCCCCGCCCCGCAACACCATCGTGCTCAGGAGAGAAGGCCATGGGGCCACACGTGGCGCGCATCTTCTGCAACGCTTCTGCCTCGAAGTGGGCATAGACATGGAAGCTCAGAGAAGCGTGCGGATTGCGTTTCTCCTTGGCTAGATATTTAAACTCCTCCGGGTACTTCTCTGCCAGGGTTGTTTCGGACTTCGACCATGGCGTCCTCGAAGCTCTCCAGGTAGGAACCCCATTCGCCGTCGAGTTCCACCGGCTCCGGAAGGTGCTCTTGCATCCAGGTCCACACGGACCCTCCAAAGCCGAGTGAAATGAACAGTTCTTTGACGGTGTCCCGGGTGAGCGGCTTGCTAGACTTGAATTCTAGCCAGGCTCTGACTTCCTGCAGGACCTGGTCGCGGTTGTCCCTGTAATTTCGAATGGCCTCGGGGACGTCCAGTATCTCACAGAAGACGGAGAAGACCGCGTTCACGATGTCGATTTCGCTGACGCCTAACCCGCTTCGGCAGAGGTAGCGGATGCATTTGCTGAAGGCAAAGATGCTCAGACCCGCAAGCTCCGAGGGTACTCCTTTGTCGAGTTCTGCGATGATGCACCCCGGTAGCTTGCTGCGCTCGATGCCTTTGATTCCACTGTAAATGCGGTTCTTCAAGCTCCCCACGGTTTCACTCCTCCGTTCTACCACAGGGATTTGGCCTTGGCCGCGGCGGACTTTCACGGCCCGTTTGCGGATGCTCAGCAGGATCTCGAAGCAGTCGTAGTGCTCCATGCTGACGCTGCGCACGGTGGCCAACTGCAGAGCCTTCTCCACCGCTGCAACATTGACCGGTTCCCACCTCAGGGTGAAGCTGGGCATCAAGTCCGGCGCGTCCTTGGAGGCGTCGCTCTGCATGCCAGGGTCTGGGGGGTAATCGGGAGCACCGCCCTCTGCGGCGAACATTCCGTTGGCATCTGCCCTCCAGGTGCTCCCCGGGAAAGGGAAGTCTTGCGGGTTCTTATTGTACGCCTTACGTGTCGCAGCACTGGAGAGCATGGACCAGATATGTTTGATCCGCTGCATGGTGCTCGTGTGCGCGACGCCCGCTTTGTCTGGGTGATATAAGGCGCAGAGCCTCATGTAGGCCGCCTTGAGCGTGGTCGAGTGCGCGGAGCGCGCCACGCCTAAGATCTCATACCAGGACAAATTCCAATTGATCGGCGGTGGTCCCGTGGTTTCTTCAGCGGTTGTGGCCTCGGATTCATGGCAGCATTGCTGTCGTGCTCCGGAGGACTCCGGCAACGCCACTCCAGAAGTGTTCTTGGGAGCCGCTGCAACCACTGCGGCGTCTTCCGGTTCTGGGAAACTCGGTGATGGATTTTCTGCCTTCTCCATGCGAGCGCGCTTTGCGCATGGGGTGGGATGCGCGTCAAGCGAGGCGTCGGCGTTAGCTTCGGCACTTGCAGATGCAGGGGGATCTAACAGCGTATGGCTGGGGGCCACGTCAAAGGCACTGAGTGAGGTTTTGCCGGTCATGTGTCTCCGGTCAACAAGTTGGGTCTTCGGTGGTCACATTCGGAATCGGTTGAGGATAACAGTTTTGAAATTGCGCTTCGCCAGAATTCTCCCTGAATGAACGCACCGCAGCACCGCTTTGGTCACTGCGGTGATCGCCGTTGCACTTATGCGCTGAGCGTTCTTCGTTCAGCGTCGCCTGATGCGTCCAGCCCGCGCGTCGCACTGCAAAGCTAAGTTGACGAAGGGGCACGCGGTTCAGTACGTCCTCTGGAAGGTCGGGGCAGATTGCACGGAGTTCGGCCAGCCTGCGCTTGGCGTGGTATTGGCGCTGCTGTGCGGGATGGTGACGTCCGCCCATTGTGGCTTACGCAAGAGCGGTCTCTATTTGATGTTGGCGGGCTATGAGTTGCCGCGGCTCATGGACGCACGTTCCCTTGGGGAACGGCCAGTACACTGCATCAGCTTATGCCTTTCATTCCTGTGCGGGTGGCCGGTGACGCCGCACGATGCTCCACAGTCCTGCGCTTCTCCTTGTGTTGCCGTCGTGCGTTCCGTATGGTCTCCCACAGAAAAGAGTTGTCGTGGGTACGCTCTATGGCAATGCGGCTGTGACGATGCAAGGCGTGTCATTCCAGTAATATCAGCTCATCGGCGCGGGTTTGTGGTTCTAGCGGAAGTGGCTGGGTATGAGCCGTTAGAGACATACTGCCAGCAAGGTCCCATGGAACAGCCGAGCCTGAGCGATGGAGGAAGGAGCGGACGAGCAGCAGCGGACGCGCTGTATGGACCCTGCGCGAAGTTGTAGAACTCGTGTAGAAAGACAAGCTCTTGCAGGGTACCCAGGGGCTTTAGAGAGGCGTGTCTACGCCTCTACGGCCTCTACACTCAGTCCGAGGCGTTGGGGGAGCCATCGGACGAGCAGCAGCGGACGCGCTATATGGACCCTACGCGAAGTTGTAGAACTTGTGTAGAGAGAAATCGCAGTGTAGTGCCACCAGGGGCTTTGGAGAGGCGCGTCTACGCCTCTACGGCCTCTACACTCAGTTCGAGGCGTTGGGGGAGCCAGCGGACGAGCAGCAGCGGACGCGATGCATGGACCCTGCGCGAGGTTGTAGAACTCGTGTAGAGAGAAATCCAATTGTAGGGCCACCAGGAGCTTTAGAGAGGCGTGTCTACGCCTCTACGGCCTCTACACTCAGTCCGAGGCGTTCGGGGAGCCAGTGGGCGAGCAGCGGAGAGTAGCTTACCCAACTAGTTGTGCACTTGGACAGAACAACACAAATAATGAATATTCAAATTCATTGTCAATGAAGTGTTTGTCGGTAAGCGTTCCGCAGCCAACTTTTTTGTTATCAGTCGCATATCCAAGCTTCGTGAACCAGATTCTGCAAACTTTGTCGCATTGGTGCGAGCATAACAGAATTATGTGCTGCTCGCTCGCCCTTTCATCTGTTAGCCTGGAAGCAGAGGGTGAACTCTAGACCTGCCTGTCTGCAGCCTCTAGGTTGGTTTACTTGAGAATTTCTGTCTACCAATGACACACAGCCTCTTGTAGAGTCTATACGGTAGCGTCTCTGCTGCTCATCCGATCGCACTATTGTCGGTCAGGTCTGGATGTAGAGCTTGTAGACTTGTAGACGCAACTCTCTGGAGTCCGTGGTGCCACTATGGCAGGACTTCTCTCTACAGATGAGCTACAGCCCATTGTAGAGTCTATACGGTAGCGTCTCTGCTGCTCATCCGATCGCACTGTTTTCGGTCAGGTCTGGATGTACAGCTTGTAGACTTGTAGACACATCACTCTGAAGCCCGTGGTGCCACTATGGCAAGACTTCCCTCTACAAGTGCTCTACAGCCCACTGTAGAGTCTATGCGTCAGCGTCTCTACTGCTCCTCCGATCGCAAGGTTGACCGCCAAGACTAAATGTAGAGCTTGTAGACTTGTAGACTCACCACTCTGAAGCCCACGGTGCCCCTATGGCAGGACTTCCCTCTACAAATGATCTACAGCCTCTTGTAAAGCCTATACAGCTGCGCCTCTGCTGCTTATCCGATCGCACTGGCGACCGCCAGGACTGGATGTAGAGCTTGTAGACTTGTAGACACATCACTCTGCAGCCCATGGTGCCACTATGGCAAGACTTCCCTCTACAAATGATTTACAGCCTCTTGTAGAGCCTATGCAGCTGCGCCTCTGCTGCTCATCCGATCGCACTGGCGACCGCCAGGACTGGATGTAGAACTTGTAAACTTGTAGACACACCACTCTGAAGCCCGTGGTGCCACTATGGCACGACTTCTCTCTACAAATGATCTACAGCTTCTTGTAGAGCTTATACGGCTGCGTCTCTGCTGCTCATCCGATCGCACTGGCGACCGCCACGACTGGATGTAGAGCTTGTAAACTTGTCGACACACTACTCTGAAATCCGTGGTGCCACTAAGGCAGGACTTCTCTCTACAAATGATCTACAGCCTCTTGTAGAGCCTATACAGCTGCGTCTCTGCTGCTCATCCGATTGCACTGTTGACCGCCAGGACTGGATGTAGAGCGCATCATATGAGGCTCTGGCTCTCGACACTGCCTCTACAGTCTCCTCGAATGCGCTGGCGAGGGTGTGTCTGCAAAGTCAACTTTGAATCAACGCGTTGCAATCCCCACGAAGCTCGAGTGCGGAATCTTCCGAGTCTTTCGCCTAGGTCGCACTGGCAGAATCATGGAGCTTCCAGGCTTGCTTCAGGATCTTGCCGATCCTGGCGTCGTAAGCGCTCGCATCGTTGCCGCGATCGCGGGCGCGCTTCCGCATCGTCCGTTGCGACTTCAACTGCTTTGTGAAGATCTCGACTTGCCGCGCGTACGCGGGCTGCAGTTCTGGCCAACTCCGCGGCAGGTGCCACTTGAGAATTGGAGGCGTTGGCGTTGGCTCCTCCGTGGCTTCCCGCCGCGACTCCGTTTGGCGGAGAAGCTGCAAAGTGTTCTTTAGCGCGATAGTCCTCTCTGGAATCGTCAGGAAATCTTGACGACAGTTCGGGCATGTCGAAGGTGTCGTCGCGCAGGAAGTTCGGCGATGATGCTCGGCCAGGCATTCTAAACAAAGTGTGTCCGCATGGGATGGTTACAGGCTCCGTAAAGGTTGATAGGCAGATGCTGCATTGAAGCTCGGCAGCGAGCCTCTTCGACGCTGCGGTCTCAGCGCGCACACCTGGCGCTGACTCCATGCTCGGATTCATGTGGCGTGTTGGAGCAGGTTTCCGCTTTAATGCGCGCGCAGATTCATTCGGCAGCCGGGTAAACGGTTTGCGTAATACGCTCGAAGCGGAATACGTAATACGTAAGTAGCTCGATTTGCGTGATACGTAATACGGAATGCCCGCGCGGGCATGGTGGTGGGAGTGTTTGCCATGCTGCGAACTCTTGTGATCCATTCTGCATCGCATCTACACACCTCGTTTCAGAATGTTGCCTCCCAGACGACGACAACGTCTAACCCTGAACCCACAGCCGCGCTCATGTGACACAAGGTATGCAAGAACACTTCATCGAGGGGGGCGCCGTCGGAGCACCTGGAGTACCATTACATCCGCGATGCTATATTGGATACACGTTTGTTCTGCATGGAACATGCGCGGGCGCATGCGGAAAGCCTTTGTCGGAATGCTGGCATATCGGCGCCTTCGAATTAGATGTCGCACAATGCCTTCAGTAGATACCAGAACGACACATTTTCTGGCAAGGCCACTGGTTGCGAGAAGGCGACGGAAACGTTAGCCTCCCAGTCAAAACCCATGGCAGCTGCGCTGGGGGAGTGAACAAGAAGACCAGGGAGCGGGAGAGAGAGCGCACGATTGTTTGCAAGGATGGCGTTCAGTATGGCTGCATGATATCTATATGGAGGGATCGGCTATGCCCGCGCGTAGCCGCAGAGGTTTGCGCGGTTGCATTGCACACAATAAGCTGATAAGCTTTTCCGACGGGCTCACATGAGGCTGCAAAATGTTCTGAACTCGCTGCGGTTCTGTGCAGCGCACTGGCACAACCTGGTTCTCACGGATTTGGGCCCATGTGGCCAGCAGCGTGCGAGGGGGCAGCCACCTCGCACACAGTCTCGCTACGGAGCTGCGCCTCCACGTGTGACAAGCACGCCTTGGACGCCCAGGCGGCCAGATTGTCGATGACCTGATCGCGCTTCAGACCCTCATGTGCCACGCCGAGTTCGGCAGCGAGTTTCTGCAGCACTTCAATCTTCATGAAGCACTGCCTCTGACGAGCGTCCTTTTCGAATTCCTGCGCCAGGTCGCCAGCTGGCACCCACATTTCCATCTCCGATGGCTTGCGTGGGGCCGTAGCCTCGACGAGAACTTTCCGCAGCGCCTGCGTCTTGGCGTAGCCGATGCCATCGTCATCGAGCGAAACCGTCCGGTAGCTCAGCGACTGCACGCAGCGGCCCTCCCGCTGGTCATAAAACACGACTGGAGAGGTGACCATCGCGGTTGTGATGATGCCGCGAGAAGCATATTGGATCACCGCGCCGCTGCCCAGCACGCTGGCCTGCTCGCCCAGGAATGCCAGCGAGCGTGCAGTCTGTTCCGCCAAATACCGTGCGACGAAATACTCGGTAAGGCCAACGCACCTCTTGGCGATGGTCGCCCTTGCAGCCGACATGCCCTTAAAGTCTGTGGGGGGCGGCAGCTGGAGCTTTGCGTACATCTCCTGCAGCTGCATAAAGCTCAACGATTCAAGGCGCGCCGGCTGTAGCACGTCGGGCTCGTAGTATTGCCGGAGGGCAGCAAAGTACCGCTGGCAAGTGCTGCGCGACCACGCCCCCTCTCCGACCAGCGCCGCCGCCTTCTCCAAGAGCGGGCGTATTTCAGGAGGCTGCTCTGCCAGCGGCGTCGCAAAGATGCTCTGATTCTCACCGTCAGACGTGCTGGAGCGGTTGGAAAGCGAACTCCTTCCGGAGTTGGTGGACTCCGTTTCCACATCTGTTTTACGCAGCTTCGTCGCGCGCACATTCGCGGCCATTTCCAACCTTATGTCACTCAACTCCTTGAAGATGAACGCCTTGGAATCGTTTCCGGCCATGTTTGCTCGGACTCTGCGGGGCAGACGCGCGGCGATAGGAAATCAGTCTGAGCCAAACTTCAGAGCTACCCGCGCTTATTGGAATGAGGGCCTGCAATGTCTGCGTTCGTGTACGTGCGAACCCAACGTAACTGCATGCGCAGGCGCGTGCGCTGGTCAAGGGTATGCCTTTTTCCTAGTGCGGAGTCCACAAGCATGGGTTGCCTGAGCATCTCGACCTTTCTCTTCTACAGGCAAGCGCCGGAGGATGTGCCGCCGGAGTGCTCGCAAGCAATCCTGCGAAAGCGATCGATCTTCTCGGCATCTTCTGTCTCCCGGGTTCCTGCTGCACCCAGCACAATGGCTCGAACGCTTTTGTGGAAGCTCCCCTGTCTGACCACTCGCCCCGCGGCCTGCGCAAATTGCACATCTGTGAGCTGCGGCGAGAGGAAGACGACGGTGCTCGCCTCACTTAGATTCAACGCTGGAATGTCAGGGTCACTGAGCAATCCCTTGAAGCCTCCTGCCTGCCATGCCCTCAATGTGTTCTGCTGCTCCACAGCCCCTCCGCGCAGAATGGCCAGCGAGTGGCCCAACTTCAACATTTCAGCGTGGACGTCGTCGAGCATTGATTTCAGCGGCGAGACGACCAGCACTCGCTCTGACCCTCCAAGGCCTCTGATGATTTTCGCGAGCTCGTAGAACTTGGCGCTCGTTTGCCGCTGCGTTTCCAGCGGCTCGTCCGTCTGCGCAGCTGCCAGCTCCTGGCACAAGGCGCTGCCGCTGCGCCACACTCGGCCCGAGGCGCGACAGAGAGGGCACTTCTGGACGCGCGGGCGGCAGCCGGCACATACAAAATGCCCGCATTGTCCGAGATAGTAGTCTGCAACGCTCTCGAAGCAGATGGGGCACTCCACCGGCACGTTAGCGTCGACCTTGGCCAGCGCCCCGGAGACGTAGGCATAGGCGCCCAGCAGCCTAGCGTGGCTCTCCCAGACTCCGTCCACGCGGCGCCGCGTGAGCGCCCCAGTGTCGAAGGACTCTGGGCACTCCCGCCTAGCCACACGATTGAAGACGCGTGCGGCAATGTCGCCGCCCAGCTTATCCTCCACCTCGGGGCAGTAGGCGAGCCGATTGGCGGCGCGCGTCAGAACAGTGACAAGATCCCGCTCCACTTGCACATTTGCCCGTGACAGGCTCTTCATGATATCTTACCACACGCGCGCCTGAAAGCCGCCGTCCTGGTCTGAGGCAGCTGGGAACAGCATGGCTCGGATTACCTGCTCTGCACTGCCGATCTCCGTCGCCACGGCGTAAGCAGAGCGCTCCACGTTGCTCAGGCGCACTTCGCGAAATTCGAAGGACGCCGTGGGATAGACAGCAGCGTTTGCGCAGGAAGGGACAGTGATGACGGCTCCTGGCAGGGCGCGAGGGTCCAGGCCCAGCAGACGAGCGACGGCCTTCTCCGTACGTCCATCATTGCTCTCCAGGCTTGCTGTGAGGCCAAGCGTGAAGACAGGCCAGAATTTCTCCACCAAGCGGAAGACGCACTGAGGAAACTCTCCCCGAGCTTTGTGGATTTCATCCACGATGAGCAGATCGGGTTGAGGAAGCGCTAGCTGCCAGAAATTGTGGCTGCGCAGCAGGGTGTGCAAGAGTATGATGAGGCCAGCTCGGGGCGAACTCTCAGCCAGGGAAGCAACGTGCCCCCTGAGTGACTCCGAACTCTCCGCCCAGACAGCGCGGGCGCCTATCTTCGTCGCCTCGCGGACCCATTGCCGTAATGAGTTGGGCAGCGCTATGCAGTAGGCGAGGCGGTCCAAGCAGAGCGCCGCAGCCACAAACGTCTTACCCATGCCGGTGCCCGCGTGGAGCACGGCGGCGCGCTGCGGCACGAGGCATTGCACGCGGACCGGGGCCTGCCCATCCACCGTGCAAGCGAAATCAGTGACCATTCTCTCCGGCGCTGAGCCTGCCCGTCCGGCCAAACGCATGATCCTGGCAACAACTGCCGCCTGCCATGGGTGCAGCAAGCACCGCCCAATCCTGCGCGCAGACTCTTCGTGCTCGGGGGAGCGGCCGCAAAACACGGTTTGCATCCACGCATCCCTGCAGCGCCGCCCCATGGCTTCGGCACGCACGGCCTCCGATTCTGTCACGAAGAACTCGTCCCCGCAAGAAACTCGGAAGACGGCGTCTAATCTGAAGGGCTGGATAGCGCAGGCAAGCACCGCGGCCGCCGCCCTGAGCGCATCGGGCTTGTCGATGGAGATAGGCAGCTCGACATTCGTCCGCAGCTGAAAGGATGGCAAAACCTCTCCGAGGGCGCGTTCGCGAGCACCTGTTGCGAGGGGCAGGTAAGGTGCTGCACCCTCGAAGGACCACGCTGCCATGAATCTCTCGCAGTTCCCGGGTACAGCCTGAGTTGCTACGGCGACGTAACGCTCTGAGAGTGGGGTGCCCGAGAGGAAAGTGTCTGTATACTGCTTCTTCACGCCATTGAGGTCGTACTCCACCAGGACTTTGGAGGCACCTACGCCCCGCGTCACGCGCAGAATCTTCATCACGATCGCCTCTGGCAGGCGCTTGCCGCGTGCAGCGGCAGGGGTCATCATAACGGCGCACCCGGTCCACTCGGAGTCTTGCCTTTCGTCGGTCTCTCGGGCCCTCTTCGGCATGGTCCGAGCGCGCTGACAGCCTGTGCTGGCCGTTTAGGGGTCAAATGTGAGGCGACGCTCGCTAAGAGCTGTGTTCGTTTGAACCTAAACGCTTTTCTTACACAGGCGGCGCTTTTCACTGCTGGCCGTGCTGCGCGGGGCCGCACCGCATTCGCACGCTTTTTCCGCAATACTGTGCGCGCAGTAGCGCCGCAACGCGATGCTGGCGGTATGTGCAGGAGACTTTTATTTGCGCTGCAACCCATCTAGTAACGTCCGCGTCGTTAGTGGCGGCTGTGCCGCGCTGCAGCATAGACTGACGAGGAGTCTGGTGGGGTCTTCAAATGCCAGGGGAGCAAGAGCACCCGCATTCACGGAGGCGTTTGCGCAAACTGTTCAGCTCTGCTTCCTTCTCGCACAGCGCCTCCTCCAGGCGGCGCTTTTCGGCCGCGGTCGTGGCCAGAATGTCGTCGCGCGAGGTGCAAGATCAGCTCCTTGATGGCATTGAACTCGGCTGTCCGTGACGCGATAGTTCTCGTGCTGTTGGAGTCGGACAGCGTCCGGAATCTCCGCCATTTTTGCCAATATCGCGCTGCGTCGGCTTCCGTGAGCACGCCCGAACGCACAGCCAACTGGATGTTTGCACGCGTGAGCTGGCCCTCAAACGTCTCCACTGGCATGGGGCTTGCAGTCGCCTCTGTGCGCAGGTGGGGCTATAGAATCTTGAGCCAATACGCCTTCTACATACGTCAGGCGCCTGCATGCGTAGTGTTGGGAGCGCTAGACGGGGCTTGCACTGTTGGTCTAAGTGCTGCTGCGCGCGGTGGAGGGCAGCGCCTTGCTGCATTGCCCCCCTCTTAGAGCCGCGTGGAGCCGCGCGGAGCCGCATGCCGGGGGCACTGTGATTTCGGTCTGGCATAGAGCCGCTTTGTGCGTTCGACTGGGCATTGCCGACGCAGCTGCGCGCGCCGAGAGGCCTCAATTCCTTCGCGCGCTTGGCTGCCCACCCGCGTTGCAAACAGCGGCCCGAGGCTATTCAGACATGCTGGCAAATGTCATGCATATATTTTTCCGGCAAAGGCTAACATGATCTCATCACCGAGACGGCGACTCACTTCATGTCTGCTTTGGCTTTCAGCACTGCAGAGCGGGCGTCCGCACGCTCAGTGGCGCAGGCATGGGCTTCTCCGAACCTCCGGCACCCATAGCCTTGCACAGCGCCCCATGTTTTTCCTCGTGGAGAGGGCACATGCCACCCGTGACTTCGTCATACTCCCAGCAGTCCGTACATCGACGGGTCTCAGGCCGGAGCTGCTCTCGCGCTTGCTTTTCCACCTCGCGGCGCCTGTCGCTCTCAGCCTCTTGTGCCTGCTGGCGCGCTTGGCTGTCGCGGCGCGCCTGGGCAGCTGAGTCCAAATCTTTCCGCCATGCGCAGATGGCAGCCTTGATGGCTTCCTCGGCCCGCTCTGAATACAGCTCCCCTTCGATCTTCACCTCCTCCGCGACCGATAGCGCAAGGTGTTTGGCGCACGCAGGGTCCCAGGCGCATGCGGTCTCATGCCTGCGGAAGTAATCGCGCGCGAGAGATTTCTCTGTCCGGCAGCGCTGGCACTCCTTGCGCCGCCCCTGCAGCTCGGCGGTGACCGCGCTGTTGGCCGCTGCTCGCTTCTTGGCCTGGAGCGCATGCTGGAAGCCCGCGTTCGCAAGGAAGAACCGCGCCACGCGCGCCTTCAGGCAGTCTGGCAGCCCGTCTCCAGCGAGTGTTGGCCAATCGTGCTGCGTTGCCAGACGCTGGTAGGCTTTCGTGATTTTCTGTACCCGCTCGGGAGCCAGGCGCTCCCGTTCTGCTTGGATTGCGTTTTCGCGAAGCCTGGCGTGATCTGGCTCTTCAGGCGCCCGGAGGGCTGTCTCCTCCTCCGGTGGAGCGCGGCTCTGGCGAGCAAGTGGGATCAGAGGAGCAGGCGTCGTTGCTGGTGCGGCCTGCGCGTGGTCCTCTGCTTCCATGGGCACCAGCGCCAGGTCCTCCTCGATGCTGTCCTCCGCGGTCTCCGGCCTAGGCCCGGCGGGAACCAGGGTGTTTGCGTCGCCTACGCTTGCAACAAGGGGGCGCTGCTCGATCATCTCCGCTGCCTCCGTGCGGCCCAGCTCCGCAACCGGAAGAGGCGCTGCGTCTGGAATATTCTGCGCAGCGGAGGGCTCCACGCCCGGGCATCCCGAATCCAATGACTCTTCCGCACAGGCCTCGTTCCTCGCTTGCGGCGCAGCATGTGAGCTGACCTGTGGCAGATCTGCAATAACTTTTGTCTTTTTCGCCTTTTTCGTTGTCCGTGCTGCATCTTCGTTATCTACTCGCTTATCCTTATGGGCTGGTGGAGACAAGGCCTCTGTCTTCTGCAGCAGCACCACCGCGCTTGGCCTCGTGTCTGGCGGCTGGATGGGGCGTTTGCTGGTTGCGCAGGTTGCCACTGGTTCTGGTGCGGAAATCATGATAGCGTCCGTCGTGAAGGCTGCAGAGGAAGCAGATGAATTGGCGTTGTTTGCTACCGCGGCAGATAGGGCAGGGGGGCTTTCCGTGGCCTTCTTTAATGCTCCTTGAGCTGCGGCCTCTGCAAGGTCAGTAATTCTTTGCCTCTCCGCCCCGGCAACGTCTTTGATATGCTGCACAGCCACGTTCTCGGCTTGCTGGACGGACTTCCTGTCTTTCGCGGCCTCCGCCCTGATCTGCTTCTTGCCCTCGGCAATCTCCTCAGCGATCTCGGCGCGCACCTCCTCCAGAAGCCTTCGATTCATCTCAGTGCGCGTTGGTGGCTCCCGCTTGTTTAACAGATCCTCCCTGTAGCGGAGACGCTTTTTCTGCTCGGCTGTCTGCACCATGATGCTTGCAGGCCCCTGACTGAATCTGCAGGTTCCTTCCTAAGTGCTTTGCTACTTGAACCAGAAATGGCTGCGTGGCCTCTGGACGTAATGCTACAAGCGAATGGAAAGACATGCGTTGGCTGAGCTGCCTGGCGCTGGGTCGAGGAGATGCTACCGCCACATTTCTACCGCGCAATAGCTGAGACACGGCTCCTTAGCATTGGCCTCGGCAGCTGAGAGTGGAAAGTGTTGTCTGGTGTGCAGAGCCGCAGAGCCCTGGTCCTGGCTGGCGCAACGGGCCTGTGATTTCTGACGCCGGGCGCAAAGTTTCTAATGCCTGGGAGATGACCCTGGCATTGTCCATGGCGTCTGGGCTATAATCTTCAGGGGGGCCGTCGGGCTATGGTGTCTATCTGTCTGCGGTTCTCACCTCTTGCGTCTTCAGCGGATGGTCGGGCCTATGACGTCTAGGGTGTCTGAGGGTCTGACCGCTCGCATCGTCAGTCAGTGCTTAGGCTATGGTGTCTATGGTGTCTGAGGGTCTGACCAGCTGCTTTGTGAGCGGGTAGTCGGAGCTATGGTGTCTGAAGTCCTGATCACTCGCATCCTCAGCGCTTGGTCAAGCTATGGTGCTTATGGTTCTCTGGTGTTTTGGCCGTGACCACTGGCTTCTTCAGGAGGTAATTGAAGCTACGGCGTCTATGGTGTTTGATGGTCTGACCACTCAAACCGTCAGTGGGTGGTCGGGACTATGTGGCCTATGGCTTCGGGACTATGGGGCATATGGCGTCACTTACTTATTCACCGGGTGGTTGGGTCTACGGTGTCTATGGTGTCCGCGGGCCTGGGCCTCTGCATCGTCAATGGGTGGTCGGGGCTATGGTGCCTCTGGTCTCAGAGGTTCTGACTCCTCGCATTCCAAGGCTTGGTCGGGCCATGGTGTCTATGGTGTCTGATGGTCTGACCATTTGAATCATCAGGTGGTATCAGTCAAGGCCCCACCGCGCGGCCTACGCAAAGCAATGCATGCACCGGTTGGTGTCCGGTTGGTGTCTGGTTGCTGTCCGGTTGGTGTCCGGTTGGTGTCTGGCTGGTGTCCGGCTGGTTTTCGGCTGGTGTGCAATTGGTGTCAGCCTGGTGTCCGTTCTGTTGGTGGGCTGCTCCCGGCCGCTCCTCGGCTGCTCTCGGCTGCTCCCGGATCCCGGCTGCTCCCGCCACTCGCCCTCACTTATTTGCCCGGGCTGATCGGGTAGGGGTGTCGCGGCTGTAATCCGGCTGCTCTCGGCTGCTCCCGGCTCCCGGCTGCTCCCGCCACCCGCCCTCACTCATCTGACGCCTCCCGGGTTGCTCCCGGCTCCCGGGGTGATTTCGGTCTGTCAGTGTTTGGTGCGTCCGGCTGCTCCCGGCTGCTCCCGGCTGCTCCCGCCACTCGCCCTCACTTATTTGACCGGGCTGATCGGGGAGGGGTGTCGTGAGCAGCGGCTGTAATCCGGCTGCTCTCGGCTGCTCCCGGATCCCGGCTGCTCCCGCCACTCGCCCTCACTTATTTGACCGGGCTGATCGGGTAGGGGTGTCGTGAGCAGCGGCTGTAATCCGGCTGCTCTCGGCTGCTCCCGGATCCCGGCTGCTCCCGCCACTCACCCTCACTTATTTGCCCGGGCTGATCGGGTAGGGGTGTCGTGAGCAGCGGCTGTAATCCGCCCGCTCTCGGCTGCTCCTGGATCCCGGCTGCTCCCGCCACTCGCCCTCCAGGGCTGGATCTGAGGCCCCAGGGCTGGATCTGAGGCTCCAGGGCTGGATTTGAAGCTCCAGGGCTGGATCTGAGGCTCCAGGGCTGGATTTGAAGCTCCAGGGCTGGATCTGGGGCTCCAGGGCTGGATCTGAAGCTCAAGGGCTGGATTTGAAGCTCCAGGGCTGGATCTGAAGCTCCAGATGGATCTGAGGCTCCAGGGCTGGATTTGAAGCTCCGGGGCTGGATCTGAGGCTCCAGGGCTGGATCTGAGGCTCCAGGGCTGGATCTGAGGCTCCAGGGCTGGATCTGAAGCTCCAGGGCTGGATTTGAAGCTCCAGGGCTGGATCTGAGGCTCCAGGGCTGGATTTGATGCTCCGGAGCTGGATCTGAGGCTCCAGGGCTGGATTTGAAGCTCCAGGACTGGATCTGAGGCTCCAGGGCTGGATCTGACGCTCCAGGGCTGGGTTTGAAGCTCCAGGGCTGGATCTGAAGCTCCAGGGCTGGATTTGAAGCTCCAGGGCTGGATCTGAGGCTCCAGGGCTGGATTTGTGGCTCCAGGGCTGGATCTGAGGCTCCAGAACTGGATCTGAGGCTCCAGGGCTGGACCCATAAGCGGACGACGTGATTTCGGTCTGTCAGCTTCCCGCGGGTGGCCGGGGAGGCCAGGAATACCGGGGCTGGATCTGACGCTCCAGGGCTGGATCTGAGGCTCCAGGGCTGGATCTGAGGCTCCAGGGCTGGATTTAAAGCTCCAGGGCCGGATCTGAGGCTCCAGGAATGGATCTGAGGCTCCAGGGTTGGATTTGAGGCTCCAGGGCTGGATCTGAGGCTCCAGGGCTGGATTTGAAGCTCCAGGGCTTGATCTGAGGCTCCAGGGCTGGATTTGAAGCTCCAGGGCTGGATTTGAGGCTCCAGGGCTGGATTGGAGGCTCCAGGGCTGGATCTGAGGCTCCAGGGCTGGATCTGAGGCTCCAGGGCTGGATCTGAGGCTCCAGGGTTGGATCTGAAGCTCCAGGGCTGGATTTGAGGCTCCAGGGCTGGATCTGAGGCTCCAGGGCTGGATCTGAAGGTCCAGGGTTGGATCTGAAGCTCGAGGGCTGGATTTGAAGCTCCAGGGCTGGATCTGAGGCTCCAGGGTTGGATTTGAAGCTCCAGGGTTGGATTTGAGGCTCCAGGGCTGGATCTGAAGCTCCAGGGCTGGATTTGAAGCTCCAGGGCTGGATCTGAGGCTTCAGGGCTGGATCTGAAGCTCCAGGGCTGGATCTGAAGCTCCAGGGCTGGATTCGAGGCTCCGGGGCTGGATCTGAAGCTCCAGGGCTGGATCTGAGGCTCCAGGGCTGGATTTGAAGCTCCAGGGTTGGATCTGAAGCTCCAGGGTTGGATTTGAAGCTCCAGAGCTGGATTTGAGGCTCCAAGGCTGGATCTGAGGCTCCAGGGCTGGATCTGAAGCTCCAGGGCTGGATCTGAGGCTCCAAGGGCTGGATCTGAAGCTCCAAGGTCGGATCTGAAGCTCCTGGGCTGGATCTGAAGCTCCAGGGGTGGATTTGAGACTCCGAGGCTGGATCTGAAGCTCCAGGGCTAGATTTGAGGCTCCGGGGCTGGATTTGAAGCTCCAGGGCTGGATCTGAAGCTCCAGGGCTGGATCTGAGGCTCCAGGGCTGGATTTGAGGCTCCAGGGTTGGATCTGAAGCTCCAGGGCTGGATTTGAGGCTCCAGGGTTGGATCTGAGGCTCCAGGGCTGGATTTGAGGCTCCAGGGTTGGATCTGAAGCTCCAGGGCTGGATCTGAAGTTCCGGGGCTGAATCTGAAGCTCCAGAGCTGGATTTGAAGTTCCGGGGCTGGATCTGAAGCTCCAGGGCTGGATTTGAGGCTCCAGGGTTGGATCTGAGGTTCCAGGGCTGGATTCGAGGCTCCAGGGCTGGATCTGAAGCTCCAGAGCTGGATTTGAAGGTCCAGGGCTGGATCTGAGGCGCCAAGGCTGGATTTGAAGCTCCAGGGTTGGATCTGAAGCTCCAGGGTTGGATTTGATCCTCCAGGGCTGGATCTGAAGCTCCAGGGCTGGATCTGAAGCTCCAGGGCTGGATTTGAAGCTCCAGGGCTGGACCCATAGGCGGACAACGTGATTTCGGTCTGTCAGCTTCCCGCGGGTGGCCGGGGAAGCCAGGAATACCGGGGCTGGATCTGAGGCTCCAGGGCTGGCTCTGAGGCTCCAGGGCTGGATCTGAAGCTCCAGGGCTGGATCTGAGGCTCCAGGGCTGGATCTGAAGCTCCAGGGCTGGATCTGAAGCTCCAGGGCTGGATCTGAAGCTCCAGGGCTGGATTTGAAGCTCCAGGGCTGGATCTGAGGCTCCAGGGCTGGATCTGAAGCTCCAGGGCTGGATCTGAGGCTCCAGGGCTGGATCTGAGGCTCCAGGGCTGGATCTGAGGCTCCAGGGTTGGATTTGAAGCTCCTGGGCTGGATCTGAGGCTCCAGGGTTGGATCTGAGGCTCCAGGGCTGGATCTGAGGTTCCAGGGCTGGATTTGAAGTTCCAGGCTGGATCTGAAGCTACAGGGCTGGATCTGAAGCTCCAAGGCTGGATTTGAAGCTCCAGGCCTGGATTTGAAGCTCCAGGGCTGGATTTGAGGCTCCAGGGCTGGATCTGAAGCTCCAGGGCTGGATCTGAAGCTCCAGGGCTGGATTTGAAGTTCCAGGGTTGGATCTGAGGGTCCAGGGTTGGATTTGAAGCTCCAGGGCTTGATCTGAAGCTCCAGGGCTGGATTTGAAGCTCCAGGGCTGGATCTGAGGCTCCAGCGCTGGATTTGAAGCTCCAGGGCTGGATCTGAGGCTCCAGGGCTGGATTTGAGGCTCCAGGGCTGGATCTGAGGTTCCAGAGCTGGATCTGAGGCTCCAGGGCTGGATCTGAGGCTCCAGGGTTGGATCTGAAGCTCCAGGGCTGGATCTGAGGCTCCAGGGTTGGATCTGAGGCTCCAGGGCTGGATCTGAGGCTCCAGGGCTGGATCTGAGGCTCCAGGGTTGGATCTGAGGTCCCAGGGCTGGATTTGAGGTTCCAGTGCTGGATCTGAAGCTCCAGGGCTGGATCTGACGCTCCAGGGCTGCATTTGAAGCTCCAGGGCTGGATCTGAGGCTCCAGGGCTGGATTTGAAGCTCCAGGGCCGGATCTGAAGCTCCAGGGCTGGAGTTGAGGCTCCAGGGTTGGATCTGAAGCTCCAGGGCTGGATCTGAAGCTCCAGGGCTGGATTTGAGGCCCCAGCGCTGGATCTGAAGTTCCAAAGCTGGATTTGAAGCTCCGGGGGTGGATCTGAGGGCCCAGGGCTGGATTTGAAGCTCCAGGGCTGGATCTGAAGCTCCAGGGCTGGATTTGAAGCTCCAGGGCTGGATCTGAAGCTCCAGGGCTGGATTTGAAGCTCCAGTGCTGGATCTGAGGCTCCAGGGTTGGATTTGAAGCTCCAGGGCTGGATTTGAAGCTCCAGAGCTGGATTTGCGGTTCCAGGGCTAGATCTGAGGCTCCAGGGTTGGATTTGAGGCTCCAGGGCTGGATTTGAGGCTCCAGGGTTAGATCTGAAGCTCCAGGGCTGGATTTGAAGCTCCAGGGCTGGATCTGAGGCTCCAGGGCTGGATCTGAAGCTCCAGGGTTGGATTTGAGGCTCCAGGGCTGGATCTGAGGCTCCAGGGCTGGATTTGAGGCTCCAGGGCTGGATCTGAAGCTCCAGGACTGGCTCTGAAGCTCCAGGGCTGGATCCGAGGCTCCAGGGCTGGATTTGAGACTCCAGGGCTGGATCTGAGGCTCCAGGGCTGGATCTGAGGCTCCAGGGCTGGATTTGAAGCTCCAGGGCTGGATCTGAAGCTCCAGGGCTGGATCTGAGGCTCCAGGGCTGGATCTGAAGCTCCAGGGCTGGATTTGAAGCTCCAGGGCTGGATCTGAAGCTCAAGGGTTGGATTTGAAGCTCCAGGGCTGGATCTGAGGCTCCAGGGCTGGATCTGAAGCTCCAGAGCTGGATTTGAGGTTCCAGGGCTGGATCTGAGGCTCCAGGGCTGGATCTGGAGCTCCAGAGCTGGATCTGGGGCTCCAGGGCTGGATTTGGAGCTCCAGGGCTGGATCTGAGGCTCCAGGGCTGGATTTGGGGATCCAGGGCTGGATCTGAGGCTCCAGGGTTGGATTTGAAGCTCCAGGGCTGGATCTGAGGTTCCAGGGCTGGATCTGAGGCTCCAGGGTTGGATCTGAAGCTCCAGGGCTGGATTTGAAGCTCCAGGGCTGGATCTGAAGCTCCAGGGCTGGATTTGGGGCTCCAGGGCTGGATCTGAGGCTCCAGGACTGGATTTGAAGCTCCAGGGTTGGATTTGAGTGAGGCTCCAGGGCTGGATCTGAGGCTCCAGGGCTGGATATGAAGCTCCAGGGCTGGATCTGAGGCTCCAGGGCTGGATTTGAGGCTCCCGGGCTGGATTTGAAGTTCCAAGGCTGGATCTGAGGCTCCAGGGCTGGATTTGAAGCTCCAGAGCTGGATCTGAGGCTCCAGGGCTGGATTTGAGGCTCCAGGGCTGGATTTGAAGCTCCAGGGCTGGATTTGAGGTTCCAGGGCTGGACCCTGCAACGACTCTCGCACGGATTGTAGGACCTCCGCAAGGACCTTGCAAGGACCTCCCGCAAGGCCGCTGCTGCGGCCTGCGCCATTCTCTGCTGGTGCCTGCCACCTGGGGTGGTAGGGTGGCCGGAACATAGGATCTGGCCGGAACGTAGGATCTGGCCGGAACGTAGGATTTAGCCGGAACGTAGGATCCTACGTTCCGGCCGTAGGCTGTGGCCGGCGTGGCGTGTTCTCCTGGGCCCCTCGGAAACCAAAGTAACAACAAAATCATTCAAAAATAATACACTTTTGGGCGTTTTGGGTGCACCCATCCCAGAACGCCAAAGAACGCCCCAGGGCGCCTCAGAACGGTCCCAGAACGCCTCGGGACGTCCCAGGACGCCTCGGGACGCTCCAGGGCGCCCCAGAACGCTCCAGGACGCCCCTGGACGCCCCAGAACGCCCAAGTGCGCATCGGCACAGACGCGGTACGCAGCAGCGTACGCTGCCTTCTGGAGGGTCGGGTTCGGGCAGCCCCAGACAGCCCCAGGACCAGGACGTCCCGAGACGCCCTAGAAGGCCACAGGACGCCCCAGAACGCCTCTAGACGTCCCCAGAAGAACGCCCCAGAATGACCCAGAACACCCCAGAACGCCCCAGGACACTCCAGAACAATCCAGAACGCCCCAGGACGGCCCAGAAGGCTCCAGAACGCCTGGGCCATCACAGAAACCCATGTATGTATAGGCGGCTTACATGATTTCGGTCTGGCATTTGCTGTGCTTCCGGCTGCTCCCAGGCCCGGGGGAGACCGGACAGGAGCATATGTGCAGCCAGCCGGGTCAGCCACAGCCTATGTAGACCCAGCCGGGTCAGCCACAGCCTTTGCACAGCCAGCCGGGCCAGCCACAGCCTATGCGCAGCCATCTTATGTACGGCCCGCTGGGCCCGTGTGCGGCCAGCCCATCCTATGTACGGCCCACTGGGCCCGTGTGCGGCCAGCCGGGCCTGTGTGCGGCCAGCCTGGCGCTCGCCCCGCGCGCCTTTGATTCACAGCCGCCGGCCCCGGCCACGCGCCCCGGCCCTGCGCCCCAGCCCTGGCCCCCGCGCTCCAGCCCCGTGCCCGGGGCCCTTTCTCCTTTTTGGTTGTCTCCCCGAGGCCAGCGGGTAGGGGTGTCAGGAGCACCCCCGGCGCTCGCCCCGCGCGCCTTTGATTTACAGCCACCGGCCTCGGCCCCGCGCATCTGCCTTGCGCCCCGGCCCCGGCCCCGCGCCCCGGGGCCCTTTCTTCTTTTTGGTTGTTTCCCCGAGGCCAGCGGGTAACGGTGTCAGGAGCCTGGCGCTCGCCCCGCGTGCCTTTGATTTACAGCCGGGGGGTATCGGGTAGGGGGGTCAGGAGCGGCACGAGCTAAACTTCCAAACTTCAGCCGAAAATGCAATCAAACAAGGAAGTTAAGGAAATTAAGGTTTGTATGTGCACAGCTCCCCAGGATCCGTTTGGTTCCTGCCTGCTCCCAGCTCCCGGCGGGTCCTGGCAGCTACACTTCCAAACTTCAAACGAAAATGCTCTCAAACGCGGAAGTTCAGGAAGTTAAAGTTTCTGGGGCCTCCCTCCCGGGATCGATTCTGGCCTTCCTGTGCGTCCCGGGGTCATTTCCTGCGCTCAATTCTGGTCCCCCCAGGGCCTCCCAGGATCGATCGATTCTGGCCTCCTGGGCCTTCGGGGCTCGACTCTGGCCTCCCGCGGGCTAGATTTTTCGCTTCCCCAGTACGCGCGAGCGGCATACACAAGGATGAGCACAAACACTGAGCTGATATTGTGATATTGTGATACTGTGATATTGCAATATTGTGATATTGTGACAATGTGGTTCAGGGGACGCCAAAATCACCTGTGGGCCCAGCAAAATTACCAAAAATATCAACCCGGGGCGGCAAAATCACGAAAATCACGCCTGCTGGGGCACGGACTCACCCGCCCCCCGTGAACCACAATATCACAATATCACAATATCACGATATCACAATATCACAGTACCACGTTCCGGGCAGCCAAAATCACGGCCGCGGGAGGCTCCATCATAAAAACTCATCAAAATGCCCCGGCGCTCCCTGCATGGCGCTCCCTGGCGCTCCTCGGCACTCCCCGGCGCTCCCCGGCGCTCCCTGGCGCTCCCTGGCGCTCCCTGGCGCTCCCTGGCGCTGCCTCGCGCTCCCCGGCGATCCTCTCGCCCTCCCTGGCGCTCCCTGGCGCTTCCCGGCGCTCGCTGACGCTCCCTGCCGCTCCCTGCCCCTCCCTCGCCCTCCCTGGCGTTCCCTGCCGCCCTGGCGCTCCCTGGCGCTCCCCGGCGCTCCCTAGCGCTCCCTCGCCCTCACTGGCGCTCTTTGCCGCCCTGGCGCTCCCTGGCGCTCCCCGCCGCTCCCCGGCGCTCCCTGGCGCTCCCTCGCCCTCCCTGGCGCTCCCTGCCGCCCTGGCGCTCCCTGGCGCTCCCGGGCGCTCCCTGGCGACCCCCGACGCTCCCTCGCCCACCCTGGCGCTCCCTGCCGCGCTGGCGCTCCCTGGCGCCCCCCGACGTTCCCTCCTTCTCTGTGGTGTTCCCTGCCGCCCTTGCGTTCCCCGGCGCTCCTCGGCGTTCCCCAGCGCTCAATCGCTCTCTCTGGCGCTCCGTGCCGCCCTGGCGCTCCCTGGCGCTGCCCGGCGCTCCCCGGCGCCCTGCCGCTCCCTGGGCCTCCCTGGCGCTCCCTAACTTCCAACCTCCATCCCAAAACAAGCCGGGACGCTCCAGAATCCAAGGAAAATCTCGCCCGGGAACTCCGGGGCGGCACTCCCCCGCTCGCCTTTTTTGTTACAGCCGACGGCCAGGGGAATCTGGGTAGGAGTGCGAGGAACCTTTTTTTTTACAGCCGACGGCCCGGGGAATCTGGGTAGGGGTGCGAGGAGCCGCGCGCTACCCCGGCTCCCTCGGAATGCGCGGGACGCGAAAATCACGAACATCTCGCTAGGGAACCCCAGGGGCGGCGTTCGTCCGCGCGCGTTTGATTTACAGCCGATGGGGGATCGGGTAGGGGTGCCAGGGGCGGCGCTCGCCCCGCGCGCATCGGGTAGGGGTGTCGGGAGCGGCGCTCACCCCGCGCGCCTTTGATTTACAGCCGGGGGGTATCGGGTAGGGGTGTCAGGAACGGCGCTCCGGCATCGGCATCGGCCACCACGGACCCGCGTACCCAGCGGCAGCCATGGACACGGATCTTTCCACTCGTGTCGTTGGTCTGTCAAATTACGGCTTTGCCGCCTATAGCCGCCTACGGGTTCCTTGTCTGCCCGCCCGCCCCGCCCCTCTTGGGCCAGATTTTCTCACTTTCGCGCCGTTTTTTTCAAAGGCTTCCGTGGCGCTCCCGCACGGCGACCCCCCGGCGGTTCCCTGGCGCTCCCGGCGCTGCCTAGCTTTCCGGGCGCTCCCCGGGCGCTCCCCGGCGTTCCCCAGCGCACCCTGGCGCCCCTAGCGTTCCCTCGCTCTCCCTGGCGCTCCCTACCGCCCTGGCGCGCTCCCCGACGCTCCCGGGCGCTCCCCGGCGCTCCCTGGCGTTCCTGGGCGCTCCCCGCCGCTCCTTGGTGCCCCTGGCGCTCCCACACAACGGTCGGGACGCCGAGGGCGGGGGTCGGCATCCCGAAAGTGGGGGGGGGGGGGCGGGATCCCAAAGGCGAGGGTGAGGATCCCCAAAGTGGGGTGCGGGATCCCGAGGGTGACGGTCCGAGGTCTGCTGGATTACAACCGGCTCAAGCTAGAATAAGGAAGGTTGAGTGCCTCCGTCCCCAGGCATTCCCCGGCCCTTCCACTTCGCACCTCGCACCTTGCACCTCCCCGGCGCTCCGCGGCGCATTCCGGCGCTCCCTGGCGCTGCCCGGCGCTCCCCAGCGCCTCCCCGGCGTTTATCCGGCGCTCCCCTGGCGCTCCTCCGGCGCTCTCCTGGCGCTCCCCACGCTTTCCCCCGGTTCTCCAGGTTCCCCCCCGCCGCCCCGGCGCCTGCCGGCGCACCTCCCACCTCGCATCTCGCGCGTCGCGCCTCGCGCCTCGCACCTCGGCGCTCCCTGGCGCTGCTGCCCGCGCTCCGCGGGCACTCCATGGCGCTCCCCGGGCGCTCCTCTGGCTCTCCCCAGGCGCTCCCCAGGCGGTACCCCAGCGCTCCCCTGGCACTCCCCCGGCGTTCCCCCGCCGCTCCCCCGCCGCCTCCTCGCGGCTACGCCTGGCGCTTCCCGCGTCCTCCCCCAGCGCTGCCCTGGCGCCCCCCCCCCCCCGGCACTCCCCCGGCGCTCCTCGGGCACTCCCACGGCGCTGCCTGGGCCGCTCCCCGGCCATCCGTTCCCTAACCCTACCCGAGCGCTCGCCCCGACGTCCGCCCCCCTCCCTCTCGGCGCACGCGGGCATTCCCAGCGCTCCCCAGCGCCCTCGGCGTGCTCCGCGCGGTCCCTGGATGTTTCCTGCCACCCCCGGGCTTCATTCCTCTAGGCGCTCCCTGGGCGCTCCCCTGGCGCTCCCCGGGCGGTCCCCGAATATCCTCGAATATCTTTGAGTATCCTCGGACCTCGGGATCTCGTACCTCGGACCTCGGGACCTCGAGCCTCGAGCCTCGGACCTCCGACCTCGGACCTCGGGACCTCGGGATTTCGGGATTTCGGGACCTCGAGCCTTCGGACCTCGGACCTCGGGCCTCGGACCTCGGACATCGGATTTCCGACCTCGGACCTCGGGATCTCGGGACCTCGAACCTCGGACCTCGGATCTCGGACCTCGGACCTCGGATTTCCGACCTCGGACCTCGGACCTCGGATCTCGGATCTGGCTTGCGCCCCAACTTGCACCTCGGCTTGCGCCTCGGCTTGCGCCTCGGCTTGCATCCCAGCTTGCACCCCAGCGCGCCGCTCGGGATGGAGGCACGCAAATGCCCTTGCGCTAGGATTGAAGCACACCTCACAGCCGCGAGCCGGGGGCAGCCGGGAGCCAAGAGCAGCCGCGAGGTGCGAGGTGCGAGGTCCGAGGTCCTGCAACTTCGAACTTTGCGGCCGCTGGAGGAGGGCGCTCCAAGCGTAGGCAGCTGGACGTGCAGTGCCCATCACGGCGCAGCGCTGTTCCCCGCGCAGTTCGCGCTGTTCAAGGACCCGCGCCCGCAACTTCGTGAACTTCGCGGGCTGAGGGGGGAGGGCGCTGCGACCCTTGAATTTCGCGAACTGCGCGAGCTGGGGACGAGAGCACTCCAAGCGTGGGCACGCTCCATATGCTGGCGCACAGGGGGTACGCTGGTTGGCAACTCTTAAGGTAGAAGGAGAGCGGCCTGCGGGCGAGCGTGCTGCGTGTGCTGGTGGGCAGCTCCTGGGGTAGTCGATCTAGTCTTTGACGCTCCGGGTCGTCGTGATGTGCCGGGCGTCATGCATTGGTGGTGGGCAGGCGGGCGGCTCTTGGGGTAATGGTAGGAGGTGCGCTCTGCCAGCCTGGGCCTTGACGCTCGGAGCTGCAGCGATAACAGGAGGCTCCGGGCGTCAAGAGTTACCAGGGCATGTTCCGCTGAGCTGGGCTTTGACACTCCGACTGGCTGTGCAACTTCAAAGCCTTGCCGTCGCTTTCCCTCCAATCTTTAACGCGACGCTTCCAATGCCACTCCCTTGGCTTATCGTCAACGCACAGGATCCGAGCTGCCGCGAGCAGAAGCGAATGTTCGTGTGGTGGGTTCTGCAAGGCGCCTCCATCCAGGATGTTGAAGAGGCGCTTGAAATAGCCCGCTCGCTGTACGCCTTGCCAGCTTCTGCGTCGGAAAGCACACGTCCCGCTGCTATTCGAGGGCGGTGGCGTTCTCGCCGACGCGCGAGAGGACGTCCTCAGTGAATGTGCTTCTGCTCCTCTGCGCGCCCTGAGGCTGCGATGTCCGACCAGGCCTCGACCACCGCGCTCTGCCAGGCCAGGGCGTCATCCGCAGCTCCTCGGCGCTCTGCGTGCTGAGTCCGTCATAGACTTCGTCCATGTCCTCTGGCATGCTCTGTGATGCGGAAGTTGGACGTGGCCTCGCTGGCGCGCTCAAATCCCGAACCGCACAATATGGCATTGCGCATGGCCTGTTCGCCGGCGAGCTTTCTTGATCCCGGCAGGTTCTGGTCGCCCTTGTAGACGAGGGCCCAGAAGCTGCTCAGCGCGCCACGCTGAGCATTGCGCACGGAAGCCAAGTGGCTGCCGAGCTACGCTGGAAACAAAGCGATCCTTTTTCCAGAACCAATAATATTGGAACTATCCTGGGACGGTGTTTGTGTGATTTTGATCCGGTGGCCCTAATTTGTCTCCCGGGCATTCCAAAATGTTCTCGGTGCTTCCGGCTGTCGGCCGTAATCCTCACGTGATCGTCCTCGCGTATACGCAACGTGTAAGTTTTTATGGCTCTCCATTATTCTTGGCAGCTGCCGGGACCGTCCACCAGCCCATGCACCAGGCTGCACCATACTGCGCCGATTGCCATGGCGACGCGTTCCACGGTGGTGGTGCCGCAGGGCCGCGTGCGTCGTCTTGTGTTGCCTTCCTCTGTTGTCCTTGCGGTCCCGGCTGCTCCCGGCCTTGCGAGCAACGAGCCCCGCAGACCATCCTCGGTGGCCGCGAGACACCTGATGAGGAGCGTCGACGCACGGTTCTGCTCGTTAATGGTAAAGCTCATCCGCTGAATGGCGACGCTCGAAGAATTCGAGCTGGCTTGCCCGGATTGCGATGGGCCCGGACTATACGCAATCCAGGATGGACACCGCTTGCGAACGGGTGTGACAAGCAATCTGTCCCGCTTCGCGCGGCGACAACGGACTCCCGTCCGGATTCTGTCCGTTGCACGCCTGGAGCCTGGCGAAGCAACCCATGCGTGGAGGTCGCTGCTCCGTTCCCTCGAGGGCTGACTCCAAAGGAGTGTCAGTTTGAAGCTGGCGCCGCGCGCGACGTGACCCAAGGCATGCTCGGGGCTGCGCGAGGAAGCGTCCTTACTGCTTCAGACATCCACCGCCGCGCTGCTTCAGACATCCATCGCCGCGCTCAACGCTTTCGCTCGCCAGTGAGAGGCGAGTCTGTGGCCTCCACCCGGCTCGAGAGCTCGGATAGCGGACAGCGACCCAGGCCGTCGCAGGAACAACTGCCGCCCACGTTCCGGCGGCTTTTGAACGAGATCGGCGCAGACGATTAAAGCCATGGCCTCCTTCTCCGAGTTTATCCGCTTCTGCTCAACACGGACAGGCTGCGACAAGGGCGGCCTCTACGCGATTCAACCGCGCGGGCTGCGCGGCTCCCCCATAAAGATCGGTTATTCTTTCAACCTTTTGCGTCGCATGGCGGACTGGGAATACAATTATCCCGAAGGTATTGACATTCTCGCCGTAGCCCGGATGAACCGGCCGAACGACACTCACTTCCACAAGCGCCGCGTGCTCCAGCTCGCGGAGGCCCTGCTGAAGCAGGAGCTACGGCAATACGTCGTGGCGAGGCAGGAGTGGCTACAGCCGTGGGCCAAGGTGGCGACGTTGGCGGCCATGCGCCGCCTCCAGCTCTCGTTGAGCCCCAACCTCGCCGGGCACTTCTTCGACGCCACGCATATCAAGGCGCCTTGGGAGCACGCGTTGGTGCCCCCTGGCGCGCGAGGTCGGCGCGCGCAGCCGAACGCTGCTGCCACCACGCGGCGTCAACGAAAGGAGCCGCCAGCACCGGTGGTCTGGCCCTGCCACCTTCGGCGCAAGGGCGTGGAGCCGAAGTGCGAGGCGGATGCCCTGTGCCGCTGGGAGCGGTCGCCGCACCCCCGTGGGCGCGGCAAGTGCGTGGCGACTGGCACGCCTGCGCAGGACGCCCAGCCAAGTTGACGACCGCGGGGCATGCAAGCGGACCGTGTGTGTTCCACGCAGGACCTGTGGCGACGCTCTATCGACCAGCTTCCGCCAACAATTGCTGCGCCCTATGCTTCAGCGTTGCAAACGATTTTAACTCTTCCGCAAGATCCGGCGTAACCACTTCAGGCGTCGTTGGCACACCTCTTGCCAACGGAAGAGTTTCAGGGAAGTCGCCGATCGGCTCGAATGATGTCACGTACGCTCGCGTCAGCAGGTGTCGACGCCTTCCGTCAACTCCAGATTTTCCGTGTAGGTAAGGCTCTCCATCGTACATGGGGAACTGGGTAGTTACTCGACGCGTGTGTCGTTAATATCTTCTTGTAGAAAGCCTTCAACCCATCCAAATACGCTTCTTGACTCAAGTGACTGCCTTGAGAAAACAACATGTATCTGTTAACTCTGTTGTGAATCGCATTTCCCAAATCACTTTTTCAGGATCTGCATAGAGTATTAAAGGTGCCTTGATTGGTCGTATCGCGTTATAAAGAGCGCGTCGAGTAATGTCGGCCTTCATGTCCCTTTATCCCATCCCCATCTCGCAAGTACTGTCCGAAGTCCCAAAGCTAACAACATTAGCATGAAAGCGCTGAAGACGAGACGAAGATTTTCGCACATAAAAGACTTGGGACTCAATTCTGGAACATCTCCCCTAGGTTTCACGGTGTTTTGCTGCTTCACTCGAAACTCATTAGACACTTGGCCGTCGATGTCCATAGACGTCGCGCACGTAGTCGGGATCCAGATCTAGTAATCGAACACGAGGATCCGGGCCGCTCATGTCTACGACGATGTTGTCGGGCTTCATATCTACAAGCATATATCCCAAATCGGCCGTAGACAATATAAGATTGATCAGTTGCCTGGCTAGTTGCCTCGCCATCTTGTGAGCACTGACGCTGTCATACCTATCACGTCGCAAATACTCCGATAAGTTTAATGGGAAAGGCTCAACGAGAAAGGACCCAGAGGGTCCATTGCCCCCGTTGTGCCTCACTTTAAAGAACTTGGGTGCGATTCTTGCTAAATCAAACGCTTCGTTCAGCTTATTTCTCTGTGATTTTTATCTCGATCGCGATGATATGTTGCACGCAGACCGATACTGATTGGTTCTTCTATGGGCGTATAGCCATGATTGAAACTGTTCCTCTCATCTTGCCGCACCATCGGCCTACCAGATGCGTTGTGGAAGTTGATTAACCCCTCCGTTCCTGTATCCGTTGAATAATCCGAGTCAGATATGATTTACATTTTGCAATATCTTGCGCTTCGGCCCTCTCTTCGTCATGTTCTGTCTTTGAGGTACTGGAAGAATGAAGATCTCTACGATATCCTCTCAATAGCTAGGAAGAAAACGAACGCGATTGAACAAGTGGTGAACGAGAGGCAGAGTCTTCGCCAAAATTGCACCGAGTCGAACGAGGGGCCCGATGTCGGAGTGCGAGGTTAGGGCGAGAACACGGTAATACGTTAATGCGTTTCTAAATGTTGCGAGCTGCTTTGTGGTATGTGTCCGTTTGCAAGGTCATATCGTTTGGTCGTTGCTACAAACAGGGAGTTGTCAACTGTGTATGTCATGCCGATTCTAAAACACCATTACTTCCCACCTCTACGATAATTCTGTCGCCCTCCATTCGTATTGTTGGCTTATACACTAAGCCTCGGATATCTAGACTGAGCTGCCCATCTTGCAAAAAGATCTCGTTGGGCCCGTATAAAATGTAGGCGAAATCATCGCCAACTTGTAACCGGGGATCATCTTGTTCGTACGTCCGCTGTATTTCCTCGAAGGCCATACCATCACACGATCGAGTTACATTTTGTACCAGCTCGATGAGTTGCTGTAGAATTTGCGAATGTTTCTCATTCCATTGCGGGGAATTCACGCGAACAACACGCGTAGGCCCGGGTAGGGTCCGCCCGATGGTTCCTCCCATGTCGCGATCGACCCATTTACAACGAAGAAGCAAAGGAGACGCCGTTGACTGAGCGAGACCGCGCGAACGCATGTTGGCGCGTATATGGATTGCCACCGTGCTGTGAAGAGTTGTTCGGCGCGTCACGCCTCTACCCAGACATTGTTGCGCGCAACTTCGTTCTCGAGACCCGCTGGGACCTCGGTCGTCTTGCGCAGGAGTCTCGCTTTGTAATTGGCTCCGCACAGTAGCTTCTTGAGCAGCCTCACGGTGTTCACCATGATCTCAGAACCGCAAATTAGTTCGACAAGGGCGGCCGCGCCTTTGCCGCAGTGACGCTTGAACGCCACGAAAGTCTCCGCAGTGACACCGTCCGCCACTACGTCACCAGCTCTGTTGAAAATTGTCAGGGGTGCCATCTTTCTCGTTGGGCGCAACTCGGGCGTGCAGCGAGCCAGGAGAGGTACTCTCAGGCCGGGCCTTCCGGTTACGCGTTTTGGCTGCCCGGCACACGGGCACGACCTCGTGCGCTTCCATCGGTTGTGGATGTCAGGGCGCGCCACGGCTGCAATAGCTTTTCTCTCAAATGTTTTGCTACGTGGTTCGAACACGTTAGCCAAGCCACGTACGTGGTGGAGGTATGGAGAGAATGGCGCCATGGCGCGTTCTACGGGAAGGCCTCTGGCGGAGCACGTCTGGCGGGAGGGTGGCTGGGCCCATGCGATGACGGGTATGCTTTCCAGCAAGGAAGTCTATGGAGTGCTCCGTCGACAGGCTGCCTGTGAGGGGCGCAGATACTGGGACAGTTCATCCGCGCCATGTGCTAGGCGGGTTGTTTCTTGCTCCGAGCCTTTGCCTTGGCTTTGCCCCTCCGCTTTGTCTCGGCTTGAGGTTTCGTTGTTCCAGCGTCGCAATTGCTCGAGTTGCTCTCCTCCAGTCGCGACCGTTCCTTGAGGCCATCGTTGAATGTCGCGCGCTGCCGCTTGAAACTCGCGGCAATGATGCGCACTGCCTCGTCATCCTTCGCCCGCGGATTCCTGTACAGCCCATGTTGGTAGTGCATGCGTTTCGAGCGATACCCCGCACTACGCGTGAACAACTCTTCGGCCGTGGGGCTGCCCGTGAACAGGCCCGCTGTCGAAACGGCGAACAGTTCTTGCTTCTGCGCCAACACCTCGAGATCGTGGTCGCAGTGCGTGGGCATGTTTGCCTCCACCCATGCCACGGTTGCTGCGTCGAGCGGATACTCTTCGGGCGCTGCGCCGTTGAGCAGGCGATTTGCGGTGAGGCACGGTGGCTCGTTCGCCAGACTTTCGTCCTTGCTCGAGCACGCGTCCAGCGCAGGGCTCTGCTCTGCTTCTCCGACTGCGGTGGCGCTGAACTGTTGCAGGGCGCATAGTTGATGCCAATCTCCTCTTGCAGCTCTCGCTGCCCGCACCGCATTCTCGGCGGGCCAGTCCATATCCAGGAAGAGCTTCTTCGCCATCGCGTCGCTGCTCATCACCTGCATCCGCACGATGGGCGCGCCGCACGCCCGCATCACAGGGCCAGCGTCGTCGGCCACCAGTATGATCTTGGCCTGTGTCTTCTTCACGAGACCGAAATCCTTCAGGAATTGCTCGGATGCATTGGAGATCACGTGGACGCAGCCCGTGAGCCCCGTCGAAGTCAGCTGTTGACGACCCAGCCTGCCCCACTCTACGGTGCCTTGCGCGAGATCGTGGTGAGTGACAGCCACGCCTACTTGGCGCGCTGCCTCCGCGATTGCGTGGCGTTTTCCGCAGCCTGTGGAGCCCGTGAGAGCAAGGGCGCCGGGCTTATCGCTGCGAAGAAAGGAGACTACCTTCGCCACTGACATGGCGTGCGCACTGAGCGAGCTATGCAACTGACGATACTGTGGTCTAGGCTTTTCTACTTGACACAAGTTGCACACGCGGCTGGCGAACGCATCACCCTCCAGCTTGGCGAGCGGCTTTCTCCGGGTTTTTCTGATGTCGTTGATGACGATTCCCGCTCAGACGCCACTGTGAGCCCGCTAGCGGCTTTCTCCCCTTTCTCTTCTTTTTCTTCTAAACTTGCTCAGATCTAAAGGTTACCGTGCTGGCCGCCGACCTAGAGGGGGCGGTTCACAAAAACCTCCGAAAGGGGAGAAAGCCGCTCAGCCCACTCTGATCGCCCGTCGCGGCGAATGGCGAGCGCCTTTCTCCTTAAGTTCCCGGTGGAGATCCACGGTACCTTCAGCCCCATCCTATCGCAATATGTAGATGCAAATCCACACAGCGCATCCTAGCGATGCGCTAGAGCACATCGCCCCTGCGCCGCCCCCAGGGTTAGCCCCATGGCGCTACTCAACTGGGGCCGCTGCGTTCATAGACTGGCAAGACACAGCCTGCCAAACAGAAAATCACCGAAGCGATAACAATGCCAACGGAATCTGAAACTGAGCGGCCCGTAGAGGCCCAGCGTCTGGACGGCTCTTCAGACATGCTGCAGAGCGGCGTGTCGACGGCGCTGGACAGCGAGGACCACGCGGGCTGCAAGGCCGCAGGCATCGTCCTCTGGACCAATGATGGGAGGTTTCTGGTGGGGCGAGGTGCCACCAAGCGGGAGTGGTCAGAGCCCGGGGGGAAGCGCGAGCGTGGTGAAGCGGCACGGGCCTGTCAGCGCGGACGTCCTGGAGATCGACTGGGACAAACCCAGCTATGATGAGCAGTGCAAGTACACATTCTTCCAGGGGCGCCTTGGCGACCACATGCCTGCGCCCACGGCGATCTTCACGGAGTACAAGTGCGTGCACCCTCACGATGTGACAACCGAATACACCTACCGGCTGAAGCGTGTCGTCGCGGCTCTTGCCACTTCGACACCGAGGCCAAGCCCAGCGGACCTGCTAAGTTGCTGGGCAATCCCCACCCAGGCAGCTGCTTCCAGTACGACCAGCACGGGGCGGGCGAAGAAATCGGGGGCTAAGCGGAAATTCGACGCCGTCGCGGGCGAAGCGGGCCCTCAGCAGCCGCTGGCGAGCAGTGCTTCTCGACCTGCATCAGCCGCAACCACAGAGGCGGTAAACAGCACCGACGACAGCGTGATGCTGACCGCAAAGGGTCGTCGCGTGGTGCTGCAGGACCTGACGTACCGCATCGACGCTGCGGCGTTGGAGGCTTATGCCGCAACTCCTGAAGCTAAGAGCACGCGCACCTCCTCTGACGATCCAAGGGCGCGTAAACTCACAGAGCACGAGCTCATCAGAAGATTCCTCGACGGCGGCAGGGTGAAGCGGCTGCCAGACGGCACGGGCATCTGCACCTTCTCCTACGCAGCGTCGCCCATTGGCGACGAGCTCTATCGACAGGGCTTCCTCGAGAACGGAGGCCGCCTCTACCCAGATGAGTGGCCGTCTGCAACTGACCTACCGAAAAAGCTGCGCAACTGCGCACTCGGTGCACAACACGTCGAGATGGACGACAGTAAACGCCTTCCACCGCTACCTGCAGCGCCTCACAACCAGCTCCATGGCACGCGCGGTCCTGGATGACCTCGTCCAGGACAACAGCTACCGGTCTTGCCTCGCCGAGCACTACTTTGGAGACAAGACGAGGACGGAGCCAGTGAAGATCCTCAAGGATTGGCGGCGCGAGCACAAGGTCAAGCGGGGCATCCCCGACCACCCCAAGGTGGAGCGCATGGAAGCAGCTATGAAGGAGGTCGCAGAGGAGCTGGCGAGCACCGACCTCGGCCGCCGCGCTGTAGCTTTCATCAAAGAGAAGTTCCCCAAGAAATGGAAGACGAGGATCGTGAATGGAAAGAGCAAGCAAGTGGAGGTGGATAGGGATCCGAAGCTCACATGGAAAATCTACCTGCTGCAATCGTTGGAGTGCAAGGGGCTGCTTGCTAAGATGCAAGTCGCACGAGCATTCAATGTGACCCTGGGCCCGCCCTTGCACGACGGCCTCTTTGTCGAGCGCCTATCCGACATGCGCAAGCTGGAAGAGTTGGCTAAGGATATGTCGGCGGCCGTTTGCAAGAGCACGGGCGCCCACGTGCAGGTCGAGGTGAAGCAGCTCCCGGCCGCCGCGCTGGAGACCGGCTTCGAATTGGAATTCGATCGCGACACCTTCAAGGACACCGATTTCCAGAGCAACATGCACCTGATGGACGACTGCTCGATAGCACAATCTCTGGACACGTACAATCATTGGCTCTCGCGGTTCTTCGTCGCGGTGCTCAAACAGAAGAAGCCGCAGGTCGTTGAGATATTGTACTACCCCAGCACAGAGCGTATCATGAAAGTCATCCCGCGGTCCTACGAGGACACCAAGAAGACCTACCTCGATATGGACATTGTGACCAGCGCGGGGCAGGAGAAACCCACAAGACTCTTCGACTGGTTCCTCGAACGTAATGCGAAGCGAAGAACGGCCGCCCACGTGCAAATGTGGGTGAGGGACGAAGACATATGTGCACACCCGCAGGATCTTAACCTTTACGGTGGACTGCCCTATGATGACCGTCTCCAACGGGAGGGCGGCTCCGCGCAGAAGGTGCCGCTGGAGGATCCCTTCCCTAAGCCTTTTGTCGATGCACGCGACGAACCTCGCAAACAAGAGCCGGATTGGAGAGAGTTCACCGGGCTGTGGTTTGTTCTCTGGCACCTTTACTTCATCCTGTGCGGTGGCGACCCGAAGGCTTACGAGTATTCGATGCAATGGTTTGCGTTCTGTATCCAGAAACGACAGAAGCCCGCGACGCTACTCGTTCTTTATGGGTCACAAGGCATCGGCAAATCGGCCATCGTCAGCATCAATGAATCTGGTGATGGAATCCTTCCCAGGATCTACGGCGGGCTCGACGGCTACTTCCAGACTTGCTCCAATATCGAGCACGTCCTCAAGGACTTTAACGCAGACAACTTGAATAAGTTGTTTTGCTGCCTCGAAGAGGCCACGCCCTACAAGAAGGGCCACAGGAACCATGACCAGCTGGGCGCGCTGATAACGAACCAGACCATGCGACGATCACCGCGCCTTCTCCTGCTGCACCAACAACCGCGACGCCTTCAAGATAGCCGAAGGCGCTCGGCGCCACGTGATGCTCGAGGCCGACGACCGCTACTCACAGATGGCCGCGAAGGAGGGTCGATGCACGCAGGCGACACGGATGGAGTACTGCACCAAGCTAAGTGAGAACGTCAATGATGATGTGGCCTATGATTTCTTCAAGCTGAATATGCAGATGGACATCTCCGAGTTCAAGCCGCAGGCGCTCTACGAGACGGACCTCCATCGCGAACAGCAATCCCAGCACGAGTGCGCGCTGAAGGCCTTCCTTGAGGCAGCCCAGAGCGGCGAGTACACGTTTGCCGAGTACGGTGTGGCGATGCCCGATGTGAGCGGCAAGCCAGGCTGGCGCTACCTGACGTCGCTGCAGCTGCTGGAGCACTTCCGCCGCTACCTCGAGAAGTCTGGCCTCTGCAGCAGCATCGACAACATCAAGTCGCTGGGGTGGGCTGTGAAGAAGTACCCCGAGCTGGTTCACAAGCTGGATGAAGGCAAGTATACGAAGTACGCGATTCGGACACGGTGCGCCTGAGGGGTCTAGCCGCGAGTTCGGCCAGCTTCTCGGCGTGGCCGGTCGGCGCCCCGTGTGCGGGCTGTGCCGTCGACTCCTCGAGCGTCAGCTGGGTGCGTCTTCGCTTGCACTTCTTCGCGTGCCTCTGCAATCTCTTGGCTCGACCGCCGCGCTGCCAGTAGTGTGCCCTCAGGCAGGCAAGCTTCTTTACGTGTACGAGAGCTGCATGCAGCTCGGGGTCGAAGGGGATGCCAGTCTCGGCATGCACAAACACCCCATCGACATATCGATGGCCAGCTGGCGGTCGCCCACGAGGCGCCGCCATGTCTGCCGACGGCGCCGTATCCTCATTGCAAAGCAGCATGTTCGTCACAGCGTACGCGCGCTGCGAAGCAGCTTCCTTTGTTCTCAGGCGGATGGCGCGTGGCGCGGCCCTGGACGCACTGCGTGTGCAGTTGGTGCCCTCACGCCATTACGACGACGAGAGATTGGCTGACACGAGCGTCCTATTCCCGGTCATTACACGAGGAAGCTAAGCACGATGCTGGCGCTTTCCTTCGGGAGGCCAGCTCGCAGTAGACATAGCACCGCGTGGGCCTTCTGGTTTGGATCCACTCTAACACGCTTAAGCTGCCTATCGACCCTCTTGCAATCAGAATCAAAAACCTTGGCTGTCTGCTCCAACCATCGCTTGCCACGGGGCGTCGTCGCCTCCATCAGCTGCTCAGCCGCGGCGATAAATGAGCGCCCGCAAGTTTCCAAGGCGTGTATGCTACCGATGCCAGCGAGAGGCATAACTTTCTCTCGCTTGATGCCTTTCCCGAAAATGTATTCGGGACAGTCGTGATAGCGCCGCGCGTTGCTCTTGAAGAGATCATCCTCTGGGTTCTCGAAAAAGAACCCGTTGATTGTGCAGCGGAAGGCACCGTGCGCCCGCACGATCCTGTGGAGAGATACCTCGGCCTCGTATCGCACAGTTTCCAAGTCATTGCAAACTGTATCAACAGCTTGGCGAAAGGGATGACTGTCTGGGAAGAAGATCAGAGCGTAGGTCCTTGCTGTATGTCGGATCCTTTCCCACTCGGCGAAATGAAGGTGCGCAGTCGCAAGCGAGGCGAGATCGCTCCCAAACTTCGACTTCATTTTCAGAATAAGCGAAACCGGCCGCGCTATGATAGACGCCGCGCTGGATCGAGCGCTTTCTGGCCAGCAATGGTCTTTTAAACAAGCTGCGGCGTCATACCTCTGGGAGGCTGACGCAGAAATGTCTCCGCATCCGCACGGTTGAGGAGCTGAGTTCATGCGAAGGCGCTTCGCCCCGCGCGATGCGTTGCACGCCGAAAATTTCTAGGCCCCTCTCTGCAAGCCGTGTGTCTGCGGACGACCTGTAGTTGTTCACTCCGCGAAGAGCGCGCGGCGTAGCTCATCGAGATTGCGGACTCCGATGCTTAACTTGCAACTCGAGCAGCAGGGGCGCAGGTTGTCCACGAGATTGCTCCCTCCGTTTGCTATGGAAATCACGTGCGCAGCGTGCATGAACTCGATCGTAATGCGCTTCCCGCACGCAGAGCACGGGCCATGTTCACGCTCCTTGCCCATGTGGCTATCCCAGATGAGGAGACGCACAGCCTTCGCGAAGGCGCTCCGCGCCGCGCGAAGCGCTGCATGAAGCCGAAGCGAGAGAGGCGCCAGAGTTGGAGGCACCATTGAACATGCCCCTCGCCTCATGCACAAGCGACCTCGACTTGTTCTGGAGAACGAATCTGCAGCGCTTGCATACGACATGAAGTTGCTGGGCATGGACAATATGTCGTGCTACTTCGACATCATGCCCCTTGTAAAACGTCGACCATGCAGACGTCCAAGGCGTTCCGCTGCACACTCCCCATGCTCCGCGACGACCAGCTGACCAACCTCCGCCGCTGGGCCGAGCTTCACTGCGCCCAATCGATCGTTTTCCGCGATGACCGCGGCAGCGTTGTGTTTTGCGGTCTCAAAGACGAGTTCCGCACGAGCGCCAGCTCCGCACGTACCGTCCGCACTGCTCTACAGCGCCTCTGCATCGACGTTCCTCTAAGGGGGCGCTGGTGCTCACTGATCACCGCGCGCGAGGCTCTGAGCGTGTGCGCGACTGACTGCGGTCAAAGCGGCGCCGCTCGTGATACTCCAGCAGCATCCCGCTTAGACGACGCGGTTGACGAGGACATCCGCATCGTGACGCTCCATTGACACCTCTCGCGCCCACGGGCTAGCGAGTTGGAGTCGGTCGTTGAACATGCCGGCCCATGCAGAAATGTCTCGAGAGCGCGACAGGGTGTCCAGGAAATGTACAGCGCCAGTCAATGCACAGGCGCAGTCGATGTGCAAGCTGGCAGAGAGCATATAGACCCTGGCCAGGGATGGGGGCATGCTGGTCCAGTAACTGCAGAGGACCAGACCTTGATTGTCACCGCCGCGCAGTCAGCGCTGTGAAGATTTCCCCGACGCGCGAGACTCAAGGCTGCACTCTCCCCAAGTGCCTTGATTGGCGTGTTATTTGCCTTCGAGGTGTCAGAAATACACATGCCGTGTACGAGGTTTGTAAGATTTCGCAGGGTAGCCAGGGGTCTGTGAAAAACCCACGGGCAAGCAGCCAGCCCCGAGGGAAAAGTTAACTGCTCAGGGGCGGGCAAAAAATGTCCGGATGGCACCAACGCCCGGGGAAAATGTCACACAGGTAAGCTGCCAGCCTGGGGGAAAAATCAACTGCTCAGGGAGTGAGCAAAAAACGCCCAGATTGGCGCCAAGGCTTGGGGAAAATCCCACACGGGTAGCAGGAAAAGCCAACGACTCTAGGAGTGGGCAGAAAATGTCCGGATAGGCGCCAGGGCTAGGTGAAAATCCCACACGGGTAGGCCGCCAGCCCTCAGGAAAAGTCAACAACTCTAGGCGTGGGCGGAAAATGTCCGGATAGGCGCCGGGGCTTGGTGAAAATCCCACACGGTGAGGCCGCCAGCACTCGGGAAAAATCAGCAAAACTGTTCGTGGGCAAAAATGGCGGTGGCGCTATTTCTGCCCGCGGCACTGGACATGCAGCACTCTCGCTCCGAGCACTCGGAGAATCTCAGGGCAGGCTGTGGTCGTGCAGTGCCTGGCCCAGCATGGGCTCTCCCTCGCCAGGGTCTATATGCTCCCTCTAGGTGAGGCAAGTAGATGTCTGAGGGCGTCGGTTGTCACATGGCGTTTCCTGGCTACTTGGTTGCGGCCTTCGACATGTTCTGTTGAATCTCCGCCCATGCACGCCGGGTTGCGCTGTCAGTGGTGCGGTCTCCCGTTGGCTTGCTCGACTGCGCGCGCTTGCTTGAGTTGCGTGGCTCCGCGGGCTTTTGCGCGGCCTTCGGTGGCGATGTGGCGCGCGGGTGACGCGAATGTTTCCGTCCAGCCGCGTACTCCGTCCGCTCGCCAGAGGTCTTTGGAGATATCGACCGCTCATGCCTCTTCGCCCGTGACGCCTCGGCGCGTGCAACCATCTCGCGCCGCTGAGCCGAGCGTGAACGTGGCTTCCGCCGCGCCTTATCTTGGGCGAACTCCAACGGATGCTGGGTGGCCATATGGCTGCGGAGCCCAGCCGCGTGATACATCTCTCCACACACTGTGCACTTCTTCTTGCCGAAAACTCGCTTTTTGCGGCGGGGCGAAAGCTTACAAGCGTGACGCTCATGCTCCCAAACTCCTCGTGGCGTAAAGAACTTGCCACAGTACAAGCAGGGCGCGGTCTTGGCAGCGGTTTGCTTCGCGGGCATTGCTTTACTTTACGAGCAAGCACGAGCCGTGGGACTATGCGCTTCGCGCGGCGCATGGTTCCTGCCAAAAGGCACCTCACTTCAACGCTTCGAAACTGAAGGAACTGGCTGCGCCGCCGCGGTGGGAGTTCCCCAGAACGATGACCTTCACGTCTGGGTCCTCATCTACGCCTTCTTTGCCGCGCGGGGTCGTGTCCCCTGCTCGAGCTGCTTCTCGAGGCGCGCGGGAACCTTGAAGCACGGCGTCATCGGCGACACTACTGGAGGCCGCGCGGGGCGCCCGACTTTCGATTCGACTCTGCGCTTGGTAGCGGAGCTGCATTGGCCTGTCTACGCGGTGCTGAGCGGCGGCGGCCCGCACTGCTTCGTCTGCCTCCAGAACCAGCCACGTGCCTTTGAGACCTGCCGTGGGGATGTCCAGCTTCACCAGCACCGTGCGCGCCGATCTTCTGTGCGACGTGACCGCACTGGTGCGATCGCGTGTGGCAAGCCATACGACCTCGGCAAGTGCTGCGCGCGCACGCTCGCCAGGGGAGTCGACAAACACCGCGCTCGCAGCAAAGTTCTCAGCGCAGTAGCGCCGCAGTTTCGTTACATACTCAGCCGACATGTTGGGCAGAATTGCGCGAAACGACTTGGAAGTGGGCGCTCCTTCGGCGGCAGCCATGGACGACGACTGCGACACCTTTATTGTGATGGAGATGCACTTCGCGTGGATGCGCTTCGCGTACGTGCAGTGCCAGCGTCCCCTCCGTGGAGTTTCTTCTGCAGCTTTCGCGCCAACGCGGCACTTCCTGCACCCCAGCCCCGCAGCCTCGCTTGGCTCAGAGTCGCTGGCTGGTAACCTGCGCCTTCGGGTGGCGGCCCGTCTTTGTACCAGAGCTTTTGCACCACCAAGGGCGCGTAGGGAGCCGTGAATTTGCGTACGAATTCCGCTTCATCGTCGATGTGCTGGTGTAAGGCGCCTCCAAAGCCTGCTCTGAAACAACGGCTCCTGGTGCCCACCTCCAGCGTCCCACCGTTGACACGCAGGGACGGGTCGAGCTTGTTTTGGCCGCAGTAGACTTTGCCTTTGCGTGGTCGGCATGTCACGCGGCGTGCGCTCCGTGCGCTGCTGTCGACGGGGGCAGCCGTGCCGCGCTGCGGCTGGGGCTCACGCGCCCGCCAGGATTTTGACCTCTGCGTGGCGGCACCGCTCTCAGTGCTCCCAGACGAAGACACTCCACCCACATGCACCCGCCCAGACAGCTTGCGCTGGAGTTCGTCTCGTGCGATCTCCTCGGGGCTCTGCTGCGCACCGCTGTGCTCTCCCGTATGGCTTGCTGAGCGACTTGGCTTATGCGCGTTGGCGCTGGTATGAGGCGCGCGGAGCGCTTTGTGCGCGGCCGCGAGCGGTGTATGCATCCGAGGGGAAGACGGGCTGTAGAGAACCCCATGGCCTTGTTGGGGCCGCTAGAGCCAACCCAGCGAGCCCGACCATAAATACCAAATATCTATTTCCGAAACCCATGGTTTTGGAGAGGGTTGTTGCGGCACGAATGGAAGATAAAACTATGTGGATCGAACTATCAAATAATCCCACCAGCCCTCAGTGCGTGAGTGGTTTAGGGGCGCCCGCTACGTTCCACCCCTGCCCCCCCCCTTGGCCTGGACGGGGGGCCCCGCGGGTAGTTGGTGCGCCAAGATAGCGCCAAGAGGGCTCAAGAGAGCTCAAGATGACCTCCAAAATCGCTCAAGATATCCTTCGACGACTCAATATAGACCGTCCCAAGACGGCTCCAAGTGGCCACGGAGCCGCCCAAGGACGCACCCGAGAGGCCCAAATGTTTTCAAATTCGTACGGAAATCTATGTTTAGTTGTCGTCTCGCCTTCTTGCTTCCGATGGGCTCTCGAGGCCTCAAGATGACCCCAAAATGGCCCAAGAGCGGGCCCAAGGGCGCCCCAATAGCGGCCCAAGAGGGCCCCAAGGGGGATGTGTTTGGGCCGTATCGGGGTTCATGGATCCTTCGTCCTCCTCCTCCCCCGCACTGCCACCCTCGACCCTAGGTCGAGGGTGCCCGAGCTCGACGGCATGGAGGACCCGCGGACCGCCGAGGGGACCAGAATCACCCATTCCCCCCGCCGCGCCCCAGAATGGCTCCCCAGCGGGCAAAAAGTCGCCATGGGGGCCACACTGAGGGGCAAGGGGTGGCACCGCCGCGGCGCCGTTAGGGCAACCGCTAGGGCCGCTAGGGTGCCGACGACGGCCTCTGGGGGCCTGGCGGGTTGCCACAGCGGGCATTGCACGAGCGTCCCCCTCCTCCTCCATGAATCTTAAGAAACGCGCACCACGTCGTCGTCGTCGTCGTCGTCGTCGTCGTCGTCGGTCGTCGTCGTCATCGTCATCGTCGCCGTCGTCTTCGTCGTCGTCATCGCGGTTGTCGTCGTGGCGGTCGTCGTAGTCATTATCGTCGTCGGGTGCGTCGTCGTCATCGTGGCCCTCGCCGTCGTCGTCGGCGTCGCCGCTTCCCCCCGCCCCCCGTCGTCTTCTCTTCTTCCTCCTCCTCCAGCCGGACCCCTCCACTCCTCCCACAAGGAAAGGATGAGATAAAAGGAAGCAGGTGGGAGATAGGAGGAACAGGGGGACATGTGCGAGGGCAGGAGGAGGTGCGCCTGCAAATCACAACTGTCGGTACGCTTCGCAAAAGCTGCTGTTTTGGGGATGGGCCGGTGGGGGGGGCGCGCGAAGCGTGAAGAATTCGAGCTTCTCTGCGGGCTCCAGCGGGCCCCCCCCTGGGGCCGCGGGCCACGGATCACGGGCCACGAAGTCCACCCTTGGAGGGCCCTCTTGGGGCCGCGAACGTGCCAGCACAACTGAATGTTATGAAGAGCCCCCCGATCATGATGATGAAGATGTTCGCTGGCGCAGCTCGGGCACCGTGACCGTCGGCAAGCGCAGCGCAGACGGCAGCCCGGACCTACTCGCCGTGCGCTGCCTGACGAGCCTCACGGTCCTCACGGTCGACAGTATCCACTGCGCGACGCTGGCTCTCCACGAGGCTCTCGTCTTTGATCTTCGCGTCGTCTACGACATCGACGAGCACCTCCATCTTCTTCTGGTAGCGCTTGAGCCTCTGGCTGAGGAACTTGTTCTTCACCCTTTCCTTCCTCAGCAATGACTGGAGACGAAAGAACCGCCCTCTCTGAGACTCCGTGAGGCCCGCGGGGGCGGCTGGATAGAAGCCAGGCCAAAATCGTTTCGGCGCCATCCCCAGGGGAGCAGATGTGCAGTGCCGCAACCTGGGGCCAAAACGGCGCACGTGGCCATGCAAACGTTCGCACTGGTTCACATGGCCCGCTGGAAGAATGGATCGGTTTCAGGATTGGCGGCAGCGGCGGCGAGGACGCGAAACGACAGTGACTACGGCACGGGGAGAAGGATAGGACGAGAACGATAGGACGAGAAGGAGGGAAGGAGAGAAGGATAGGACGAGGGGAGAGAAGGAGAGAAGGACGAGGGGACGAGGACGAGGGGACAAGAAGGAGAGAAGGACGAAGGGTGGGACGAGGAGGGAGGATAGGACGAGGGGGGAGGGGAGAGAAGGATAGGGGATAGGATAGGACGATAGGACGAAGAGAAGGACGAGAAGGAGAGAAGGAAAGAAGGGCTGCGAAAGCCCCTGGGAGAAGGATAGGACGAAGGCGGGCGCGAGCGCGTCTTTCCACCCAGGCGCGCCCGAATCCGAGGAGCGAGTGCGCCCCATCTCGCACTCGCTCCTCCTCCTCCTCATCCCTGCCCGCCCCACGGGCCGGGGCCCCCGTCCTCTCCGGCGGGGGTCGCGTCAAAACCTGCGAGAGCTCCGAGCCCCGCAGGCTCAAGCCTTGCTCAAGCCAAGCCTCAAGCTGCTCCGACGGGCGCGGCTAGCATCTTCGCGAGCACCCTGTCCAGGATCTTCGGCAGGGGCGTCTGGCCCTCCTGCCAAAAGTCAAAAGAAGCACGAGAGTGGCATCGGCGGCAGAACCGCCCTCGGCCGCAGCAGCAATGGGCAACATCAACTCGACGATCAGCGCAAGCAAGAAATTGAAAGGGCAACGCCGGGAGCATAGGAAGGGGCGGGCGGGTGCAGTCGAAGGAAGGTTGCTGCGACGGCGAACCTCGAGGACGAACAGGCCGCCAGACGTCGGCCCAGGCCAGACAGCGGCCCGTCAACTGAAACCTCTCCCCCCGGGCCCCAGGCCAAAGATCGAATGGCGGAGGGTGCTGTCGACCTTGCCGCCGCCCTGTCGCGAGGCGCCAACCCCTTTCAGGGCCCGCTCGAACGACGCTGCGTCTTCGATAGGGCGAGGCGCGAGCGAGGCGAGGACAGCGGAAAAGGGGGCGAGGGGGGGCGGGGGCAGGCAGCCCGAAGAGAGGCAGGGGACGAAGGACGACGGCACATGGGGAGGCCCCCGCTCCCCGCAGCCGCTGGTCGGTCCTTGTCCCCGAAATTCTTCGACCTGGCGTACGCGTACATGGCCTTCGCCTTCTCGGGGACGGAGACGCCCTTCGCGTCCTGTTGGTACTGCGCGAGCTCCTGCGGGCCGAGCGGGCAGGAGGCAGGAGGCGGGGTCGACGTGCGGGGCGCGGGGTGGGGGGGGCAAACTAGGTGCGCAAACGTCTTATCTGCCGTCCTACCCCTCCCTCCCTCCCATCCCCTAACATGGCGTAGATCTTCTCTCTATCAACACAGTCGGGTGTCGTGGCATGGTGTAGCATAACATGTCGTTGAAGATCGTAGCATGGCATAGTGCGGCATGGCCCAGGGCCCAGGGCCCCTCCGCAGTCAAGCACTGCATATCGCATCATTGACTACGGAGGCGTGCCATCGCACAGCAGAACACAACATGTCATTGCAGTCATTGCATTTCACGCCGTCGAATAGCACGGGACTGAGGTCAGCGCTGCAGCGGGGGCGCGATTCGGAACGAGCGGGCCCCCGCGCGCAAAAACACAGCACGCGAAGGGGGCGCAGTCAGTCAGGGGGTCAGGGGAGAGCGGAGAGATATTGTAATGAGTGATTGCGAAGGGGTGCGGAGGTGAGGACGCGGGCGAGAGGAAGGGGGGCGCACGTGGCGACGGAGGCACGGAAGGAGCGGGAAGAGGCGGGGGGGAGGATGGGCCCAGATGGGCCGATGGGGATCGCCTTCTCCCCCATGCTTCTCCCTCTTCCTGCTCCGATCACCCCCGGCAATGCAACAATGCATCTCCTCGTCCTCCTCCCCTGCCGCGGCGCCGCACCGTGACAGAAGAGCAATCAGGAGGAGGAGGAGGAGGAGGAGGAAGAGGAGAAGGAGGTCCAGGAGGAGGAGAATGCCCCCGACCCCCGACTCGACCCTCGGATCGAGGATCGATTCGCGACGATCGGGGCCAAGAGCCGCACGAAAACCCCCCCCCGACCCCCTGAGGGCCCAAGGTCCCAAGCACTCCGAAATCCGAGCAGGCCCAGAGCACCACTACGACCCCCAACCCTCAACCCTCGTGGCGGGCACGTCAGAAAACGACTCGGGACGAGGGTGCGAGGCTGAGCTGAGCTGAGCATCCCCCCTCTCCTGTCCCCCCACTCAATGTCCCACTCTCCTCCACGCTGCCCTCGGCCCCCTCCGCTTCCTCCTCCTACTTGTTCTCCTCCCATTCCCTCGCTGACCACCCGCTCTTTTTTTACAAAAACCGCCCCGGGGAGGGCGGCCGCTTCCCAGCCGCGGCCCAGGCGCCCGAGGACTGGCCCTCCTCGGCGGCCTCGGCCTCGGCCTCCGCCGCGGGCCGCTTCTTCCCGGCCCTGGCCCAGTCGCCCCAGGCGTCGTCCTCCTCCGCCGCCGCCGCCGGCTGCTTCCCAGCCGCGGTCCAGGCGCCCCAGGACTCGTCCTCCTCGGCGGCCTCGGCCTCGGCCTCCGCCGCCGGCCGCTTCCCAGCTGGGGTCCAGTCGCCCCAGCAGGACTCGTCCTCCTCGGCGGCCTCGGCCTCCGCCGCCGGCCGCTTCCCGGCCGCGGTCCAGTCGCCCCAGGACTCGTCCTCGGCCTCCTCCGCCGCCGGCCGCTTCCCGGTCGCGGTCCAGGCGCCCCAGGACTCGTCCTCGACCTCGGCGGCCTCGGCGCCGCCGCCGCCGCGGCGGCTCAGGCCCAGGCTGTGGCTGCGGCGGCGGCGCGCTGCTGGGCGCGCCTTGGCTGGCGCCTCGCGGGCCCCGCGGTCGCCGCCCGCCAGCGCCTCGGCCCCGCGGTCGCCGCCCGCCAGCGCCTCGGCCCCGCGGTCGCCGCCCGCCAGCGCCTCGGTGGGCTGCGCCATCGGCGGCGGAGGACCTCTCGGCGGACGAGGTTGCATCCGCGGACGCGGAGGAGGCTGCATCCTCGGCGGCACCTGCACCGACTTGGCCCTGGCCTGCGGAGGTGGCTGCATCCTCGGCGGCACCTGCAGGACCTGCGGCGGGGGCGGGAACGCGGGCGGCTGCGGCACGCGCTTCCAGACGCCCACCTCAGGCAGCGCAGCAGGAGGAGCTGCAGAAGGCGCCGCAGGCAGCGCAGCAGGAGGAGCTGCAGAAGGCGTCGCAGTCGACGAGGACGAGGAAGTGCACCTCCTGCTGCAAATAGCGGGCCACCTCCTGCAAATTGCGGTCCAGGAGTCGGCCAGCCGCACTACCTCCTCGGGGTCCGCCTCGCAAGACAACTGCGTCAACGCCTTCAGCACGTCCGACAGCTCGTTGCAGACGGACGCGACGTCGACGCCGGCGGCCTCCATGGACGCGACCGACTCCTGCTGCAGCAGCTCGCGGATCCCCTTCTAGAAAGGCACCAGCTATACACCAACGCCGATCCTGGCCAGGATCACCCTGGGCCAGCAGGATCGGTGTATACGCCCTCCTGCCTTGCTTAAGAAGGCATATGCGGCATATGCACCGATCCTGGGCCCAGGGTGGTCCTGGGCCAGGATCGGTGTTGGTGTATAGTTGGTGCCCTCCGACCTTCTCTGCGGAGGCGCAGATCTGCTGGTGGACGTCGTCCAGCGACGAGGTGCTGCTGCGGCCAGCCGCGAGAGCGTCCAGCTGGCGCTGGAGCCGGCGGACTTCCCGGCCGCCGCGAGGCATGCAGCCAGCGGCGCAGCCGCGCAGAGGGCCCGGCCCAGCGGCGCAGCCGCGCAGCGCAGAGGGCCCAGCGGAGCAGCCGCGCAGAGGGCCCAGCGGCGCAGCCGCGCAGAGGGCAGCGGGCCGCGGGCGGGCCCAGCGGCGCAGCCGCGCAGAGGGCTGCCGGGCTGCCGGCGGGCGGCCGCGCGCGCAGCCGCGCGGCCGGCGGGCAGCCGCGCAGAGGGCTGCCGGCGGGCGGCAGGCTTGGAGCCAAAACGGCTACGGAGGACAAATGAGCATAACAATCGAAAGATGTGGGCGGACAGGCGGACCTGCGGCCGCGTATATCGAGGATCTGGGAATCCAAACATACCTGCTTCCAACGGCGGGACGGCGGGGCCTGGTTGGGCCTGGGCCAGCAGCGGGAAGCGGAGACGAGGCTGAGGGGCAACAGGAGGAGCAGCGCGAGGAGGGCCATTAGCGGGAAGTGGAAGGATGAACAGGGGGGCTGGAGGAGAAGGAGGAGGAAGTGGAGGAGAGGAGTGGGGGGGGGGAATGAGAAGGGCAGCATCATGAACAGGGAGGCTGGAGGCTGGAGGCGAGGAGAGGAGGTGGAGGTGAAGAGAGGGGGGGGGGGCCCGCTTTCACGCATGGGTTGCGCTTTGAAGGCCCCGGGCTCCTTCAACGCCCACTGCATCACGATGCACCTCCGGCCGTGGCGCCGCGCGCTGTTCAGCGCAATCCGACCTGCGAGCGGAAATCGTTTGCAGCAAAGGCCCGCAAATGCATATGTTTGAATCGTCGTCGCCACCGGGAATGAGAGGGTGAACACGAGTGGGAGTAGAGGGAGGTGAGGAGATGAATCGGAGGATGGGCAAGGAGAAGAGTAAGAAGAAATAGCACATGGGATAAAGAGGAGGACGGAAGGCGGCAGAGGCAGAGGAAGAAGGAAAAGTGAAGGAGGAGGAAGGAGGAAAGAGAAGGGGGGGTACTAAAAGAGGGTAGGAGGAAGGAGAACGGATAAGTGATGTAAAAAACACTCGGCCGCCGTCGCTGCACAAAAACACTCGACCATCGTCGCTGCGTTCCAAAACACAACCAAGGTTAAACAACACAAGAGTGAGAATAATGCCATCTAGCACATCATCATCATCATCATCACCACCATCATCATCATCATCAGCATCATCATCACCATTCTGCTCGCCGTCGTCCGCCTCCTGCTCCTCCCACTCCTCCATCATGCTTCCTCGCCCTCCTCCTCTTCCTCCTCCTACCTCCTCCCGCTTCTCTCCAGCCCTTGCTGAACAACCGACTGCAATGCGTGAGAGGCTGGGGCGAGAAATGGATGACCTGGAGACTTCTTCGCCTTGGGGTAAACGGTGTCCATGTTCCCCAGGACCCCCAACGTCGAGCCGGCGAGGGAGATGAGCTTCTTCTCGTCCATCGTCTGCACCATGACCGCTCGGGATTAACCCGCCAGGCCGTGGCGCCGCGAGTGCGCTCGGGGGGCGATCGCGGGAGGGGCGGCCAAGGAAACAGAAAACGGCCTGGGCCCCCTCGGCGCGACGAGGACCAACGGCGGCAAGGAAGCCAGGTCGCACGAGCACAAGGGGAAAAGTGAGACGGGGTAAGGAGGGGTGCCGGGGGAGAAAGGGCGAGGGACTAAGAGCTGGGCTCGGGCAAGTGGGGGCGAGTGGAGCGGGGGGAGGAGAGGGCCAAGCGATGCCCGAACATCAGCCGAAGTCCGCACCAACGGTCGCATCGCCTGGTCTGGTCGACCCGATCCGACCGCATCGGCCCGAGGCTGACAATTCTCATTCGGGATCGGCGGCGGAGCCATCAGGCTGGCAGCTTGGCGAGGTTCTTCTGCAAAGCCTCATCGCCGATGAGACGGAAGTTGTCCAGGAGGCTGCTCGGGGGGGCGTACTTGTAGATGACGTCGGCAAGCTCGGAAGCCCTCTGGTCAAAGAGCGCCAAGATCTTCTGCTCCATCTTCGTTAGTGCCTTCACTGCCGCCGAACTCCTGCGCTGAATGTCCATGTCCTTGCCCCGGCCCTCCTGGGCCTCATACTTAGACGCTGATGAACTCGTCAACCATGCAGTGTACGTGTCGAGCTGAGCCTTGAACTTCAGGAAGGTGTCCGCAACGCAGCCGGTGACCTTCAGTTTCGCGACGTTACCTGCTTCAATGTTGCTCAAGGTGTCGACGGCCGCCGAGACAACGAGGTTGTGCCGCTGGAGGAAGAACATGCGCCCGCCGTCAATGTCTCCGAGGCTCACGTCCTTGACCCGCTCGACTGCGCCAGCGACATTCACCTTCAGGGCGCCATACCTTCCTAGAACCTCTGCCAAGTCAGGCGCGTGGCCCTCGGGCGCGTCGATAGCCTTCTCCACCGAGGTGATCACGTCGTCAGCAACCTTGCACGCCGCGAGCAACGTCTGCGCGGGCGCCTCGAGGGTGCGCAGGAGGACATCTGAACAGGCGGGCATGATGGAGGTTCTTAGGCACTGCACAAATGTGGCGAGCTTGGGTAAGAAGGAGTCCATATCCGCAGACAAAGACGAAGCCCTCGGGTCCTGCCAAGCGTCGAGCGGCGCAGCAATCTCGGATCTGCAATTCATGAAACTTTCGAACACACGGCTCATCCTCTCGCATATACCAGACGCGCACTGCAAACTGGACGCCGGCTGCTCCGACGACTTGCCTGCCGCTATAGCTGGGATGGTGCCGTCGGAATAGAGCAAGACGAACTCGTGTTCCCACTGTGCGGTCTCGCGAACCGCGCGTGACCACTGCTGCTGCATCTGCGCCTCGCAGTCAGGCTCCCCCTCCATCTTGCCAGGGCGCGGGCCCGGATCAATGGCGTCGACGAGGGCCTTCAAGAAGGGCGGGGGAAGGGCGGGGCGGGAATGTCAAACTCCCGGCCCTATCCTGAACAACCCCACGCCGCCCCACTCGCAGCGCAGGAGGAGGGGGAGGAGGAGGAGGAGGAGGAGGAGGAGGGAGGAGGAGCAGGGAGGAGGAGCAGGGAAGAGGAGCAGGGAGGATGAGGATGACAGGGAGGAGGAGGCGGAGGAGGAGGAGGAGAAGGAAGGAAGGAAGGAAGAGGAGAAGGAGGAGGAGGACTGTTCTGCGAGCTAGCCGCCATGCGAAGCGTAAACAGAACGAATCATTGATCTAACCTCGGGGCCAATGGGACTGGACTACCAAACATGAAATCAGTTCCCCCTCCTCCTCCTTGCTCCACTCCCTCCTCCTTCCTCCTCTCCCTCCCCCTTCAAGCCCTGTATGTGTCGACAGGAAGAGCGACTGCTCCTGCCCCTTGTAGTTGCGGCGCGCCGTTGTCGTCCACGAGGAGCTTCTCAATCAAATGGACTCCGCCCGCCCAAGTAGCGGCCACAACCGCGGACCGAACGGCGTCGGCGTACTGGCGGGCATCCGCGGGGCAGAACTCGTTGAACATGTCCAGCCGAGCTTTGCCCTCCGTCGACTGTTGCCTGATCGTCAATGTCGAGGTAGTCAAGGTGGCCACTTGGTCTTCAAACGAGGGTTTGGCGCCCTCCTGCTGCGTCGATCTGGACAACGTCTCCGTTTCGGCCTTCACCTTGCGCAGCCAATCGGACAGCTGGGTAAACTCGCGGCGTCGCTCCGTGGCCATTTTTACCAAGGGCGCCCCGTGCTTGGGGAATCTGACGAAGTAGTTGGCTAGGTGATCGTCCTGCCCATCGGTGAATCGGAAAGTCGCGCGGGCAAGCGGGCCAGGGGGGAAGGCGAGAGGCCGGCCGGAGGCAGCGGATGAACAGGGAAGGGCAAGAAGCGGGGGAAGGGGGAGAGGACGGTGGTCGAGAGGGGGGGTGGGGAACGGGGCAGCACCATTCAAGCGGCGAGGGTTGGCGGCCAGGGGGGCAGGGCAGCGCCAATTCGAACCTTGCTCTCACTACTCATCGCCATTCCAATTTCACCCTTTGCCACGCCTGCTCTGTCCAGGCGCGCGCAACCCGCCCCGATAACCATGAGAGCACAGCAATGGTGCGCCTCGAGCCCCAGCCCCCAACGGACGAGGAGGGACGGAGAAGGACGGGGAGGGAGGGGGGAAAGGTGGAAGAGGAGGGGAGGGAAGGAGGAGGAGGGGGAGGAGGACAATGGGGGCGGACATTTCGCGACCCAGGTCAGGCCATGGCCACCGACGCGTCGGCCTTCACCAGACGCTGCAGCGGCTCCACCTGGAACGTCGCCTTCGGCAACTGGACGAGCGCCTGGACGTCTCGCAACTGCGCCACGACGCTTGGGTCGTACTCCTCGGGGGCACTCGCGATCTGCTTCAAGATAACATTCAACGCCTTGCCCAACTCTGCCTTGACGTAGCCCAACGGGCGCGCGCTCGTCAGCGCAGCCGTGAGAAACTCGCCAAAATACTTCGCCTGCTTCGACGCGGCCTCCAAGAGGTGGGCCGGCAGAGGGCCGGCCTCCTTGGCGGGGCCAGCCTCGTCACTCGCGGGGGTCCGCTCATCGGCCATCAGGATGTCCGTCAACGGCACCGCGCCATTCGGCGCCCGGGCCTCGGGGGGCTCGGCCGAAGGCGAAGGCAGCGGCGGGGCGCAAGCCTCGAACATCGTCGCCAATTGCGAGCGCGTGAGCAACTGCACCAGGGAGTCGGCACAGTCGAACGGTCTCGCGGCCTGAGCGGGGCGCTCGAGCAATGAGCAGAATAGAGCGCGAGAAGGGGAGGGGGCGGAAGGGCGAAGGGACAGGGGAATGATGAACGGAAAACTAAGACCAGAAGAAAAGAAACAAAAAAAGGAAACGAGAAGGGCAGATGACGGGCGGGGGCCGAAGCAGCGGGGGAGAGGGGGAGGATAGGAGGGGGGGGAGGGGGAGGACAGAGACAGAGACAGAGAGAGAGAGGGAGAGAGGGATAGAGAGGCATAAACAGCACTTCCCATCCGCCAGGCTCCAGAGGCCTTCCTCATCACGTCTGAATCCCAGCGAGAAGCAACTCCCCGATCGCTAAAATCTGAAGCCGTGCGGCGCGACAAGGCCCGGGCCCGGGGCGCCCCGAACAAATGCCCTATAAGCAACAGCGCAGAGATGGCGCAGCAAAAGGCTCCTTGAGCGTGATGTTGGTGTGCCACAAGAACTCGCAATCGATCTCGACGGGCGGGTCGGCCAGCGCGAAGGCGGTCAACGAGTTCCACTCCTCGTCGAAGCTCACGAAATGCTTGTCAGCATCTCCTCCTTGGCGGTTCTTCCATTTCTTATAAAGCTTACAGCCCATCTCCATCACCTGGAACGTTTTGGCAATGAGTTCGAAGGCATGCTTCTCTGTCTCGTCTTTGGTAGCTGCTGCTTTGTTGCGCGCAACCCCAGCCCAACGCACGAGGGAACGGATCTTGGTCGTCGCATCGCTGCCGAAGTAATTGGACCGCTCGTTGCACTGCCTCCACGAGCGACGATTTTCCTTCAACGTCTCCTTGACGTCCAGTTTTGGTCGACCTGCTGTTTTCTCTTGGTCTGTGTCATCGTCGCCTACTCCATCTTCTTTGTCACCAGTGCCACCCACCTTCGCCGCCTTTGCCTTTGTCTTCGACTTCGATGTTGCCTTTACCACCTTTGTCGTGCTGGCTGAAGTTGGAGCCCTCTTGGCAAGTGGCGCGCCTCCGTCGTCCGAGTAGAGGTCGTCGTCGGTGTCGGAGTCGTTCGCCGCCCGGACGAAGAAGCACATGGAATTGGCCTTCTTGGCCGGCGCCTTGGCCTTGGCGGCGCGCCGCTTTTTCTGCTGATGCGCCTTCTTCAGCTTGGCAGCCTCGTTCTGTCGATCTTCTTCGTCCATCATGCATTCCTGGAGCACGCTGAACACGGCGCCCCTGCATACGCTGTTGTACGCTTCCGTGCTTGCCTTCGTCAAGTCGGCGAACTTCTCGGCTGCCGCGGACTCCCCAGACTCGCTGCCCAAATCCTCGGACTCCTCGTGCTCCAAGGTGGAACCGAGCTGAGTCTTGATCTTCATTGGCTCGTCGCCTTTCGATCCCGGGACGGCCACGCCGCGGATGCCTTCCATGACGCACACGACGTGGTTGAGAGCTTTATTCTTGGGCAACTTCGGGTCACCGAAAAGTTTGCGATACTGCGCCATCGGGTAAAATAAATCATCAGGTTTCTCCAGGAAACGATTCTGATACCTCTTCTTCCTCACGTGGAACCTCTGCTTCGTCTTGCGGCCTGAGGGCCGCAAGCAACGCGACAAGGCCGCGGCTGCAGCCTTCCCCAGCCCGCACTGTGGAGCCCTGCCCCAAGGGCAAGCCGGGGCCGCGGGGGGTCCGAGGTCGGCGACAGCCGCGGACTTGAAGTGGGGGAGAGCGGGGAAGGCGAGAGCGGCTGCCGAGCCTGGACTCCTCTTTGTCTTCAGCATCCTCTTTATCACGGACTCCTTGGTCTCGCTGCGCTTCTGCTGGAAGGCCTCCCTTTTCGTGTTGTCCTTGCCAAGTTGCTTGGCATAGTGCTCCCTCTCCTGGTCAGGCCCCTCCTGCAAGTGCCTCACTTTGGTGCGCCAAGTCTTGCCGCATAGCCAGCAACACGAGCCCTGCGAGGACGAGGGGGCCGACGCGTCCTCGGTGTCGTACTCCCACCTGATGACCTTGCGCTGTGGGTCGCACGGGTCAGGGCTCTCGTTCCAGATCGCCCCGCACTGCATGGCGCAGAACTTCTTCAGCCCCTTCCGCTGCTCCGTCACCTGCCCCGAAGCAGCGCGAGGGGCAACGGCGGGGGGCGCAGCAGGATGACGGCGGCGTCGGGCGTCTTGGCTGGGCGGGCCCGCGATCGAGGAGAGAGGAGGGGAGGGCCGGGCGGGCCGGGCGGGCCCGCGATCGAAGAGATCGAGAGACACGAGAGGCGGCGAAGCTCGAGGCAATAAAAACCTGGAGGGCCGAGAACAAACGAGGGGCGAGGAAGGGGGGGGCAAGGCAAGGGCACAAGTGGGGGAAGGGAGACGACGGCGAACAGGGCGGAGACTACAAATACCGCCCGATTCGCCAGTGGACACCTCAGGCTCATCTGCCTCGCCTGCGGCGTCGGCGCCCTCGTGCGCAACCGACGGGCGGTAGCCGCGGCGATGTCGATGCGCCCGCCTCCCCCTTTTGCCGCCCCCTCCCCCCGCACTCACCCGCGCCCCCGCAACGTCGCTCTGGCGCATGCCGCATGGCTGGGGGAGCATCGCGGGAGAGGCGGGGGCGGGCGGGGGCAGCGGGCGCGGCGACGGCGCTGCGGCACGCGCGCTTCGACTGTGGACCTCGGGCGCATCCTCTAGCGCGCCGGCCGCGTCTCCGTCGGGCGATCTCTGCCTCTGCTTCTGCCTCGTCTTCTTCGCCCTGGAGTCCTCGCAGCCCTCGGGCGGCTCCGGGGGCGGGGCGCACGCGGATCCGCTCGAGCCGCTCGGCGGAGCGCCCCGCGCGTCCTGGCGGGGCGAGAGCTGGGCTGGGACGAAAGACGAGGGAGGGGCGGGCAACTGGCTGCCCTCCTCCTCCTCTCCCACCTCCTCCCCCCCCTCCTCCTCCTCCTCCTCCTCCTCCTCCTCCTCCTCCTCCCCCTTGCGTAACCAACCCCCATCCATTGACCCTCCTCCCCCTCCTCCTCCTCCGCCTCCTCCTCCTCCTCCTCCTCCCCCTTCTCCCTTTAGCCGTAGCCGTAACCCTCCTCCCCGTTTCCCCATCAACCCCTGCCCGTCCTCTTTCAACCCGCCCTTGGGCGGGTCAGGCCCTTCGCTCCTTGTCGTCCGCGACCTCCTCCTCCTGCTCTGCGACCTCCCCCTTCTTGGTGCGTTTCTTCTTGTCCGCGACCTCGTCCTTCTGCTCTTTCTTCTCCTTCTTCTCCTTCTTCTCCTTGCCCTCCTTGGACCTGTCCTTGTCCTTGTCCTTGTCCTTGCCCTTGATCTTGTCCTCAGAGGGCGGCCCAAGGGGGCAATGGCAAGCAGGAGTGGAGACTGGGGGTGGTAAGGAGGAATCAACTCTGAATCATGTCCTGTTTCTTCTCCTTCTTGCCCTTCGCCATGGAGGCCGCGCGCCCCAGGCCAGTGGCGGCCAGGGCTCCGGCGGGGAGCGCGCCCCAGGCCCTGGGCCCTGGGCCCCCGGGCAGCCTCGCGCGGGGGCGAACCAACTGGCTGGCTGCAGGAGCCGCCCCCGCCGTCGCACAGGGAGGAGGAGGGAGGGAGAGAGGGAGAGGGAGAGGGGGGAGAGGGAGAGGGAGAGGGAGAGGGAGAGGGAGAGGGAGAGGAGAGGGAGAGAGAGAGAGAGGGAGAGAAAGAGAGAGAGAGAGAAGATAGGAGAGAGAGGAGGGAGTCAGGGGGGGAGGAGGGGGGAGGGGAAAGAAGGGAGAGGGGAGGGAGGGAGGGAGAGAGAGAGAGAGAGAGAGGAGGAGAGAGAGAGAGAGAGAGAGAGAGAGAGAGAGAGAGAGAGAGAGAGAGAGAGAGAGAGAGAGAGAGAGAGAGAGAGGAGAGAGAGAGAGAGAGAGAGAGAGAGAGAGAGAGAGAGAGAGAGAGAGAGAGAGAGAGAGAGAGAGAGAGAGAGAGAGAGAGAGAGAGAGAGAGAGGGAGGGAGGGAGGGAGGGGCCGAGATGGGGGAGGGAGGAGCGAGAAGGGAGGGAGGGAGGAGGGAGGGAGGGGGACGAGCGCCCCACGAAGCCAACGAGGCCACGTTGAACCATTCTCGTCGGAGTCGCGCTCGGGTGATCTCGGGGGATCTGGGGCCAGCGGTTGGGCAAGGCCTGAAGCGTGGAACAAGGCGGAACGACGGGATCATTTGGCAATGAAGCGCAAGACTGATCGGACCCGACGAGCTCGCCATGAACAGCAAGTGGCGGCAACGAGGCGGGCGCGGGGCCCCGCCCTCAAGACAGGAACCCGTCCTCCAAGGGAAGCCGCCCTCAAAACAGAAAGCCGCCCTCAAGACAAGAATCCGCCCTAAAAACAGGAAGCCGCCCTCAAGACAGGCAAGTGAGCCTCGAACTTCAAAGTGGTACATTATGGAGCCGCCCTCAAAACTTCAAGACAAGAACCCGTCCCCCGAGGGAATCGCGGCGCGAGCGGCCCCTACCTCAGACGTCCCACTCGTCGGCGTCTGGGACGAAGACGCCCTTGATGCCGTCGTGGGTGTGCGCGACGTGATTCAACTCCTCCTTGATGGATCCGTAGATCTGCTGGTAGGCCTGCATGGTGAAGAACAAATGCGCCTTGCCGCGAAACATCACGGAAGGGGCCTCGTCCCCGCCGCCACCGTCCTCGTCCCCGCCGCCACCGTCCCCGCCGTCAGGAGAGCCATCGCGTGAGCCATCATCGCTGCCGGACTCGATGACCTCGTCCGAATCTGAATTGCTGCTGCTGCTGCTGCTGACGTAGACCTGCTCCTCGCGCGACGCGACGCCGATCTCGTCCTAGAGCGCGGCGGCGAGGAGGGGCCCGGGCCCGGGCGAGGGACTGAGGAGGCTGCCGAGAAGAATCACAAGGTGGAGGAAGAGGGCGAGAGGGGGGGAAGGGCGGCGAGAGGAGGGGCAGGGCGAGGAGGACGAGGTGACGAGGGCGAGGAGGGCGAAGCGGAAGGCCGAGGGCCGAGGATGAGGGAGAGTAGGGAAGGGAGGGTGTCCCGCTCAAATCATCCACCCCTCGTCTCCTCGGCTCTGCCCTCTCCTCCCCCTCGCTTGCGACCCCTCTCCGAGAACGCGTTTCGATCGGCCCCTGGGCCCCAGGGTCGGCGAGGAGGGGAGGCGATGCGAAAGAGCGAACCGCCCAAGTTGCCAGGCCCACAACAGCCTTCCGACCCGAAGTCAGGCGCACCGCTTCCGCCAACGGGGCCGCGGCGACGATCACCAGCCAGACAGCGAAGAGGACAGCGCCGCAGAAGGCATTGCCCGCCAAGTCCATCAACTCGTCCTGCCCGAACTCCTCGCCGAACCCCGAATTGTCTGCCTGCTTCTGGAACGTATGCGTGAACCCCTGCAAAGCTAGGCACTCCTCGCCTGTTCCGACGGCCCCTGAATGCCATCCAGGGCTAGGGCGGGGCGCAGCGGCGAAGCAACCGACGGCGACGGCGACGAAATCGACGACGAGGACAACCGCGGCGACGGCATGCGGGGCAGGGGAAAGGAGAGGAGGATACGAAGACGAACTGACCGTCCTCGTTTCTAGTCGAAGAAGGAGAGAGACGGCAACGAGGGAAGAGGGGGGCGAGGGGCGAGGGGCGAGGGCTCGAGGGGAGGAGGTGCGAGGATCCAGAGCGCGAGAAGCGATGGGTCGAGAGGCGAGGGGGAGAAGTGCGAGGGTCGAGAAGGCAAGGTGCGAGGGATCGAGAATCGAGAACCGAAGAGAAAACAGATGCGTCATGGGGGCGTCGCCTGGAAGCCGCAAAGCCGACTGAATAAGAGCCTGTCCACAACTTTGTCCTTCACCTTGGCAGGGCTCCTCCTACACATCCCCACATCACCCCTCCCACGCATCCGCCCCCGCCTGCTGCCCCCCGCCCCAAGGGAGTGACCTTGCCGCAAGTGCCGACCCCCCGGGCCCACATCAAAGAGGAGCTCACGATCGTCGCGGTGCGGTTCTCGCGGACCTTGCCCCAGCTGCTGGACATGTTCATGTCCAAGACGTCTATGGTCTTGAGCCCCGAGGCAGGCCCCTCAGTTGATTCCCAGAGATAGAGCAACTCCTTCGGCCGCTGAGGCAACCCCGCTGCCTTCTCCAGGAACTCCTCCGGAAAAGTGGGAGGATAATCGATATGTGCATGCAGGTAGTAGTCCATGTGGTCGGACCTGTACTTGGGCCCCTCCTTATCCTTCTCCTTCTTGGGCTTCTTCGTCGTCTTCGGCTTGGACTCGGACTCCTCCTTTCGGGCGCTGTTCATCCTCGCCACCGCGGGGTCGTCGTTCGACAGCAAGAACGCCGATAAAGGGCAACCTGCGACGACTCCGGGGACGCTCTCAAACCGTTCCGGGGGCCGCTGGAGCGACCACTCGCGGGGGGCCAGGTTGGAGATCTGTGCCTCACGCCCGAGAGGGTTCACGGAGAGGGGTCAGCGAGGGCTCCAAAGGGGGAATGGCAGAGCCCCGAAGCGGAGTGGCGAGGCAAGAGGGGAAGGGGGGCTGAGGCCAACCCGAGTGCCTAAGAGGGGCTCGGGGATCCCAAAAGCCAAGGCTCCGCATGGTGAGGAGGGGGGGGGGCAAGGGCAAGGGCACTTCGCCGCGCAGCCTTCGATGCCGGCGATGGCGTGGATCATGTCCACCATGTCCCGCTGCCAGGCTGGCGCCTCGAAGTCGTCGTCAAGCTGGGAGATCTTCTCATCTGCTATGCGCACTCCGATCACGTAGTACCGCTCTCTCTTGGAAGGCACGCCGTAATCCAAAGCATCGAGCACGAGCGGCGTGCATAAATAGCCCGCTTCGTTGGCCAATGCCACGATTGAATCCAAATTGCTGGGGCCACCGTCAGAGGGCTTCACCGACAAATTCTTAACGTTCTCAATGATAAACACCGCCGGGTGGTGCGCGGCGATGTACCTCATGCATGCCCTGGCTGTCCCGCCTGCGGGCGGGGGCGCGAGGGGGGATGGGAACGTCATTTGACCTCCCCCTGACTTGCCCCCCTCCTCCGTCATCCCACTCTCTCATCCACATCCTAGCGCCCTCCTTCTCCAATCATTCACCGCATCCCGCCCTGCCCCCCCCCCCCCCATGTTCGAAACAAAATATCATCCAGCTGCCTGTCGGGGCCGCCATCTGGACCCCTGGGCCCTGGTGGGACTTGCAAGTGACTTGGCTGCGCGACCGACCTCCCCTCCCCGCCCCCAGGGCCCCTGAGCCCCGGCAGATCTTAAACCGCCAAAGCTGCGGCGCCTGTTTTCGACTGCTCCTCTGCGTCGTCGCCCTCCTTCGACACGCACCCGTGGTTGTCGCTCCTGTGGACGTTGCACGGGCTGATTGAATCACATTCGATCCCGCAGGTGAACATCAATACCTGTGGAATTCGCTGGGGCGTGTCATCCACGTCAGTCGTGATCGAAGAGTTAAGCAGGTTGAGGTCGGGGAAGAGGGCGGCCGTGGGAAAGAACCACTTCAAGAAGTCCTGCTTAAAGGGAACATTCTCGCAGCTGAATTTGTGCTGGACGGTCATGTCCAACCCGCATTCGCCGCGCACGAAACCGAAGAAATCCACCAACGATAAGACCGCAACATCAGTGCCACTGCAGCCAGTCCCCACGGTGAACTCCCCCCCACACGCCCGATGCAAGCTGGTCGCGCCCTGCGAGAAGCGGAGCTTATCTGCAGGCCCTAAGCGATGCCAGAGCTGCTGGAGTATCGTCTTCATGGGATCGTCGGCGCCCTCCTTCGGCGCCAGCGGTCGGGGGCGGCGAATGCGGGCGCGAGATGAGCAGCGGGCAAGTGGGGGGTTGGCAAATGGGCGAAGCGAGGAGGGCAACGAAGGGGGAAAGGGACGAAGAGGGCGAGGAAAGAGGGCGATAGGGTGAGGAGGATATGGGCCATGGTGGAGGGCGGCAGAGGAAAGAGGCGGGGGCGGGGAGGAGGGGGAGAACGACGGGGGAGGGACGGATGAGGACGAAGAAGAGGGGGGCGGGGGAGGCGGGAGCACGGGGAGGGGGCGGATGAGGAGGGAGGAGGGGGGAGGAAGAAGAGGCGGGCGAGGGCGGATAAGGAGGGGGATGAGGAGGCCGAGGAAGCCTTCCTCCCCCCGTTCCTTCCTCCCCACCCCTCCCCGACGAAACTTCCGGGCGGCCTTCCGGGCCCCGACGGGCGCGGGCAAAAAATTCTGCGCGGCCGGCCGCCGCCGCCAGTCCGTCTGAAGCCTCGGGGCGCCAGGGGGGCCTTGGAAGGTGCACTTCCGGGGGGGTGAACCAAATATTATTCTGAAGCCTGACCAAATATTATTCCTCGAGCCCGCTCGAGGAATAATTTTTGGTCAGGCTTCAGAATAATATTTGGTCAACCCACCTTCCGGGCCACCTTCCGGGCCACCTTCCGGGCTGGGAGGGGCCCCCGGCGCTCGGGCGCGTTCGCGAGCGCCGCCGGCGCGCTCGCGCCACCTTCCGGGACACCTTCCGGGCCACCTTCCGGGCCACCTTCCGGGCCGCCTTCCGGGCCAGCTTCCGGGCCCCCTTCCGGGCGCGCTCGCGCCCGCGATGAGGCGGGGGCGGCAAGGGCGGCATAGAGAGACGGGGAGGTTTATACGGTGGAAGGCGGGAGGAGGGATGAACGAGGAGGGAGGAGGGAGCAGGGGGGAGGCGTGAGAGAGGAAGGAGGAGGGGGAAGAGGCGGAGGAAGAGGATTGAGGAAAAAGGATTTGGGAAATGGAGCGATACGGAAGAGTAGGGGGATGAGGACGAGGAAGACGTGGCAGGAAATCGCCATCGCCGTCGTCGTCGTTTCCCCCGAGCCTCCTGCTGGGGGAAGTCATGCGCCACCAGGGAGCCGTCGGGGTAGCGGCCGCAGGCGTTGCAGACGAACGCGTCTGGGCTGAAGAACTGGAAGCAAGACGAGCACTGCCATGAGCCGTCGGTGGCCTGGCAGAACACGCAATGCACGCAAGCGCATGCCGCATGACTCAGCCCCCCCCCCTTCCCCCCCCCCCTTCCCCGCCCCATCCCGCGCCCCGCCCCTGTCCACCGATGGCCCGGCGCAATGCTCAGAGGCGGCGAGGGGCGCGGGGCGTGGGGCAGAGAAGGAGAGGGAGAATAATATACCTTACTGCTGGCCTGAAGTACCCGCCCGTACCGTGTCCCCCCTCGAGGCCCCCCATCGAGGCCCCCAGGAGGAGGAGGGGGGGTGGGGATGAGGGAGAAGGAGGGGGAAGAAGAAGGGGAGGGGGAGGAGGAGAAGGCGGCGGGAGGAGAAGGAGGAGGAGGATGGGGGAGGAGGAGGGCGAGGAGGAGGACTGGGAGGAGAAGGAGGACGAGGAAGAGGAGGAGGAGGAGGAGGAGGAGGGAGACCCGTTCGACTGCGTTTGTTTAGGAGATGTCTCACGCGAAACGCTTACTTGAACAAAATCTAAAACTCGCGCTCGATCGTCGATCGCCGTTCGTCGTCGGAGGAGGCGGATGAATGGGAGGGAGGGGGGAGGGGAGGGATGAGAGGGATGGAGAGGGAGGGGGGAGGGTGAATGGGGAGGGATGGGAGGAAGGGGAGGAGCATGATGGGAGGGGGGGGGGGGCTGGATGGGCCGGTTGGAATACGCGAAGCGTCAAGAACTTCGTTAACATCGGACCCTCTCCTCCTGTCAGCTCCTTGCCGCTTCCCATGCAAATGCGAGACATGCAAGATGCCTTCACCGATTCGTGACGAGTGCCATCATCTTCGTCGACGTCACTCAGCTCGCCCATGATGGAGTCGATGTGGTCTGACGCCGCAGACGCGGCCGTGGGCTGCCTCCTCAAGAGGCGCGCCTTCTTCTGACCCTCAGGGGCAGGCGCGGACTCGACATCGGCCGAAACCTCTGCAGCCAGGATCTGCTCCACCTGATCGTCCTGAGCCTCAGCCTGCGCCTCTGGGTCCTGCGCTGCCGCCTGCTGCTGCTGCCGCCCTGCTGCCGCCGCCGCGCATGACTGCGGCGAGCCGGGCTGGGTCGCGGGCCCTTCCTCGTCATCCGCCTCGCCCCGCTGACCCTCCTGGCCCTGGCCCTGGCCGTCCACCTCCATGGGCATCTCCGCGGCCTTGCCCCCCTCCTCGCTCTGCTCGGCGGCCTCCGCTGCGGACGGGGGCGGGGCTGCCGGGGCCGATGGCTCTGCCGCCTTCTGCGAAGATGGAAGCTCCTCGTCCACCTTCTCGTCCTCCTTCACGCCCTGCGGCGAGCCGGCGGGCTGCTGCTGGGCCGGGCTGGGCTGCTGCTGGGCTGGGCTGCTGGGCTGCTGCTGGGCTGCTGGTGCAGCTGCTGGGGCAGCTGCGCTGCAGCTGCCCGCCTTAATCGTCGCCGGGCCGAGCTGCTGGACGCTGCCTGGCCTGGCCGGCTTAAAGCTGCCAGGCCCTGGCCGCTTGGCCGCCGGGGCCGAGCTGCTGGGCGCTGCCTGGGCCGAGCTGCCCGCGTCCTTCTCTGGGGCCTGGGCGCAGGGCGGCGGAATGCGAGGGCCCCGCCCCCCCCCCCCTCAAATAAGCAGAAAGAAAAAACACTATGTCTCAAACAAATGAGGCGCCGGGATATTCAAGAGTGCAGGGGGGGGGGGTCGAATGAGGCTCCAAGGCTGCCAAAGCCAACTGGGCGCTCCCCTCAGCGCCCTCGCTCGCCGGAGCTAGGTATCATCGGCCTTTCGCCCGAGCCCGAAGGGCCGAAGGGTCGTAGCTGATGCGAGGGAGGGGGGGGGGGCTCCTGCCAATGAGAATGGCAAAAAGTGACCGGCCTCCTCCTCCTCCTCCTCCTCCTCCTCCTCCTATTCCTCCTATTCCTCCTCCTTCTCCTCCACCTCCTCGTCCTCCTCCCCCCCCTGCCACTAAGACTAAGAGTCTCAGAGTTGCCACGTTGAAACAACTTCCTCCTCCTCCTCCTCCTCCTCCTCCTCCTCCTCCTCCTCCTCCTCCTCCTCCTCACCGCAATGCTGCCAGCCAGGGGTGGCCAATGAAAATCCAAGCGATATTTGTGCTTGCCTCGTGGAGAACCCGGACCCAGAGCAACAAACAACAGTCCCCTTCTTCCGCTCCGATTCACATTCTCTGCCCCATCTCCGGCTTCCCTCGCCCTTCCGTCTCGGACCCTTGCGGCGGGCCTCGCTGGCGTTTCCGCCCGCCCCCCTGGACATCGCAGCCGCCAGCGCATGCTTGTTGGAGGTCTGCTGCTCCGCCTTGCGCCTCGCTATCGTCTGGGCTCTCTTGGCGGCAGCCTGTTCCTGCTTCTTGGCCGCAGCTTCAGCAGCAGCAAGAACCTCATTCACTGTGCGCTTCCCAGTCCTCTCCTTTGCCTCAGTGCCCCCTTGCGCCGGCATGGGGCGAATCTGCAGGCAGGGTGGGCGCCGAGCGGCAAGCGGGCGGCGAGCGGGCGGGGGAGGCGCGCGGGCCCTTGCGCCTCCAAATATGGTGTGAGAGGAGGTCTCTCTCCCACTCTCTCTCTCTCTATCCCTCTCTCTCTCTCTCTCTCTCTCTGTCTCCCCTCCCTCCCAAGTCCGGGGAAGGGATTCGGAGAGTAGGGCCCACGAAGAGGAGGGAGAAGGGAAAACGGGGGGACCGACGTCCCCGCATAACAATGCCTTCAAGCACTGGGGCTTTTGACTGCGTCGACTGCGTTCTGGCGATGTTCGCGCCGCGCGCGCCCGATCTGGACGGGTCGGCGGGGCGGGCTGGGCGGGGGGAGGGGGGCGGGGCCCGCGGCGGCGGCGGCGGGATGGGGGGCGGCAGGAAGCAGGGGGGAGGGGGGAGCAGGGAGGAGCCGGGAGGAAGCAGGAGGGAAAACGATATTTAGCTCAACCGCGGGTCTCATTGGCATGGGGCGAAAGCCCTTCACCCCTCGCTCGACGAGGTGGGCTCTGCATGCGTCGAAACCAACGTCTTGCAAATGCGGGCCTGCGGGCAATCTGACACTGCGAGCGCGCTGACACCGGGCGCACTTGCCAAACTGCGGTTGTCTGCCCTGGCGGGCGCGATGTTCTCATAGATTGCGTCGCCCCCACCCATGTGCCCCCTATCCCGTGCCCCCCCTGAACTGTTGCGATCACGGATAACGCTGCAACGCAATCGCTTTCAAATCAGCTTCGGCCCTGAGAGGCAAAGCCTTAGGCCTCACGCCGTGCACGTGCAACGACCTGTCGGCATCTGAAGGGATCTGCATGCCCTCCACCAGCCAACCCAAGACCCTAAGACGGCCTTCCTCGTTAGGCATGGAAGGGAGACTAATCTTACATGCAAGGGAACCCGAGTGGCAATTGCAAGTCGCACCCCAACCTTTAAAAATTCCGTTGGAGCAGACCGGTGCTAACATGAATGGCGAGCTCTTAGACTCGGGGGGCCACTTCTCGCCCCGTCTCACTTTCTTGCGCTTCCCTATGGAAGAAGAGCTACTGCTGCCGCTAGAGCTAGAAGAACTACTGCTGCTACTGCTACTGGCTTTTGGGCCGCCGTGTCCATCTCCACCGCCGTCTACAGGGGGTCCAGGGCGCTCGTCGCCCTTTTCGCCGCCTCCGCCCCCTCCGCCGCCGTCGTCGCTGCTGCCCCAGAAATCCGAGTTGTCGCCGCCATCGCTGCTCAGGCCCCCAGCGCTGGATCCTGGCGGCGCCGGCGGCGCCGGCGGTGCAACGGCCCCCCCTGGCTGCGGGCGGCGCAGCGGCTGGCCGTCCAGCGGGCTCACGACCTGGGCGCCGACGCCGATAAGGAGGAGAAGGCTGGAAAAGACTGGACGAGGACGACTGGAGAAGACCGGCGCAGGTGGAGGCCGACGATGGCGAAGGGAATAAGGAATTAGGACGCGAGGTGGAGGGGGAGGGCCGTTGGCCCAAGAAAGAGGCTCGACGCATTCACAAGGGGCAATGAGGGGCGACGAAAGGCGAGGATGAGGCGAGGGCAATGGGTTGGAGGCCGTGAGGGGAGAGGCGAGAGAAAGAAGAGAGTAGGAGAATGGAATGGTGTGAGACGTCTGATCGTTGGTGCGAATGAGACCTGGACGCCGCCCGTTCTCTTCGCGGCCCTCTTCGGCTTGGGGTCGCAAGCGGCGAGGGGGTCTCGCGGCCTCGGGGGGGGGGTGTACATCTGCGGCCACACTTGCCAAACGCCCGTGTCCCCATTGATGGAGACTCCACCTCTCCCGTCATTCTCGTGGTCAATCGCGGCAATGCTCAAATCGTGGACCTTGTTGCCCAGAGCGGCTGCTGCCAAATGCCACACGGTGGCAAAATGCCACACTGCGAATACCTTCTGATCGAGAAGCAACACCGCGCGGCCATCGTCCTCAACAGACACGACGCACCACACAAAACAATGCGTCACTTGAGAATGGGACCGCCTCGGGCGAACCCGAGCAAGATATACGTAATTTGTATACGATGGGCCCGTGGTGTTCAATGTGGTGAATATGCGAAGGTAGCGGCCCTCCAGACCAGCGTGCAAACAACGCTCGATGCTCTGCGCTAACTTGACCGCCGAGTCATATATATCGGCGTCCCTCGTGCAACAAAGCCCCGGGTGCAACTGCTGGCACGAATGCCTGTGCCGGAAACGCCGAGCCGCGGGGATATCCCCTGCATCCCGTATCACGTGTCGGTCGGCATGCGAGATGCGACAAGTACGCGCTTTTCTCTGAACCCCTGCTCGCTGCACTCTGGGGGCGGCTCTCTCGAGGTATTCGGTCAAAATGTCCTCTGAGACAGGCCACGGCACCTCCTCCGCAGTGTCCCACAAATTATCGTCGAACGACGTTGGGCGGGCGGGCTCGGGGAGAGACGGCAACTGGAAGCCAGCCTCGTCGAACTCATCAACGCCAGAGTTAGTCGACGCGGCCGCGGGCTTGCGGACCCGGGCTAAAGGCACTCCGTCCTGCAAAAGCTGACGTCTATCCGCGCGTCTACGGCCATCAGTCCTCCGGAGGCTATCGGGGAACAATCCCACCAGCCCTTTAGGGCCAACTTTAGGGCGTGAGTGGTGTAGGGAGCGCCCTTTGTTTGAGCCGCAGCCTCCAAGATGGCCCCGAGAGACCTCCCAGACCCCCCCCCCCTCCCCCTGCCCCCCCCCCCAAGAAGAGCCCCAAGAGAGCCCCAAGACGCCCAAGACCCCCCAGAACACCAAGAGTGCCCCAAGAAGCACCGCGGAGACCCCAAAAGGGCCCAGAGGCCTCAAAAGTACCCCCAATAAGGCCCCAGGATAGCCCCAAGATGCCTCCAAAGAGGCTCTCAGAGCGAACGGCCCAGAAGGCCTTGATGGTTCACGCGTCGTCGACGTCGTCGTCGCCGCCGTCGCCGTCGTCGTCGGCTTCGTCGTCGTCGTCTTCACCATCGTCATCGTCGTCGTTTTCGTCGTCGTCGTCGGGTGCGTCGCCGTTGCCGTGCCGTGGTCATCGCCGTCGTCGTCGTCGTCGTCGCTATCTCCCTCTCTCCTCCCACCGCCCTCCCCCCCTCACCCCCGCCTCGTCCTCCCCCCAACCCCCCACGAGAACGAGGTGCAAGGAGGTAGGAGGTAGGAGGAACAGGAAGAGGTACGCGAAGGCAGGAGGAGGTACGCCCAAAAACAACGACAGTCAGTATGCTTCGCAAACGTTGCTGTTTGGGGATGGGCTGTTGGGGATGCGCGAAGCGTGAAGAAGTCTACACGAGCGCCATCTCTGCTGAATCAATACATGAGAACAACTACGACTACACTTACAGCACCCTGCACCTACAACTAACTTGCCCTGCACCTTACTAATATCTACTGCTACCACCACTACTACTGATCAAAGGTCCGAATCCGACCCCGGCAGACATCCCTCGTTGAATCGTAATCGCAGATCGGGCCTGACGATGAGAACCGACCCCGTTCCCCGACGCCCCCCGCTTTCCAACCCCAAACCGTCCTCCCCAATGCCAAATGTCGTTTCCATAGCTGCCTCAAGTGGCCTGCGAACACCTGGCGCTCGGCATGGGTGGTCTGGGCGTCTCTTCCAATAGGCTTCCTGGGACACGAGGCCTTGAAATCCTTCAGCAAGGATTCGAGGATCATGTTCGTGGCCTGGCCGGGCATCGGGCAGGGGTCGGGGCCAAGCAAACGGAAGGGCCGCGGGGCCAAGGGCAGAATGGGACAAGAACGGATCGCGAGCGAGGTTGTGGGGGGGAGGGGGCAAATAGAACGCGCGCCCGCCATGCCTTCACGCACTTCCTCGCGAGCTCCGCCTTCAGCAACTCGAACTCGGGAGTCTGCAGATCAGCCGCGGATGAAAGTGACTCCATCAATGGTTCTGAAAACCACGAGTCCAAGCAACAACGGTTGGCGTCATAGAACGACTGCGGGTCGACGTCCTTGGCAAGCAACCGATAGGGCCACGCGCGGAACCTGACGCGGCGGCGCCGTGGCGCGAGCGGGGAGCACGGGCGGAAGCAAAAGGCAGGGCGCGAAAAGCAGAGGGAGGACGGCTGGATGACGAGCCTGGAGGTGGAGTGAAAGGGGAAGCCTGCGAAGCGGCATCGGGGCAGAGAGGGGTTGAGGCAGGGCGCGAGACGAGTAGAGAAGGGCCTGAGGAGGGGAAGGGGCTGCGGTCGAGACGAGCACAAGGATTATTAGAATACACGCGTAAAGAGAGAGAGAGAGAGAGAGAGAGAGAGAGAGAGAGAGAAAAAAAAAGAGAGAGGGGGGTGAAGGGTGAAGGAAGGGGGAAGGCGTCGAGCAATACGCAAACATTGGAAGTGATGCAAAAAGCGCGCCTCAACGCCATTCCCGACCACACCCCCGCCGCCATGCTCACCGTTGTCTTCCGCAGGCCGTCGTGCCGGGCAGCGAAGGAAACCCCGTTTGCCTCCATGTGGGATAAAACGACCCTCGTGTACATGCCCTCAGCCGAGTCATACCAATCATTGTGCAAAGCCCAATACTGCTGCAAACAATGATTGAGCTTATTCTCTTCGTGGCAATCTGTGAGCTCCGTCAAGCTGTTAGATTCGAAATCGAGATGCTGAATGCGGTGAGATAGACCGTCCACAGGCCACGTGCCCAACAATGCAAAACCAATCGTGGAAACACACTCCTCCTTCTGCTCGAAAAACTCAGAAGCTGTTTGCATCTGCTTGTGGCAATGCTGGTGATAATCATTCTCGTCATCCTGCCTCCCCGCCTGCGACTCTTCTCGGGAAAACGCGCGCCTCAGCACCCTCGGCAGCAGAGCGCGGCAGAAGAGCGCGCCGGCCTGCAGCGCCAGATGAGGCGAGAAAGTGGACCATCTGGTATGCGCCGGGAGATTTTTGCCCATGTGGTCGAACCAACACTCGGACACCAACTCCGTGATGCGCTGCACGCACACTGCTCTGCTCCGACCGTCGCAGCAACCGTCCTGCCGAGGTCAAGGTGAGGGGGGCGATGCGAATGCCATTTGAAAGCTAGCTCGCCGCCCAAGCAAGCAGATGAGACGGGGGCGGCAATCAATTGGCAACGGGGCCCCCTTTCTGCCCAAGCGCCCGTCGCGGCGAGGAAGCTTGCCGCGCGACAACTCGCAGACTAGACGCGACGCCCGAATTGGAGACCCCCTTCTGGTGTCCTCATAACAGTAATGTTCGACCACTGGGCGAAGGTGGTTGCCATTTAACAATCGCAGAAACTCCTCGCTCTTGCTCTTGAGGTCGGGGTGCACGTAATCCCCGTCTTCTTGCTTAGCCCGTGAGAGCTTCGAACGGAGAATTGTGATAGTTGCCATGGCCCTGTGGGAATCAATGCTCTCCTCCTCGGCAGGGGGGCGCCTCCCCGGATAAAAACCGAGCTCCAAGTCCTATGGGAAAACGCAATGTCGGAACGGTGCACGCGGGGACGCGCGCTCCCGCGCTGTCAAGGAAGCCGGGGGCATTCCGCACCCAGGGCTCCCCGCTTGAGCGGGGGCGAGCGCGCGAGGTTAAGAATGAGACGAGTGATGGGGGGGGGAGGGGGCTGAGGAAGTGAGGCTGAGGCTGAGGAGGTGGAGAGGAGAAGCAATGCCAGTGGGCTGTGCAAGGAGATGGAAGGAGGGAGGCGATGAAGGGGATGCCATCGGTCCTCATTGATCACTGCGCGCACTGCCATTTTAATATTGGTCTGCATGTTGAACAAACTGCTGATGAAAGCTGTGGCATATAATCTTTGGGTGAGTTTCTTGCTTTCGAATGTCCTCTCCACCTCTCTGTGTAAGACGTGCGCCGCGCAGTGCCCGTCAATACGTCGGCCCGCCGAGCGGGCGCCAGGCCGAGAAGGCAAACGGAGTTGACTGGGGGCCCCAGAAGCCCCTTGGGCCCTTGGCCCAAGGCCCCCAAGGCCCTTGGCCCAGGCCCTTTTGGCCCTTGGCCCTTGGCCCTTGTTTGGCCCTTGGCCCCTCGGACGTCATTAAACCCAGCCCGCGGGCCCCGGGGCCCGGGGCGCCCCCCCCGGGCGCCTTGCAACGGGCGTCGGCGGAATGGCGAAGCCTTGTATGAGTAAGACGACACCGCGCCCCTCCAACGACGCAGTCTGATTGAACTCACGGCACCTCCGAGCGAGCTCATGTTTGGCTCGACCGTTCGATCCGGCCAGATCCGAACCCAAGAAAACGACGAGCCAGCGGACGCTGGTAGTCAAAGACAGCAACGACTCGAAAGAGAATACAGGGTCTGCCTGATCCAGACTCGCGAAGACGACGGAGGCGGAAGTGCTCTCAATGAAACGGGGCGGATAAAGCATCTCCGCCTTCTTGGAGCCCAAGAACGAGCCCTGGCGGTGCGGCCAGACGATCACACCTCGGGGCGCTGACGGAAAGCAGCTCTCCGGTGGACGGTCCAGGCCGCGACGCGCGAAACGCGATATCGATTATTTTCGCGCCCAGCCCATGGGGGTGACAACATCCGATTAGCGCTGCTATGATGGTCCAGGGCTGCCAAAGACACACCTGCCATTGCGTCAATGAAATGGCCGCAGCCGTCCGTGTGCCTGACGTCGTTGGATCCGAGGGCCGATCCGCTGGCCGACAAGATAAAGACCGCAAGCGCGTGGGCGTCCTAGTCCTAGCTAGGCCGACCGGCCGACCCGCGATCACCAGACCGTTGCCGACGGCAAAGCGCCAGCTCGTGGACAAGGACTGCCGGTTGACCCTACAAACCTCATGATTTTATGATCTGACGACGTAGAACATATAATACACGCTTGAAGCGAACATATCCCATGACCTGACGACGTAGAACTACTACACACTATGATCGGAGCGCCCGATGCACATAAATGAGAAAGCAATTTTAATGCACCCTCTAGGCGTCCACGCCCTGCTACCCTCAGATAGCCGCTTGACCCTGGGCGCGCGCCCCTCGAGATCGTCATGGTCGCCGCTGTCAAGTCGCCTCGCTCGGAGAACTAACCGTTCGTACGGATAAGACGCCGCGCTCGGATCGATCATTTTCCCATGCGTGAGCTCCCCTGCGTTCCAATGTGAAGCCACTGCTTGAAGGCGCCCCGACACGATGGCGAGGCGCTGGGCCTGTTTCGCCTCCGCAATCTTGCGCCGCGACTTCAGGTTGCTGATCAGCTTCTTTGCGCGGCGATCCATCGGGCCCCGAGCCACGAGGCAAGCAGCGCGTCACGTCAAGGCAAAACGCGACGCCCTGTCACAGTCCCTCGCCGCCTCTCATCGCCCAGGGGCCCAGGGCCCAGGGGCAAGCAAAGGCCCTCCTCGAAGCGCCGCCAGGCGCAAGGGGGGAGCGGCGCAAAATCAGGGGATGACGCGGGGCAATGGGGGGGGGGAAGAGGAGGCGGGGCGGTCGGGAAGAGACCGAGGAGCCCCCCTCTTCTCCCATCTCGCTCCGCCACCCCATGCAGTTATCCTGCTCCTGCTCCTCTTCCTCCTCGTCCTCCGCCCCCCTGATAGTCTCCTTGTTATCCTGCTCCTCCTTCGCGTTCCTCGTCCTCGCGTCGCCGTCTCACCAACAATCACCCAATGGCACAATGGCCCCGCCCGAGCCCTCTCGACCTCCTCCTCGCCCTCGCTACCCCCGCGCCCGTGGGCGGCGGCAGCGGCGGAGCTCGCGGAGGTACCCCCTGGCCCAACGGCGCGCGCTCTGGCTGGACGAGGCCGCAGCTCTTGAGCACCGGCCGGTCGGCGGACGACGAGTCGCTGGAGGCGTCGTCAGACTGGTCGTCGGAGCTGGGCCCGCCCTGACGATCGCGGCGGGCGACGGCGATCGGGCGGCGGGCAATGGGGAAGAGCGGGAAGTAGGGCGCACGTGGCACGGGGGGCCAGGGGAAGGGGAATGGGGAACGGCGGAGGAAAGGCAAGGGGCAAGAGGGAATGGGGGAATGGGAACGCGAGAGGAATGGGAACGCGGAGGAATTGGAACGGCGCAGCAGGGAATCGGGCAAGGGGAATGGGGAACGACGGAGGAGGGGCCAGGTCCGGAGGCGGATGGGGAAGAAGCGTTGGCGTTGGCCGCGCGGGCGCGGCTTGTCCTCGACGTCTGTGAGCTCCGCCATGGCCGCGTCGTCCACCGCCGCGGCGTCGGCACCCTCGTCTGCATCGCTCAAGGCCGCCATGGGGTCCTGGCGGCGCTCTTCCATCTGCTGCTGATCCCCCTGCTGCTGCTCCTCCCTCCCCCCTCCTCGTCTTCCCTCTGATGATCCCTCATTTCCTCCCAAACTCCCCCTCCTGCTCATCCGCCTCCTCTTCCTTCTCCTACCCCCCCCCTCCTTCTCCTCATCCTCTTCCTCCTTATCCTCCCCCTCCTCTGCTGCTCTTTCCTATGCTGCTCCTCCTTCCTGTCGCCGATCCCCCTTCCTCCTCCGCTGCTACTCTTCCCACTGCCGCTGCAAACTCCGCCGAGGGGGGAAGAGGTCCGAGGTTCAAGGAGGAGGAGGAGGAGGAGGAGGAATAGGGCATAAGGGGGGAGGAGAAGATAGGCGGAGGAGAAGTTCTGAGAAGGATATTCGGAGTTCGGAGATAGGGGGGAGAGAAATTCTGAGAAAAACTGATGGCGCGGGCCCAGCGTCGGGCTGGGCGTCGGCGGGGCGTCGGGCTGGGCGCCGGGCTGGGCGTCGGGCCGCTCGCGCGGGGCGCGCTCGGGAGGCGGCGGGGCGGGCTCGGGAGGCGCCGTCTTGGGGCTCTTGGGCCGTCTTGGAGCCATCCTTGAAGCCTCTTGGGCCGTCTTGGGTCGCGCGCTGTCTCCCCCCTTATATACATATCCCCCATCCGCCTCTCTCATCCTCTCTTTCGTGATTGCCTATATATATATAATCGTTGCGTCGTTCCCTGGGCCCCTCCCCAAAATATTTATGGATGCGTCGGAGGTTTGGAGTGTGTGAGGTCGACCACGGGATTGATAGTGAGATCGGTAGTGACCTCTTAGGTGAGGTCGATAGCTTGGTCTAGAGTGTGAGCGATAGTTGGATCGATACTGAGATCCACCATTCAGTGAGATCGATGATGTTATCGATAGTGAGGTCGATGTGAGGCTCGAGGGCCCAGTCCCAACTCACGCGGGGCCAAACGCCCGACAGCGCCCTACAGCACGGACCATTCGGGCGACACGAAGCTGATGATCTCGGCCGCGCTCAGCTGGAGCCGCACGGCCCGCCCCCGCAGCCGCCGCCCGCGCCGCCTGCAACTCGGCGGCGTGGCAGTCCCGCTCCGCCTCTGCCATCTCCATGCGCTCCGCCGCCTCCTGGTAGGGCTTGCACAGCTCCGCTATCTCCTCCCAGCGCAGCTGCGCCTCTGCCATGGCATCGTCGACCTGCATCTCGGCGTGCAGCAGCCTCATGGCGTGCAGCAGCCTGATGGCAGCCTCCTCGATCACCTCATCGGCTCGGCCAGCCAACTCCTCGGCTCCGCCAGCCACCTCCTCGCCAGCCTCGGCTCCGCCAGCCACCTCCTCGCCAGCATCGGCTCTGCCAGCCGCCCCCACGGGGCTCCGCGACCTCGGCGGCGGCGAGGCGGCGCCAGGCCTTGGCGCCTCCTCGCGCGCGGACGGCCTGGACCTGGAGTCGCGCTCGGCGACCACGGCTCCGCCAGCCACCCAATTGCCAGCCGTGGCCGCCGCGATGCGGAGCGGCGGTATCACGCGCGGCTCCGGGCACGTGCCGCGGCGCGGCGGCACCTGGAGCGCCGCGGGAGGAGGGTGCCGCGGCGCCGTCGGCCTCGCATTCGCCAGGAGCGCCGTGGGAGGAGGGTGCCGAGGCGGTCTCGGCAGCATACTGGGCGCCGAAGCCGCGAGCGCGCCACCACCTCGACCCCCAACCGGCTGCGGAAGCCGCTGAGCTGATGGTTGGCCATCGGGGCCTTATCGATCTCATTATCGAGCACAACCAACCGATCACACTATCGATCATGTTTTATCGATCTCATCCAATCGACTTCACTTCATTCAATCGATGTCGATGCCATCCAATTGATATAGATATCGGCGTCGGATAGATCTCACTATCGATCTCACCCAATCGACCTCATTACCGATGCCGCTCTCGATTCGAATATTGGTTTGAATGTCCACCTGATGCGTTTGGGGAGGGGTGCGTCCTCCTCCTTCGGTGGAGCTCCCTGATTTCGTCGCTCTCTTCACTTACTCCCTAAACAGGTCACAACGAGCTTACTTTCCCTTATAATGTTGACAAGACCCTTCCACCTTTACTTGAATGGTATTCCCCTTTTTCCGTATGACTTGTTTACATCCACTTACACGAATGTCTCATGCTTGTTTTATGACTCCTTTAATATTCAATCATGTTTCTACACAACTCTACTTCCGCTACAGCTCTGCATAATTTCTTGCCCCGCGTTCAATTCCACCCGTCTCCACCCATATAATTCCCTCAAAAATATTTATATCTCTCGTTCTTGTTGATATTCCTAGCCACTATCTTACTTTTCTACTTCTTACGCATATCGCTTTCAATCTCATGTTGCTTATGATGGCATGGGGCACGAAGCGTTGTCATGGGTGCGGGGGGGCGCCTGCGAACTGCGCCACTGGGGTCCTCGGTGGAGAAGCTACGCTGACGCGGGCGGAGACGGAGGGGGGACAGGGGGCAGCGGGGGCGGAGACGGAGACATGGGGACAACAAGTCTGGGGAGATGCCAGCGGCCGCCTGGCTGGCCTCGCCCGCGGCCGCCGCGGCCGGGGGCGGCGGCGACGGCGACGACGGCGGCGGCGAAGGCGGCGCCGCCGTCGCCGGGAAGGCCCGAGAGGCGGAGAGAGGCGGAGAGAAGAGAGGAGGGAGAGGAGGGAGGGAGAGGAGGGAGACGGGAGAAGGGAGGGAGAGGAGGGGAGGGAGAGGAGGGAAAGGAGGGGAGGGAGAAGAGAGAGAGGGAGGGGGGTGAGGGGAGCAAGGAGATGGGGGGGGGGCCGGCCTCTGCCTGGGACCACATGTGATTGAGGATTGATAATTGAGGTTGAGGACCAAGCTTCGATGGAGAATGTCGAGAATATTGAGGGCCGAAGTTCGGGGCTCGAGGTCCGAGGATCGAGGTCGACGTCGAGGTCCGAGGATCAACCGTCGAGTCGAACTTCGAAGTCGAGCGAGGATCGAGGCTCCAACATCGCGGGGCGACGTCGGCAGACTACTGGGCGACGGCACCGACCACGACGCGACGACATGGACGACGACGACGACGGGGGGTCGCCCGACAACCGCTTTGGACCGCGAAGCCGGAGGAGGAGGACCGTTCTGTTCAACCCCCTTCTTCCCATTCGCCCCCCCAACCCCTCCGGGCCTGGACGGGGGGGGTCCCGCGGGTAGTTGGCGCGTATGTTTTGGCCCAAGATGGCGCCAAAAGGGCCCGGGAGAACTCAAGATGACCTCAAGATCGCTCAAGATAGCCCTCGATGACTCAAGATAGCTCCCATCATGTCTACAAGAGGCTCCAATGCCGCCCCGCGACGGATCCAAGTGCCGCGGAGCCTCCCAAGGACGTCCCCGAGAGGGCCAAAATCCTTCAAACACTTCAGGGTTATCAATGCTTTTGCCTTCTCGTTTTTTTCGATTCCGATGGGCTCTCGAGGCCTCAAGATGGCCCCACGATGGCCCAAGAGAGCCCCGAGGCGAGCCCAAGAGAAGCCCAATGCGGGCCCAAGAACGCCCAAGAGCGCCCCAAGAGAGGCCAAAGAGGGCCCCAAGGGAGGATGAGGAGGAGGAAGGAGGAGGGGCCCTTTGGACACTCGCCGCGACGAGCTTCGCGCGCGCGGCACCAGCTGGATGCGTCGGCGTCGGGCCGGGGGACGGGCTCGGCGTCGAGCTGAGCGTCGGGCTCGGCCGTCGCGCTCGGCGTCGGGCTGGCCGTCGAGGACATGCGTGCCCGGCTTCATCAATCGAATATAACCCATGAACGTTTTGAAAGTGGTGATCGCCAGTGGCACTCGCGCGCTGCCGGCGGGCTGGGCGACAGGCTCGGCGTCGAGCTGGGCGTCGGGCTGGGCGACGGGCTCGGCGTCGGGCTGGCCGACGGGCTGGGCGTCGGGCGCCGATGGAGGAAGGGGGGGGCGACGACGACAACGAGGAGGGCGAGGACGAGGGATCGAGAGAGGCGAGGGACGAGAGAAGGAGGAGGCCGACGACTACGAAGAGAACGAAGGACGAGGACTACAGAGGAGGAGGGGGCGCCTACGGCGGCGCCGCCCGCGGCGGCTCCTGGGCCGCCCGGGCCTCCCGGGCGGCCGCGGCGGCGGCGGCCTGATCGAGCTGCCTCACCAAGTTCTCCCACTCCGCCAGCTCGGCCACCTGGGGGGGGGGGGGCGATGTACACGCCACGTCGTTGGGTCGGCCGCGGATCGGCGCATAGACGCCCCCCGCTTCCGGACAGGCGGGAGCTGGAGCTCCTATGCACAAACCTCCTTGGTTCTTGGCCGACAAAACGAGAGGTGCACATCGGGGCCCTCCGAACACACCCGCCAGGTGCGCCACCAGCCGCACCCTGGGGGGGGAGGAGGAAGGGCAGGAACACTTACCTGACCGATTTTCTCTCCCCGACCTGGAACTCGCCCCGGTAGAGCCGCAGCAGATCCTCGCGCGGGAGCTGGCGGAGCCTGAGCGTGAGGATGCGCAGCTCCTCCGCCTCGGACCGCTGCGGCGGCTGCTGGGCCCCGGGCCGGCTGTCGGGCGGGGCGTGCTGGAGCTCCTGGGCGAAGATCTCGTCGACCTCATCCTGGTCGGGCGCGGCCGAACTGACCCCCCCAGCAAATCGCGCCCTTCCACGACGCCCCCCTCGACGTCCACCGTCCACCTACTGGAACCTCGAGGGGCCGTCGCGCGGAAGGGCGCGGGTTGCTAGGGGTGGGCTCGCCCGCCCCGAGGGGTGGCCACGTGGCGGTCGAGCGCCGTCGGCTCCAGGCCCACGCGGCGAGCGATTTCGCGGCGCGCTTGACCCCTCGTCCTGGGAGGGCGCCAACTATACACCTACACCGAGCTTGGCCGATCCTGGGCGCAAGATCGGCGTATACGCCCGCCCGGCTTGGCCAGGAAAGCACATGCGCCAATCCTGGGCCTAGGTAGGGCCTAGGATCGGCCTGGCCAGGATCAAGGATCGGTGTAGGTGCACAGTTGGCGCTCTCCGACCAGCGCTGTGCGCCCTCGAGCCCCTGCTCAGCGAGGAATTCGCTGACGGCGACGCGCACGACGAGGTGGCGGCCCTGGTGGGCCGGGTGCAAGTCGGTCACGGAGCTCGGGATCCGCCAAATCGCCCAAGAAGGGCAGGGCCCCGATGCATACACCGCGCCGTTTTGGTCGGCCCAGAAGTTCGGCGCATTGGAAGCCCCGCCCCCCGCATCCACGGGAGGGGGGGCGTCTATGCACCAAACTCCAAACCCTGGTGGCGGACCAAGACGGCGCGGTTATACGTCGGGGCCCTCCCAGCGTCGCCGCCGCCGCCGTCGCCAAGCGCGGGCGGCGCCGCGGCCGGGGCGGCCGCCGCCGCGCCGGCAGCCGCTGGGGCCGGCAGCGGGCCGCGGCGCGGGGCGCTCGCCTCGGCGGCGCCGCGGCCTGGGCGACCGCCGCCCGCGCCGGCAGCCGCTGGGGCGGCAGCCGGCCGCGGCGCGGGGCGCTCGCCGCCGGGGCGCCCGGCGGCGGGGCGGCGGCGGCGGGGCGGCGGCGGGCCGGCATCGCCGCCGAGGGAGAGGTGCACCTCATGGGAGGGCACTGCGAGGATAGGAGAGGAGAGGAGGGGGAGGAGGGCGCGGGGGGAACGGAGGGAAGGAGGGGAGAGGAGAGGAGGGAGAGGAGAGAAGGAATGGAGGGAGGGAGAGGAGGGGAGAGGAGGGAGGGCGAGGAAGGGGGGGAGGAAGGAAGAGATGAGGGGAGAGCGGAGGCCGGACACCGCTGCTCAGGGGCCAAAATGGCTATAGGGAGAAGAGGGCGATGAGCGCGATGGGGGGCGATGATGGGGCGATGAGGGCGGTCGAGGGCCCGTAAGTTCGCGCTTCGCGCTGCGCGGAGCGCGAAACGCGAATAACTTCGCGCTCTCGCGCCGCCCCCCCCCCCTCCCCAAGGGGGAGAAGAGGAGGGCGAGGGGGGGGAGGAGGAAGGAGCCAAACTCCCTTCCGCCGCCGAGCTCCCTGCTGCTCCTTCTTCCTGCCGCCGAGCTCCCTTCCTCCTCTTCCTCCTCCTCCTCCTCCTCCTCCTCCTCCTCCTCCTCCTCCTCCTGCTATTCATTATGCTGCTGCTCCGCATCGTCGTCGCCGTCGCCATCGTCATCCAGCATCGTCGTCATCATCGTCCAGCTCCCGCATCGTCGTCATCGTCATCCATCGTCGTCATCGTCGCCATCGTCATCGTCATTCAGATCCCCCCTCCCGCCTCGTCGTCATCGTCATCCATCTGCCCGCCTCTTCCTCCGAACCACCATCGTCATTCATCTTCCCCCCCCGGCGGGTTCGGTCCTCCGCCGTCGCGTCCGCCGCGGCCAGCACCATGGCGGCCGCGGCGGGCGCGGAAGGGAGGGAGAGGAGCCAGGGAAGAGCGCGGAAGGGAGGGAGAGGAGGGAGAGGGAAGAGCGAGGGAGAGGAGGGGAGGGACAAGAGGGAGAGGGAAGAAGGAGGGAGAGGAGGGGAGGGAGGGAGGAAGGAGATGAGGGGAGAGCCCGGCCTCCGCCGTGCACCACAGCCAAAGCGGCTGTCGGCCCCCCCCCATCGTCGTCGTCGTCGTCCGTGTCGTCGCGTCGTGGTCGGCGCCGCCGCCCAGGGGTCAATCCTGGCCAGTGTTTCGAGCAGCGTCCAGCCGCGGCGGCGAGCAGCATTCCTCCTCCCCCCTCCCTTTTCGCCCCCATTAGCCTCCCTTTTTCCATCCCTTTCGAGCAGCGGTCGATAATTCGAGCAACATTCCTCCTCCCTCTTCCCTTTTTCTCTCCCCTCTCCTCCCTCCTCCCTCCTCTCTCCGCTTCTTCTCTCCTCTCTCCCTCCTCGTCCTTCCCACGCCTCCCTCCCCTCTCACCCCTCCTTCTCTATTTTCTAGTTCTTCTTTCACCCTTCCCTCTCTTTTTCTAAATTCCCCCTATTTCCGCCTGTCAAAGCCCCACCGCACCCGCAAAGAGAAAGACCCCCCAAAAAAGGGTGCGATCGAAGACAAAAAGGGCGGGTATCACATGAGTGGGGCATACGTGTTGAATGGCACGCGGAAAATGTTGCTGGCGGCCAATCACGTTAATTACCTGAGCCCATCTGGGGGGACAATATTTGGTCAACCGCTTCTCCTATTTATTGTATATGTGGTGTTTTTGGTCGCGGCTCGCTGGGTTGACGCTAGTGGCCCCAACAAGCCCATGGCTTTGCGAGTGACTCCCACGCTGCGGCTGGCCCGTGCAAGTACCGGGGGTGCTTGCATGAGGCGCGTTTGTTGTCATCCTGGCCGCTGTCAGCCCAGTCGAAGCGCCTGGCGGCTCCCCTGCCGAGCGCGCGTTAGCGTGCTGCTGAACGAGTACGTCGGCCCAGTTGACGCTCATCCAGTTTTACGATCAAGTGAGAGGTGACAGACATGGGTTGCAGATCGTCCATTGTCACAAGGGGAACTACCATATATGAGACCTTCGCTTTGGGCACCGACTGTGCGCTCCTGGGAATGCTGTGTCCAGCGAGGATGGATTCGCGGAGCCTTGCGGTGCTGCGGGCTCGTCGGCAACGGGAGGAGCTGCAGCGCGAGTGTTTGCCGAGTCCGCAGAAATACGCACGCCGCACAGTTAAACTGCACTCTGCGAAGCGCTGCATTTAGTGGGCGGGCTGTGCAGGCGGAGCAGGCGCGCGCTGATCTTGCAGCATCAACTGCCGACGCATCTCCTGCGACCGCCTGTCAAAGCCAGGCGACAGTTCATGCAGGATAAACACCCGCTTCGGCACAGGGCCGCAGGGGAGCTGTCGCTCGCTTCTCGATCTGCGGCGGGTCTACGCGTACGCGGGATGCGCACGGCGCCGTGGTTGCGCCGCACGCGGCACTCGCTGCGGCCTGGTAGTCCTCCTCGGTGCACAGCTCGAGCCAACCCTTGCCTAGGTCACCCATGTGGAGCCCCCACCGCCCGGTGAGAGTGCGGATTAGACTCTGCATATTGCGTACAGTCTTGGCTTCTTTTCTGTGCAGGTACAGCGAGACTCTGTCATCGCCGTCCCTCACTACGCAGTGCGCCTTGCAGCTACTGCAGGCCCATTGGATCAGCCGCGACTCTAGGTCTGGCGCCGCTGCGCCAATTCTTGCAATGAAGCAGTGGGAGGTGGGCTCCGTCATCACAACCGTCGACTGTTTTAACAGTTGAACACATCAACCGCGCTTCGACCTTCCGCTACCGCGCGGCCGCCTCCCTGGATGTTTTCATCTGATGGCATGGAGATCGATGGACAGGCTGAAGATTGGAGATGTCGTTGAGTCTCGCGACATCGGCGGCGGTTCGCGCAGAGCTTAAAGGAACGATGTGGTCAACCTCCCAGAGTGACGAATCCGTGAAAGGCAGCCCGCAGATCGCACAACCCCTAAGATGGCGATATCCCGTCGAACCCTCAATGGAGCCAAGCTGAAATTCAATAACGCGTCAAGCTCAGGAATATTCAGTTCGCGCAGGAAATTCGATTGAATGCGATCCAATGGTTCCAATACCGAAGTTGATGCATGTGCGAGCGCTGCTGTACGATATTCAATATATGACAACACGTGCGCTTTGTATAGCTGTACCAATTCAGAGTAGTTGTAAAACCTGCGTGTGCGAATCAATGTAATCAAACGCCAGCGGGCCTCAACGACACAATTTTGAACTGCATCAGTCATAATCAACTTTGGGTCAAACTCCACGCCGAGGATCTTAAAGTTACCGCCACTACTATAGGCCCGTGAAATAATGTGCAAACTTTCCTTGCCGGAGTCGAATTCAACTTGATTTGCCTGGCCCCATGAATGCAACTCGCTTTGACAGGATTGAAGATCGCATAATATCTCATCATTGCTAGTGCGGTTAGGGAAAACTTTAAATGAGTTAAGGTCATCAGCGTATGTGCAGTTAACATACCCGTGGCGATGAACAGCTAGATGCGCATCAGAGAAAAAGATGTTCCAAAGCACAGGACCCCACACTGTACCCTGATAGATCATATCCTGCATTCGCAGTTCTGCGATAACAGACACAATGTTAGGGTGCAGCCCAGACGCAACAAGCTTCCGCAACAGCCTTGAAGACGATACTTTATCAAAAGCACCCGAAACATCGCTGCAATACAATGCAATCTTACAGCCTCGAGCGAGCCATAAAAGCCAAGATAGCACCATATACAAGAGAGCATCACGAGCGCCAACCCCAGGCGAGTACGCAAACTGATTCGGCCCAAATGCTGATACCCTATGAAGAAAAGGGAAAAACAAGGATCCGATCAAACGTTCCATGGCTTTGGAGACCTGCGCTGTTAACTGTATGCCCCGATAATTTTTGGGCTCGTGCCGCGAAGACTTCTTATGCAAGGCACATATCCAATGAACTAACCAACACTTCGGCCAGCAACGGCACTGAATAATCCGACGAGCAAGGAGTACGAATGGAAGCGCAAGCTCACGATAGCATGCTTGTAGAACGCGTGCAGGAAGTAAATCCGGGCCTGTGCCACGATCAGCCTTTAGCAATTCCAACTGCTTTTCTGCATCTCTGAGACGTAATTGTAAACAGCACGTCATGCTTTCCTCCGGAAACAAGCAGATTGGTGTATAATCGTTTTCAAGGCTCGCCGGCAAGATCCACTTCTCTGAAAAAATATTGGCAATCAGCTCCGCCTTGGACAGCGCTGACAGACACCAACTTCCATCAGGCGCGCGAAGGGCAGGGATCGTGGCGGCTGCCTCCGGCTTGTTCAACAACGTTTCTGAAAGCTTCCACCACAGCTTGGATGACCTTGGCAAAGTTTGAATGCGAGAACGAACTCGGCCAACGTATCGAAAGTACTCGTCCAAGAGACCAGCGCTGCAAGCACGGACAGCCTCGGCACAGTGTGGCGTTCCTTCAGCTTCGCGTTTTCGGCGAACCAACTCTCTGCAACAAAAGTTCATCCAGGGATGCGTCGAATGCAAGTCCGAGATCTGACGTGTAGGGATGGCATCAGAACATGCTCGCAAAACGATTGCAGTGAAACGCTCTGCTGCTTCATCAGGATGCACCGAAAGCATCCAATCCCAGTTTACATTGCGCAATTTGGAACGAAGCAGTTTCCAATCAGCATTCCTATATAGCCAGACCGTGCGAGAAGACATACTCGTTGATGGAAGCGACAATCGCATGCTGAAATGAACCAAATTATGATCAGCAGTCCTTGGCAGAACTGTGACCTTGAAGGGAACATCAATGTCAGTCAGCAAGAGGTCTAACAGATACTCATTCCGCGTTGGGGACTTCACCAACTGCAAGAAGCCATTGTCAATGCAGAACGCGTGCAGAAGGCTTCCCTCAGCTGAGCAGCCGTCCGAAAACCTAAGCCATCCAAGGATGTGAACATTCATGTCTCCTAAGATAATACAACCGAGGCCAAGGTGGCAGAATTGTCTGTATTCAACCTGAAGCGACTCAATCGGACCAACGCCAGAGTCCGGAGGACGATACCAAATGCAGAAAAGAAACGGCCCAAAGTCACTGTGTAAGACATGCCAGCTTCTCTCGGCACACGTGGAATGCTGAACCAAGGTTACTGCATCAGAAAAAGTTTTCAGGACAAAAAGAATTACTCCACCACAAGCTCGACCATCATCCCGATCACGGCGCGAAGCAACCACATAGCCAGAAAGAGTAACAGTCTCCACCGACAAGTCCAAGAAATATTCATTGACCGCGACAAAAGTAGGTCTAACAGATAGAAGATCCAGAACTGCTTCAAGCTCATCTTTGTGCGAAAGAAAGCCGCGAATGTTGACGTGCAAGCAAGAAATCTCAGTATCGGTAAGAGGTGCCTCAGGCTCGGAATCGCACGAGCCAGCACCCCGAGGTGGCGAGGAAAAAACGGGTGAAACAGGCTCCACGTTCGAAGGAGATGGAGCGGAAGTTGGAGTTGGCAAAATTGATGGCTGTGGCGGTGGCGAGGGCTGTGGGGGTGGCGAGGGCTGTGGTGGCGGCGAGGGCGGTGGCGGAGGCGAGGGTTGCCGTGGTTCACTAGACCCTTCAGGGATAGTGGGGAGAGGGGTGAAGGTTCGCATCGATCGTTTTGAACGCTTGATGCTTAGATGTTGCGAGATGGAAGATTTGATCGCCTGGCAAGGGGAGTTCGCCAAAACAAAAAACTGGGGTGGAGGAGGGCGTGGTGGAGGAGGGGCCGCCAAGCTTGCATTCGGAATGCCGCATCTGCGATAAATCGAATCAATTGAGCGAGGGCCTCGTCGGCGGCTTCGGCGATGGGGTGGAGGATGGGTATCAGGACACGGGGACCGCGCATCTCCCGAGCGGGGGGCGGATTGGAAAGAGAAAGAAAGGGGTGAAACAGGCGGGGTCCCCCAAACATCCTACGCCTTCAATTTGAGATGAGTGTAAGGTGGGAGGAAGTTGCCAGTCGGTTCAAAATCGTTTTGGGCAAACGCCGGCAGGCCATCGACGGTGACGCCAGGAGACTTTTTCCATTCGATTAGGACGTTTTTCTGCTGACTAGCACGGTCGCCTTTGATGAGATCGCACGCCTCACGAAGCGCCCAGTTCCGTGATCCGTTCAGCTTCGTTCGCGCCTGCTTGATTACCAGCTTTCCGCCAGACGCCGTCGCGCATTCGCCGCCAATCGCCTTCAGGAAATCGTTACGGAGATTTTTGGACGGAAACTCGACATACGATGCCTTCGTCATCTTCCGATTGTTGTACGGGCCAGACTCAAAGTTACCCACATCGACGAGTTTGTGAGTTGGAAACTTTGCCATGATAGTCTGGAGTTCAGCGATGCGTTGCGCTGCCGACAATGCATCCGGCATGCCTATGAACGCAACACGCTTGTGTGCAGGGTCGGCGTCGTCGAGCAATTTCCGGATCTCCTTGGGGATCGCCGTCATTGATGAAGTAGATGCAGTGCTTGATAACGAGGTCTTCTCGAGTGCGCGCTCGACGAAATCAATTCCATCGGTGTGCTCTCGGAGTTTAGTGGTAGCTTCGTCGAGGGCGGCCTTGATTGGTGCTGTTGCCTCGTTCAGTTCGTGCCTTGACACAGCGTTGGCTTTGATTTCGGAAATGTCGGCTTTCAGCGGCGCCAGTTTTCGATCGAGGAGGTCCGAAATAGCATCAAGCGAAACAGACTCGGTTTTGACAGCCGTGACGCCAGCTGGAGCTGCAGCAGCGGTGCCATCCATGGGGGTGGAGGGGGGGCCGCCAGGCATAGCAGGAACCAATGGCAAAGGCGACGCCGAGCCACGCATGGATTGCATACGCCTAACCTTTTCCACGAGCTCAGGCGCTGGAGTGCGCGGCGACTCACGAGCCCGAGCGTTCTTCGAGTCAACGGCCATTTCACCGGCCACGGAAGAAGCAGAAGCAGCAGCAGCAGCAGCAGCAGCAGCGCCAGAGGACGAAACAATTCGATCATGGACTACATACTTGTTGCCGTCGGTACCAATGTACGAACCGTTGACCACGCGCATGTGTCCACGGGTGAAGGCACTTCGCAAATCGGCCAGAGTCGCATTCGATGACTTCGCTTCGGCGATCGAGGTTGCACCTTTGTACTCCTCATATCGAGCGTGCGTTTGAGTACCTGTAGTTTTCGGGTTGATCGCATCGAATTCGATTTCGGATTCGTCGTTGAAGGATGTCGCGTCGGGGATTTCATCGAAACTGGCACCGAGCGCAATCGTCATAGGACTTGAAGCCATCATCCGAAAGGAAGTCAAAGTCAATGAAATGCTTCGGGTTCTCAATGATCCAGCACACACCAGTACAAGGAACAAAAGCAAGCAAGGCGAGCGAAGCGAGCAAAAAGCTTGAACCCAAAACCTTGAACCCAAAACCTTGAGCCAAAATGGCTTGAGCCAGAAGCTTGAGCCAAAATGGCTACGGTACTATTGCTATTCAGCGTTTAAGTCAGCAGAAGTGCATGAGGTGGAATGCTCCCAAACCTTATGATTTTTCGCACATTGAGCTCTGGTCCAGTGAGGACAGGGAAAATATGGCTGGTGTAGTCTGTGCCAAACACTTCAATAACTTTGATCTTGCTATTCGAAACAATGATTCGGAGGGTGCTTGGTCAATTTTCTGCACAGGTGCTGAGTCCTTTTATGACAACCTTACCTACGGCATCATTGGGGCTGTGGGTACTCATGGCCGTGGGGCTGCTCCGCGCTTCAGTGAGGTTGACATAGTTCATAAGGTCAAGGATCCTGAAGGAGCCACTGCTGAAACGGCGTTGATGAAAAAAGTCCTGAACATGCTTGATCAGGCGCAGGCCTTATCATTGCGTATGAAACGATGCGAACGCCAGATGCGCACATGGGCTGAAAACGAGATCTTGGGAACATGGCTCAAAAGCTGCTTGGATCAGTTGCTCGACTTCCCTCTTGGGCTTCGGCTAAGCGGGTTCAGCGTGATCTCTATGTTTCGAATGGGCCCTTTCATTTGCCATCTATATGGATTCCTTCCATTGATGCTCTTCACACGTTGCAATGTGACCTTAGGCACGATTTGGCGAGGCTTCGGGGGATTGTCAGAAAACATCGTGTGGAAGCGTGGAGGCGTAAAATGAAAATTTCCATTACTGAAGGATCAGCCTTCACTTTTAAGTGGGTTAAAAACGAAGTGCCTCAACCCATTAGTTTCTTTGCTGAAGCTCAAGGGTATATTACTGATCTCGACGAAATGTTTGCGGCACTGCACAAAGAGTGGGAGCCTACTTTTAATGTTTACAAAACTCAGTGCCCGAGCTGGGAAGCTTTCGAAATGCGGTACAAAAAATACAGTTATTCTGCTCCGGAGGTCTAACTTCCTGATATCACGGGGGAGATGTTGCACGATGCCTTCTCTAAAACTTCTGCGTCTTCTGCCTCTGGACTCTGTGGCTTCAGAACTCAGGAAGTTAAGCAATTACCAGTTTTCCTCTGCGCTCTTTGGGCTCAGATCATCAGATTGATCGAGGGTGGCGCCCCATGGCCTGTGGCTCTTTTGCATCTCTTTCACCCAGGCCTGCGCAAAGGAACTTCCAACACTCAAAAAGATGTGCGACTTCTTGCTGTTGCATCGCACTTCTACCGCAATTGGGTTCGCATCAGGTATGCTCAGTTGCGTGCTTGGAGACAGGGTTGGGCTCTGCCTCGAATGATCGGTGCTATGCCGGGGCGCTCGATTGCCGAAGTCAGCTGGCCTCTTCAGCTTGCGATTGATGTCAGGAAGGTTTTAGGGCAGATTCTTAGGGGAGTCTCATTTGATCGTCGTCGATGCTTCGATCTCTTGGTTTTTGTTATCACGTATGGGCTCCAGAAATCTGCGGGGTGTCCTGTGAATCTCTTGAATGCGCGTGAGTCCTTCTATGGAGCTTGTGTTGGGCACTACAAACTGATGGGATGCTACAGCTCTGGTTTCACGCGCGCAAACGGGCGCTTTCAGGGATGTGTGTTCTCGATCGATGACTGTCTCCTCCTTATGAGGGTGTGGTAACTCTCGCAGGAGGCCGAGGTGGAGGGAATGCGCACGGTTACGTTCATTGATGACAGCAGTGCTGACTTCGATACCGTGCCTGCTCTCGCCAAGTCGCTTGCTCTCAACTTGGAATTTGATAAATTGTCAGGGCAGGTGATTAACTTCAG